>CM042556.1:14675000-14755000 GCA_023630585.1 Cranoglanis bouderius | reverse complement strand
GTGTAACAGGACCATTTAGCACTCACTGTTTAAAGAGTGAGGAATGGTAACTGCTGTTAGAAGGCAGCAGAGAAAGAGAGAGAGGAACGAATGGGGGAACAGAGTGACCCCAGCGGTGTTTGTTAGCGTTTTGACAGCCCCGTGTCACTTAAGCACACAAGCATGAACATGTATCCTGAGGAAACACTAACTAGCTAAAACACATGGCATAGGTGTGTATCTGTCATCTGTTCAACAACTGTGTGTGTGTCTGTGTGTGTGTGTGTATTTTACAGAGGAGGACGTGGAGAACTTTGAAATGGCTGCTCTGCCGTTGGAAACACAACGCAACATTGAAGCTGACAGCTTCTGGTGTATGAGCAAGCTGCTGGATGGAATACAGGTGTGTGGATGTTCTGTGTGTTTCCATTTTGTTGCTGTGAAGTCTTTTTTATTTTTTGCATTAGAAGGTGATGGTGCCAATATATGGTCAGACCAAATATGAATAAAATCCACCCAGCAGAAAAGACTATTCACTGAAGGGACACACAGGGAGTGAGTGGGAGGATGGGTCAGTGAGGGAGAGAGTGGGTGTATGTCAGAAAAGTGTCAAGTAATCATTTATCACAATATTGATATTATATCACCCAGCCCTAGTGAGTGGGTAGTTGGATTGGTCAGTGAGGGGGTGATTGGGTGGGTGAGTGAATGAATGAATGGGTGAGGGAGTGAGTGAGGGTGTGAGTGGGCAAATTAAAGTAAGCAAGTGGAAATTATATTGTGGAGACTAGTGTCATTAAGAGTAAAGAACAATGAAAGAGTGAGTGACAGTAATAATAATAATAAAAATAACCACGAATGATATATTTTAAAATAATAAAAGGTCTGGCTAATCTAGTACACATTCAGTTTGCAATTAAAAACCGCTATAAACCAGCACTTCCAATAATCTCTGGATCACTATTTCAGACTTAAGAGAAATATAAACATCTTGAGTGAGAAAACAATGAAGAGAAATAATGTAAAGAAGAATAAATCCCCAGAATATTTACAATTAATTAAGATCAGTCCTACACAGCGCCATTAAAAGCTGCACTAGCAGAAAGCTATTTGTAGATGCAGTGAGTCAAAGTATTATTAATGTATGTGTTTTGATCTTACAGGATAATTACACATTTGCTCAGCCTGGTATTCAGAAAAAAGTGAAGGCTCTGGAGGAGCTCATCAGCAGGATTGACGGTGAGGCCACCATCTTTATAACACTATAACTAGCGGTGTTTCAACTAAACACTACTAAAGTGGCTAATAATTAAGTTATAGTCATCCAGAATCTTACATTGTGTGAGTTCTTGTAGCTAAACACTCACTAATCTGTAGTTCACTGGGATGTTTTCAAATTTAGAAGGGGTAATACTCCCGTACCCAAATTTGCCACTAACAAGAGGAAATTAAGATCAGCATAAAACTGAGACTAGCAAAGGAAAGTGAGATGAGGCTAGAATAAAATATGACTTAGCAGATATTAGCGTTTTGAGACTAGCAGTGCAGAAAGTGATAGAACTAGCATAAAAGTGAGGTTAACAAAGAGGGGAGAGATGAGGCTAGCATAAAATGAGACTAGCGAAGGGAAGAGTTTTGAGACTAGTGAAGCAGAAAATCATAAAACTAGCATAAAAGTGAGACTGGCAAAGGGAGGAAAGATGAGGCAAACATAGAATGAGACTGGCAAAGGGAAGAGTTTTCAGACTAGTGAAGCAGAAAGTCCTAGAACTAGCATAATAGTGAGACTAGCAAAGAGAGGACTGATGAGGCTAACATAAAATGAGAACAATATAAAACTAGCATGAGTTAAACTAACAAAGAGAGGAGTTATTCACACCTGACACATCACATAGCAACAGTTTATTCAGTCTGTTCTGCACAATTTACTGGTAACGCCCAAATGTACAACCATGTCAATGAGACATGGGGGATGGGCTTAGCTGTCATTTATGTATTGCACAATTATGTAATTATATCACATCTCAAATGTGACATAAGACAGCAGCACAGTGAGCAAGCATTGTATCTGTTTTTTTCCCCCTGATTATTCTGTATACTTAACATATAACCACACAGCTTTGAAGCCCCAGGTTGCACAGTTATGACATGTTTGTAGATTGTGATGTTAAATATTGGTCTCAGCATATAAAGTATAATTGTGTAATTTCAATGGATTTCTATGAAGTTTACTCTTCGCTTATTCCTGTGTCAAAAAAATGACATGGTGCGTAAACCAAGCACAGCGTGACACGGAATAATTGCCTCTAAACACAGCTGGTGTGGATTGAAATTAAAAATGGCTTTTAAAAATGGAAGCATAACTGGCATATGTGACGCCCATCTTACACACACACACACACACACACACACACACACACACACACACACACGTACACACACGCACGCACAGAAACAATGCTTTAGAAACATGTCAGGTTTAAATTGACCTTCATAATCAAATGACTGTCATTAGCAAAGAGAAAAGCCATCAGACTACCATGATAGTCGCTAGTAAGGGGAAACTATCAAAGGGTGGATTGATCAGGCTAGCATAAGACTGAAGATTAGCATGGGAAAAGTGCTTGCTGCGTGCAGTTCAGTATGGATGTAGAAGTTTTTGCTACCCGGCGAAGAAATAAAAAAATAAGATAAAATCAACAAGAAGAGCCAAATCACGTAAATTGTTAAGACTGGCCACTGTAATATCAGTGTCGGGTGATTACTCACCTTCATTTCTGCACTCAATTATATAATGTTTTAATTATATAAGTAATCACATCTTTATTTCAGTGGGTTTATTATAAGCAGCCAGTTCTATAAAATCATGTGAAGTGTATTTTAGTAAGTTTTTTTTTTTTTTTTTTTTAAATAACTAATTTTTAATAAATTAAAAGTAAATCAATAAATTAAGAAATTTTATCATTTAAATTTAAAAGTACCTATGCACGCATCCAGAGCATGTGATCTTCTGCAACGCCCAGATGTACAAAACAGACACTCCCATCTCTGTAATAAACACGGAGAGGTTAGGGTTAGGGTCCGAATCAGTACATGGGAATCGTACATCTGCAATCACAGACTTCGGGTGATAAGAATTGTAACTCAAACTACATTTAGAAAACTACTCCCATCCGAATAGTGCTAAAGACAGAAGAACGGCTGTTATAAGCAAACATGAGAGCAAGTTATTGCTCTTTATAATTTCAAAGTCAATCTTTTTAAAGAACATATGAATCAGACAGACTCCAAGAAAGTGCAGTGACATTTGAAAAGCTTTTTACTTCAAATTGCTTTAATTTGGCAAACAAAAAAGAGGCTTGCACACATTATTATTGTGTTTTATGTTTTTTTTTTTTCACCAGTAGTTTTAAAAGTGCACAGGATGAATATTAAAATATATATATATATATATATCATTAAAATCAGTTCGGAACATCGGTTCTGTGGCAATTAAGTGATCATTTCGAACAATTACAAACTATTATCTCTTTTTTTTTCCCTTTTACTTTGCATATCTCTTCATTTGTAGTGCATGCAATTATTCTAGCGTAAGTGCTAACCTGAGGTCAGCTCCTGTCTTTCCTATCTTTATGAATATAAAGGGCTCATTATGAAGTCTGAAACTTTGACAAAGGAAATGAAAGTTAACAGACCATGACTAAAATGATTATTATGGTGCGTTCGTTTGGCTTCAGTCAGCACTTTTGGCTCTCGTCCTTTCAGCAGCGAGATCGATTGACTCAAGGCTTTTGTCCTGCAAGGCCAAGGTGCTACACAGTGGAGAGTTTTTTCTCTCTCTCTCTCTCTAACGCATTCACATTTTATGCAATTTGTAGAAGGGTTTATCCAAAGAGATCCTACGAGTGAGGCAGTACAAGTGGTTTATTTACAGGTCCAGTCATGGCGTTCTGGCATTCTGAGAATTTGAACTCACAACCTTTTGGTGACTAGCACAGAATCTTAAACATTGAACTACCGCTGTCTAGCAAAGCTGACGAGTCTTCTCGTCCGTGTTTGTTTCCAGAAACTCACCAGTTGAAAATTTCAGTCTCTGCACACAATCTGGGGGGTCATGTTTAGTTTATGATAACAAGTATTGTGTGTATAGCTTAGAAGAAAGTTCGGATCAGAGTGTTGAGCGCTAGGTCAGCCAATGACGGGGGCCATGGATCAATCAAGGGTTAGTCTTGCTGTACAGCCTTGCAGTACTGGAATTAATCAGAAAGTAGAGAAATACTGAGAATAGCAAAGAGACTAGTATGAAGTTGAGACTAACGAAAGACATGGATATGTATCATTACACGAACAAAGGAGATTTCTGAGGATCTCAGAAAAAGACTTGTTAAAGCTCATCAGCCTGGAAAAGGTTAAAAAAACAACTCTAAAGAGTTTGGACTCCAGCAATCCACAGTCAGACAGACTGTGTATAAATGGATGAAATTCAAGACCACTGTTACCCTCCCCAGGAGTGGTCGATCAACAAAGATCACTCCAAGAGCAAGACATGTAACAGTCCGCAAGGTCACAAAGGAACCCAGGGTAACTTCTAAGCAACTAAAGGCCTCTCTCACATTGGCTAATGTTAATGTTCATGAGTCCACCATCAGGAGAACACTGAACAACAATGGTGTGCATGGCAGGGTTGCAAGGAGAAAACCACTGCTCTCTAAAAAGAACATTGCTGCCCATCTGCAGTTCAAAGATCACGTGGACAAGCCAGAAGGCTATTGGAAAAATGTTTTGTGGATGGATGAGTCCAAACTAGAACTTTTTTGTTTTAAATGAGAAGCATTATGTTTGGAGAAAGGAAAACACTGCATTCCAGCATAAGAACCTTATCCCATCTGTAAAACATGCTGGTGGTAGTACCATACTCTGCGTCTCCATAGTTTATTCTGTTGGCTCTTTACAGCAGGGAATCTTCTTCCCATAGACATGGAAATTCCATCCATCCATCCATTTTCCATAACACTTATCCTACACAGGTCTCGGGTGGAGCCTGGATCCTATCCCAGGGAACTCAGGGGCACAATGGTGGGGGGCACCCTGGACGGGGTGGCAACCCATTGCAGGGCACAATCGCACACCCATCACACACTACGAACAGTTTAGAAATTCCAGTCAGCCTACAACGCATGTCTTTGGACTGGGGGAGAAAACCAGAGTACCTGGAGGAAACCCCCAAAGCACAAGGAGTACATGCAAACTCCGCATGCACAGGGCAGAGGCAGGTTCTGAACCCTTAACCCCGGAGGTGCGAGGCAAACTTCTTAACCGCTAAGCCACTGTGCGCCATCATGGAAATTGACATGAAATTTTAATAGCGCTACCTGCAGTACTAGAGCACTCGCACATGGTGGTGAGCTTGTAAACTGGCCAAGTTTTTTTCTCTTTGTGCAACCCTTATAGATGTCATCTCCACATTAAGTATGCTAAGGCCTCAAGTCTAGCAAAGGGAAAGTCCTAAGACCGGGACATGGGACACACCTGCGCAGGTTTTTTAAAATCCTATTCCTACCTGCTCCCAAAGAATTTCTGACCAATCCCAGTTGCTCCCGCAGACACACTTGACCAATCCCACACTTGCAGAAGGTTTCACCAATCCTGCCTTCTGCAGTTATTATTGTTTGCACTTGCCTGCAATAATTAATCCTGCGAATACCAGTAGGCTGATGCTAGCATTGTGGAAAGTGGTGAGACTAGCATAAAACTGAAACTAGCAAAGGGTAAAAACTGTTGTACAGGAGATTGGGGCCAGCACTAGGGAAATTAGTAAGAATAGCATAAGATTGAGACTAGCAACCTTCTGATGACCTTCTGTTTGGGAGGCTCAAAGATGTCACAAGAGTAATCAGTTCCTTCATACATCCCACAATTAGCACATTGTGCAAACAAGAAAAATGGAAACGAAAGAAAGGAGGAATTGATTTGCCATAATATGAAGGGAAAATGTGAGGCTGGCCGTTTGGGATCCCATGTGAGGTGAAATTTATGTAATGTATCAAGAACATTCAACAGTGAGAGTATTTTGAAATTCAGATTTTTTTCCCCTCTCTTGCTTTGACTCTGTTAAAGTGTCCATTATCATTCTGATAGATACGCGTTCGCTCATTCTCCTCTCAGCAAGCTGTGGCAGTATTCTGTCGAAATCCATCACGAGCACAGTCGATAGAGCCTCCTTCTTAATGCCATCCTTATTCTATTTTTTCCCTGCTGAATGGATGCTTTATATATTAAAACACTCTAAGCCTCTCGGCTTGCACCTCTCTCTGCATTTCCAATCGAATGTAATTATGTGGAACTCTGTGGGAGGCTGTAATCTAAATTCGGTGGGACAGGTGTGGGCCCAATTTGACGCCATTTATGATTGAGAAACCAGTAGGTTGCTTCTTTTACTTGTATGTAAACGTCGAGTTATGAGACGACTAGAGATCTGCGCAAGATGGGTGTTGTTTCTTTTTAAATATTTCTAAAGTGAAAATTGATCTGTGTAACGTCATCTTTTTTTGTCCTGATCCAGAGGACGTGCACCTGCACTTCCAGAAGTGTGAGGTGGAGTACCTGCAGTTCGCCTTCCGCTGGATGAACAACCTGCTGATGAGGGAGCTGCCGCTGCGCTGCACAATCCGCCTGTGGGACACGTACCAGGTACACACACGCGCACACACACGCACACACACACACACACACACACACACACATTGTGAAAGGTCAGGGGTGCAAATACTTGAAAAAATCCCAAGGTTGCGTGTCAGCAGCAATAAAAATCTTCATATAACCACTTTCAGTCCATTGCAGTATTATTGGCACCCTTCATTAGGAAGGAACTTTGTTACACATACTGATTCATGTTTTTCATTCATGATTTTCACAATTTTTAAATAATTGTATTTTTTCTTAATTTAAAAAAGTGACAAAATTATTGGCACCCCAAACGAATATTTGGAATAAATATACTGGTTCCCCTGTTTCACAATTAGACACACACACACATCAGGGCTGCAAAAAATCCTTAAAAAAAATCACAAGGTTGCTCCAGAGTGATCACAGCAATGAAAATCTTCATATCCATTCATTCCAGAATTATTGGCACCCTTCAAGTTGAAAGAAAGTCTGTCTTGTCACAAATACGGTTCAGTGATCTTTTCTTCACATATTCCAAATTGTCAGAGCACAGGGTCAGCCATGATAACGACCTTGTTCAGTGGCCAAACAGTGGCAGCTTGGATCTGAACTCACAACCTTCTGATTGGTTGGGCCACATCTTGGCAAAACATTTTGTATAAATTGTGTGTAAATTGTGTGTAAATTGTATAAAATTAATTATACACAATTATTCATGTTTTCCACTCACAGAACTGGAGGCACTACCTACATTTCAATTAATAAAAACTCTTTTAAAATAATTGTATTTTTCTTTCTCCGAAAATGTGGCAAATTTATTGGCATCCCTATTGAATATTTAAAATGAATAAACATCCTTTTTCCTTTTGGTAAAAAATCTGTATTTGCATATATAAAATCTCTTTATCATCCATCAAAACCAGTTTTGTGGTGAAGGTCATTGTTTGGTTCAAGTGAACAGATTGGTACCGGGTTGAAGTGCCAGTTTTCTCCGCCTCCAGTCTTTCAAGTGTTCTGAACGAGCAGACTCTGAAATAAAAGTGTGTAGGCTGAACCTTGGCTGTCTTTGGTTATGATCTCAGTGCTCTGAAGAGATCCGTTTTACACTCAGATTTGGAATTGCGCCTCGCCAATTATTTTTGTTCACACGTGCAGAAAAAAATTGACTGTTAGCAGGATTTCAAGGTCAGTTTAAACAAGAGCAAAAACCAAGTGATGGAAAAAAATAGTAACAGTAGTCTTCATCATTGAAAATAGAATTAGGAAAAGTAACACAAGAATTAGAGTAAATAAGGACTGGAAAAATCATAAAAAACAGAGCAAACAATATAACCAGAGGAAGTTGGAGTTTCAATAAAACGAACACAAATACCTACTGTATGCTCACTAAGGATGGACAGTATGGCAGTTCACTATAGATATTGAGAAGGTGCATCACAAACATGCTTTCCTCCAAACCAATTGGTGTTAAAATCTCCATTTGCTCCATTTGTACCCGTCATTTCATTTTATTAAAGCTTAATGGTGCTAAATATTAGATAAACATATTACCGAGTTATTCATTTTTTCCATTTTCTTCAGTATCAGTGGCAGTTTATTGCATGTTACTGACTGAAATATTGTGATACAGATCACAAATTATGTGTAGTGAAAATGTCTTCAAGTATTGCAGTTTAATGTTTTTGCCTTATATCACAGCGCTGTTGAATTCTCAAATCTGATTGGTCAGACGGTGTTGATTCATTTTCTACAACAGCAGCTCTGACCGTAGTTCCACTCCATATAATAAACAGATTAATAAACGTCTTGTTATTCAACAGAGAAATATGTATAATCATTGATGTAGCGAGTGTTTTCTGTAAGGAGAAGTTTATTTTACGTTTATGGAAGGAGTCTCCAGTGTCAGGGCTTTGGAAGAGTCAGTACGTTTTCCACCATGAGTAAGTCTTCAGATAAGGTTTCTCGGTAATATGTCAAGGAGTCTCTTGTTTGTTTGTTTGTTTGTTTTTTAACGTCAAGATAAGGAAAAAGAGAGGCTGCTGAAGGAACGACTGTTTATAGCTGCTGTAACGTGAGTGATAACAAGAACGAATTTATTCCGCAACATTTAAATATTTACATTTATGGCATTTGGCAGACGCCCTTATCCAGAGCGACTTACATTTATTTCATTTATACATCTGAGCAATTGAGGGTTAAGGGCCTTGCTCAAGGGCCCAACAGTGGCGGCTTGGAGGTGCTGGGATTTGAACTCACGACCTTCCGATCAGTAGTCCAACGCCTTAACCACTGCTACCACTGCCCTACATTAACTACATAAACATTAACTACAAACTGATAAAAAGTACAATGTGTGGTTCTTTAATTAATAAGTAAGGGATAATCCATGGCCAGGTGTGTGTTACACAATTTTAATGCACGGTGTGGAGACAAAGAACCACCTGGCGGTGAAGCGGATTATACCGCTTGTACCATGGTCACTTGCCAGCATTGACAAGTTAAAGCTGTCATTGTTTGCGGTGCAAAATTTGACTGAAAGGATAAAAATAATGGTTAATTTTCCTTTGTTATTTTAGATCTAGAATTCTGCCCACTCTAAATAATACACAGAGATAAAGTAGTGCGTTAAGATTACATTTATTTGAAATTTTATTAGAGATAGAGTGTGTGAGAGAGAGAGATTGTCTGTGTGTGAATCACCTGCGTCTGTGCCGCGTCTCTACTAATAATGAAGCTGTGAGTTTAACTACTGTATGCAACTGTAACTGTATGTTACTATGGTTACAAGTGTTTATAGGCAGCACATTAATTTAGAACGGTGATTAAACTGACTGGAACTACCTGTGCTTTATACGGTTTATACGAACACCTTCCAGCCAATCAGAATCGAGTATTCAGACACACCATGGTATAAAGAAATGTAATTGCTGGCAAAGTGCTGGGGTATAAGATGAATAAACACTTCAGGCCATGTTTTTATATAAATGTTATGAACTTTGAGGTGGTCCCAGTAATTCTGCATCACACCATGCCATCGCTGTTTAGTTTCCCATAACAGCATGCCCGCAAGCGTTTTTATTCAATACCGATTGCCACCACTAACGCATATGCAAATGTTCCTGTAGAATAAATAGCACAAACTGATGTTCCCTGCCAGAATGAAAAATATCCCAGAGTGTACGTTATCACTGAGAGCATTGATAAATGTGGTTTATGTAGTTCAGAGAGAGACAATTATAATTGGTTAAAAAAAGGCCTGACCTTGGGTGCGGTGTGCATTGCCAGTATTCATTTGTATGCTCGATGAAGAGATTGAATTCCCTGATGAATTTCCTCACTGCTTTTTATCCCCGTGTCTTAGAACTCATTTGATTTGTCTCTTTTCTCAGTTTTTTTGTCCCTTTGAGACTGATTTCTGCTTTGTAATTTCCAAATTCTATCTTTTTTCCTTGCAGTTTTTCCCTTTTGAAATAGATTTTTTTTTTTTTCATAAAGAGTCATCAACCAAGAAAACATGACATTTTAAAAAAAGTGCCTTTTTAGTTCATTCAGTGGAAACTTTTTTTTTTTCCCCCCGCCCAGAAATGATGTGTTTATCAGGATTTTCAGCTTCACCACTCGGAGTTTGCTTTGTTTAGAATGATCTGGTCTGTAGCTGTATGTCGTAGACAAGAAGCATGTTATTTAACAAGGTGCAATATATAATCATTGATATAGTGAAGCTGTCTGTAAGGAGACGTTTATTTAACATTTATGGACAGAGTCTCCAGTGTCCATGTTTTTTTTTTATTTGTTTAAGCTCAAGTGAAGGAAAAAGAGAGGCTGGTGAGGGAATGCTTGTTTATAGCTGCCGTAACATAAATGAGACTATGTACTAACTTGTGGACCTTCCACAACATTAAGTGTAACTATAAGCAGATAAAAAATATCACAGGTCATTCTTCTTTAATAAAGATATGGGTAAGGGATAATCCACAGCTAGGATAAAAATAATTTTCGTATATATTAGATCGAGAATTCTGCCTGCTCTAAATCGTACACAAGAGTTAAAGTAGTGTGTTAAGATTACATTTATTTGAATGAATTATAGTAAATAGTTATGAGAGAGAGATTGTACGTGTGTGAATGACCTTTGTCTGTGCCGCGTCTCTACTAATAATGAAGCTATGAGTTTAACCACTGTATGTTACTACAGTTGTGTGTAGGCAGCGCATTAATTTAGAACAGTGATTAAACTGACTGGAACTACCTTTATACGGTTTGAACGCACACCTTCAAGCCAACAGGTTGAGTATTCAAACAGACCATGGTATAAGAGGGAAAAAAAACACTTTGCATGGAAAAGAATCAACTTTAGGGTGGAAACAATACATTGGCTTCGTGCCACATCACACCACCTCACACTTGATTATTATTATTTTTTTTTAATAAAAGCACATCCCCAAATGTTTTATTCCTTACTCATCTGTCAGGGCTTAAAACACTGTTGCAACATTGCCCCACGAAATAGTCTTGTTTATTTAGCACTGTGAACATGCAGATGAAAGAGAAGGCATTAGTCAGAAGAAAGAGGCTAAAAGAGGGCTGTTTTTTTTTCCACTTTTGTTCTCTCAGTAGGCCGAGAGCACATCCTGGAGTCAAGCCGCTCCCCTCCGCTCGCTTTTAGTCTCCCTTTTATTCTCATACTCTTGTAATTGTATGTTAGAGCTGGAACACACAGGACTGCCTCGGGACGATCAATTAATGTCTGGAAAAGACACACGAGAGAAAGGGAAAGGAAAGCCAGGCACATGGTAGTGTGGCTGAAATTACATGACACCTCCATCTCACTTATGCTCGAATAGAGAGTTGGACGAAGCATCTTTCTTTTCCTGCTCTTTCTGCTCTGCATTCTTTCTGCTGATTTATTTTTCTTAGTTCTTTGTTGTTCTCACTCTTTCTCTGACCTGCTGCTGGTGTATTGGTCTTTTCCTCTGACATTTAATGTGTATTTCTCTATCTATCTTTATTTCCTGTTTTCAGTACCCCAACCCCCCACCCCCTGCCCCCTCTCACACAGACACTCTTTTTTCCCCTTTTTCCCCATTTTTCATTCGATACACAGAGAGAAGCAAACAGAAAGAATAAAAAAACAAAAAAAAAACAAAACAGAAAACAAGAACAAACCTATTTATAGGCACATGCCTCCTCTCAAGTAGCTCAAAGTAAGTATTGCACTGAACTCATCACACAAGTGAAGTGTGGGGGTGTCGTCTCTTGAGACACAGAGCGCTATTGTAATGCTCACTTTGTTACTAATGATGGGCATAATTCACTATTCCTTTCTTCCACTTGTCTTATTTAAATAAACTCTTCTAATGAGCTGCAGATCCATCCATGTAATGATGTACCGTGTGTGTGTGTGTGTGTGTGTGTGTGTGTGTGTGTGTGTGTGTGTGTGTGTGTGTGTGTTATTACTGCAGGCCGAGTCAGAGGGCTTCTCACATTTCCACCTGTACGTCTGTGCAGCGTTCCTCATCAAGTGGAGAAAAGAGATCCTCTCCATGCTGGACTTCCAGGTACTTGAATGTGTGTAGATGAGTGTGTGTGTGTGTGTGTGTGTGTGTGTGTGTGTGTGTGTGTGTGTGTGTGTGTGTGTGTGTGTGTGTGTGTGTGTGGACTGGTGTGAAGGTGGAGGCATGTGGATAGATGGGTTCGTGTTTCTATAGATAGTAGTGTGTGGGTAAGTGGGTAAGTGTAGATAAGTATGTAAGTGGATGCATGTGTATGAGGATGGATGAGAAAGTGTGTGTGTAGTAGTAGTAGGTACTGTGAAAGATGGATTAATTACTGTTTAGGTGTGTGGATGTATGACAGGTGGGGGTGTGTCAGTAAAAAGATGGGGATGGATGGATAAGTGAGTGTGTGGATGGACGGATGGATGGATTGATGGATGGATAAGTGAGTGTGGATGGATGGATAAGTTAGTGTGGATGGATGGATGAATGGATAAGTGAGTGTGTGGATGGATGGATGTACAGTATGTTTGGATGGATAAGTGAGGGTGTGGATGTACAGTATGTATGGATGGATAAGTGAGTGTGTGGATGGATGGATGGATGGATGTACAGTATGTTTGGATGGATAAGTGAGGGTGTGGATGTACAGTATGTATGGATGGATAAGTGAGTGTGTGGATGGATGGATGGATGAATAAGTGAGTGTGTGGATGCATGAATAAGTGAGTGTGGATGGATGGATGGATGGATGGATGGATAAGGAAGTGTGTGGATGGATGTGCAAGTGTATATGATGGGTTTAACACACACACACACACACACACACACACTCTTGTGTTGCATGTAGGCCCGTCACACACTCAGTGCTGATTGGAGTAATTGGGCCGGCAGTGCAGAAGCATCACTATAACTGCATTTCACACACTAACAAATCCATTCATTATAGAGTCCTTTAAAGCATTAAGCTCTTCTTCTTCCTGCTACTGTTTTATCTTCTATGTGTCTCTGTATATATCTATGCTCTCTCTCTCTCTCTCTCTCTCTCTCTCTCCTCTTTTTATTTTGCTCTCTCTAATGCTCCTTCTCTTTCCTTCTCATTTTCTCTCTCTAATGCGCTGTTTCTTTCTCATTCTCTTGCTTGCTCTCTCTTTTTCTCTCTAATGCTCTCCTGTCCTCTCTAATGCTCTCTTTTTCAATCTTTCACTCTGTCCATCTCCCTTTCTCTCTCTAACTTTTTCTCACTTGCTCTTTATTTCTCTCACTGTCTCTAACTCTATTCCCCATCCTCTTCCTCTCCTTTGCTCTTTTTTCCTCTAACTCTCTCTATCTCTTTCTCTCACATTCTCTTTCTGCCACTGTTGTTTGGGAAACAAGTTTTAGTTCAGAGGTGAAAATCTCTCTCTCTCTCTCTCTCTCTCTCTCTCTCTCTCTCTCTCTCTCTCTCTCTCTCTCTCTCTCTCTCTCTCTCTCTCACACACACTCAAACTCACACACACACACACACACACACACACACACACACACACACATATACACACACACCCACCCCTGCATCAGGGAATATCTCTTTTTAGTTCCTCTAGTAAATAATCCTTCTTCACTTTCCCTTTAGGACATACTGAGTTTGATGTTTATAGTAAACACACGCATGCAGCTCAGGGCAGATGCTCCCCATAAATCAAAGACTCTTTAAATTTTCTCTTCTTGCTTTGTGATTTAAAGCAGCACATCTGCAGAGGAAGCATATTGGAAGAAAATGCTATGTTTGCGTTTAAAACCATTATATGTCAAGAGAACGGTGTGAATGTTAACATTCTCTGTAGTGTTAATCAAGCCGCATCCTTTTCCTGTTTCTTTCAGGGTCTGCTGATGCTTCTACAGAACCTACCCACGATACACTGGGGCAACGAGGAGGTGGGTTTACTCCTGGCCGAAGCCTACAGACTTAAATACATGTTCGCGGACGCTCCCCGTCACTACAAGAGATGAGGACTTTCAGAACCGAGCAACTACACAGTACTGACTCAATAACGAACACAATGAAGTGGCCCGACCCACACTCTGTCTGTTTCTGTCCCGTCTGCGTGGGCGAGGCGTTCCTTTAATCTTCTTTTACTTCAGCTTGGATGAGTGGAAATCCAGAAATCCAGGCTGCTACTCAACACCGGGCTGAACGTATGGATGAAATAAACCGAAGGTCAAAAGTTCCCGCACTGCAAATGATCTCGGAAACTTCATCTCATCCTCAGGTTGTTGCTTTTTTTTTTTTTTTTAAACCAATAACCAGAGACAGAGGAGGGAAATGGATTCTGGGCTGTTTTCTGAAGAAAAAAAAAAAAATTGTGTGTTTTAAATGAGTTCTTCCATTTTGCTCTGCTGCAATGGAGTGAACACTTTTTTTTTCTTTTTTTTCTTTTTTTTCCTTCTTCTTCAGACGATATTCAGTTCTGAAATTGGCTGTTACCACTCCAAGATTTGTGTGTGCTGTGTGTTTTGTTTTGTTTTATTCTCTTTCATTTCTGCTGTATTAATGAGTGAGTGGATCTGTTCATCTTGCCATCACTGGACCCAGACATCAGAGCAGCCAGTAGTGCAGGAACTACAGCAGCCTATCAGAGCCGTTTGCACCAGTCTGTGTGTTTGCGCAGTAGACTAACGCTGAATTTGAACAATCCTAACAGTCTGATTTTATAGCTATTTTCAGACGGGCAGCTAAAATCTGATTTTCTGTTGTTAGATTTGAGCAGTCTTAATGGCAAAAAAAAAAAAAAACCCACATCAGATCAAATTTAAGCCAGTGTGATGAGTGATACGGTCCTCCCTGACAAAATGACCCTCAATATTCAGTTCAAGTTATTGTCTTTAGCTAGCTTGCTATCTAGGTTATGGAGGTAATGTTTAAGTAGCTAACCATGGTACCTAGCTATTTAGGTTTTAATGTAAGGAACAAAACACGACAGGTCATGCTCAACAGGTTGTTGTGATATGCCCTGCCATGTGGTGATTGATTTGATTATTTTCCAGTAAAAGTGCATAAGTATAAGATATACCACAGCAATTTGCAGATGCTTACAATTTTGTCGGACGTTTTATTCGTTTTTAGTCACGTTTTAATGCTGTGGGATGACGGTTCCTGTCATCACTTACGTTATAACAGCTATTCCCTCACCAGTCTCTCTTAATAGTTAACGAGACAAAAAAAAAATGCAGTCTCCATAGTCTCCTAGTCAGAAAACTTAAAGCAACAGCTTTACCTCTGACTGTTACAGTAGTACTGACACTCCTTCCATAAATGCTGATGTATACATATCAACAGTTACACACATTTTTAATCCGTTTATTTGGAGCTTCCACCATCAAAGTCTCTGCGTTTTTTTACTTTTACGTGTTGTTATTAAAGAAACGATAACGTATTAGAATGATCAAGAAAAATGACTCAACACCTTCTGACCAATCAGATTCAGGAATTCAATAGAGCTGTGGTATGAGTTTAGCTATGAGTAGCTATTTATGTTTAATACGTATTGCTTGCTGTTCGTGAGCTAATTATTTCTGATTAGCTAACATGCTTACTCAGTGCAACTCTAGCTAGCTTATGTGATTGGAAGGTAGCGTGAGTTAGCTAGCTCTGTTGCTTCGTGGCTTTGTTTTTTTTTAATTGATTAAAAGATTGTTGTACTTCAGTCTAGGACTTAATTAATACCAGGTGAATGTCATGTACCAAGTAGTTAATCCTGTAGGTGATTTCAGTCAATGAAGAAGTCCCGATGATGTCAGGACAGACCAGTGGAGGGGACGACCGCATTTCTATATATGCTTCTTGACGTCAGAATAACAACGTGAACAGAAACAGATTGAGAGTAGCTGACTGGACGTTGTCCAGTTCATAAAACTAGCCTAACTTTTCCCTATTTCCACTACTCAGCATATAAACACCTGTGTTGTTGCTATAGCAACCGATTTGGATGCACCAGCATGTGCGACTACAGTCCGTACAAACCGAATTTGATTTGATCTCATGTAATTTGCAATGTGGACACTCTGTCTAAAAAAAATCCGATTTAAGACAAGAAATTAGATTTGCCCTGCTGTCTGAAATCTTTGAAGGTGCCGTAGTTTCGCGTAAAGCGCCTGCATATTGCACAAAAGATCAAATGAAATTTTAATGTTAATATAAATATTAAAAAGGGTTACGCTCCTCCTGTGGTGGAACTTCAGAAACGACTACTGAGCGCAGACCGCTGAAATCAGACTGTGGTGAAATATTAATAATAAGTTTGTAGCGAGCGAGTCAGTCTAATGTGAGGTTGTGTTATGCAAGCAGACGATGTGGGAATTTAAAAAAAAAAAAACAACACCCCACTCAGTCAGTAATGCAAGCTGCAGTGTGTGGACGGAGAAATTATTAATGCAGCATAAATACAGTACTGAAAACTGACAGGGGGGAAAAAAAATCCTTTGTACCCAGATGTAGGATCGGCTCCTTCAACCCACAACTTAACCTTTATTATTGTTGGAGAATATCGAGAACTGATCCTGGGTCAGTGGGTTTGATTGCTTTTTATTTCCCAGCCCTAATTGTTTATAAATGTGCGAATGCAATCAGCAATTAGTTTGTAAGTAAGATTACTATTTTTCTCTTACCATATAAAGGTTTGCTGTGTATATTGTAATTGTAATATATTACAGTGTATCCTTTTTTTTTTTTTTTTTTTTTTTTTTTTTTTTCTTTCTCCCCAGCATTTTTGATAGAGTGTACAGACTGGGCTCTGTTCACCTCCAGCAATCAGTTTTCTAATCCAAATCCCATTGACGGCTTTAATAATTGATGAACAGCTGCCACCATACTTTATATATTAAAGTAACTGGAGTACATGTGAATATATCGAGCTGTCAGGATCAGTTAAGAAAAATTGTATGGAATTGTATTATATTGGCTCTGCTTTCGCAGGGCAAGAAGTGATTTAATGTTTTAATCTGCAAATCTACACTTCCACATCACCAAAACTGACTCGATATGATGCTGTTACAATGTCATGATGTTTTTTTTTTTGTTTGTTTTGGTTTTTTTTGTTTCAGTGTTGGCTGCGTAATTTTCAGTTTTAACACCAGTGTGTTTTCCTTTTTTCATTTACCTGTGCGTCTTTGTCATTTATAATTCGGTGATAACCACGGCATAAAATCTTTGTAACGAGATGTTAATTGACATTGCAGGGATGGACAAATCCTAAATTCATTAGCTAGCCCACTGGGAAAGTAAAAGCTGCAACGTGCAGCCCAGTCTCGTGTTTTGCTGCCCGGAAGTCCAATTAACTAGGATGAAAAGTGGCCACGTAATTTTAACTCAAAAGTATGACGAGATAATTATGTGCATTAATACAGATTGTGGAAAATAAGTGAGCACTTGAATCCCTGAGAGCAACGGCTTTACGTAGCTCTCGTATTTATCCTCTCCTGAGGGTCTGGTGATGAAGCATCACATTTGCCCCCTTGATTAAAAAGGCAAGTTTTTTTTTTTTTTCTTTTTAGTTATTTTGGCTACGAGCTGTGGTGTTCTCTCGTCTTACATAAAGATAATCTTGAGTCTGAATAGATAATGAGACAAAAACAAATTGCAATTTTTTCCCCTTTTGTTATCGGGAAACAACAAAGCCCTTTATCCTGAAGACTTTCCAGTGTTGAAAAAAAGTAGCTTTACTCCTGACTGATGTACTGTAAGGTGCTGACACTGGAGACTCCTTCCATAAATATCTTCGTCATATCAACAATCTTTAAATCAGTTCGCGTGACGCGTCTCCAGTCTTCTGTGTAAGTTGTTACTATAGAAACGATGACATATTAAAATGAGCACGTGGATATAAACCTGTGATTTGCTACTACAAGTCTGAGCCGTGCTGATCTGGAAAATTTCACCTTCTGACCAATCAGAATCGAGAATTCAACAGCACTCTGATATACAAGCTAGCCATGTTTAATTTGCACTGGTTAGCTAAACATAATCACTGACCACTCCTCTTTGCAGTTAATTTGCTAGTTAATAGATTCTGATTCTGGAAAGATGGTCTAGCATCCGTTTACGTTTATTAATATACTTGGTAAAAAGTGGTTCCTACCGACAGCCAGCTCGGTTTGTGGTGGGATTCGGAAAAGAGTAGCGCACGGCACAGCATTGAGGTCCTTTGAAAAACAAATGGGGTGTGTTACGTTCAAACATCCATCCATTTTCTGGACCGCTTATCCTACACAAGGTCGCAGGGAGCCTGGAGCCTATCCCAGGGAACTCGGGGCACAGGTTGGGGAGACACACCCAGTACTGATTGGCAACCCATCGCAGGGTACGATCTCACACACATTCATACGCTACGGACAATTTGGAAATGCCAATCAGCCTACAATGCATGTCTTTGGACTGGGGGAAACCGGAGTACCCAGAGGAAACCCCCAAAGCATGGGGAGAACATGCAAACTCCCCCAACGCCAGAAGTGTGAGGCAAATGTGCTAACCACTAAGCCACCTTGCCCCCTACGTTCAAACAAGCATTTGCTAAGTTGGTAGAAAGTTTCTAGTTTGGTTGGTGGATGAGTCAAGTAAAAAAAAAAAAACCATACACTAGTGAATATTATATCAACAATCTACTGAACCTGCTTGGCCACCAGGCAAAAAAAAAGTACTGTATACACAATTTGTCCACCCTGTTATAGTGTCTCTCTCTCTCTCTCTCTCTCTCTCTCTCTCTCTCGACACACCCCACACCTCTAAACATTGTCCTTGATAACGGGTGGTTTAAAGGGCTAAACTGGACAGTTGGATTTCTGGAAATGTGAGCTTTCTGTATATTAGGAACCTAAACAGCCTCATGGAGACCCAGTTGGTAACTTGAGTGCTGTTATGATTGGAGTAATTTGTGCTGCAAATAAACACTTTTCCCAGCTTTTCTGCTCCAAATGAAGCAATTCTCAGACATCAGCACTAAAAACGGACTGTAATTTCAGCAATAGAAAATTGGCCCAAAAATTGACTAAGTGATTTTACATTGTATGAGCCAGTTATTTCTCTCTGGGGCTGTTTGGAACAGACTATTGCTATTGTGTTCTCTGAAGTACAGCAAAGGTAAAGTAATGCCCTGTTTAAGAGCTGGTGTTAATTTTTTATTTTTTTATTTTATTTTATTTTTTTTTATTAAAGCATATCAATAGCAGGGGTTTTTGGAGTTAAATCATGGAGGGGTTTCTTCAGTTTTACAGAGTGATGTTTGTTCCTGCTTGTACACACCCATTTTAAAAAATAATAATAATAATAATAATAATAATAATTTTACAAGAGTCTCAGTCAGGTGGCTTGGAGCAGAGAAACAGAGATTTTATTTTATTTTCTCTATCTAAGACTAGCCTTAATCTTTGCCCTGCTCTCCAGTTGTGATCGGATCGTTTTAAGGTACTTGCTACAATGCATCCTCTGCTCAAAATGATTTTATGATGCCTTGACAAATTGACAATCCTTGGCCATGTTTGTTCCTGAATGTGAATGTAAAAATAATTTGATGTTGCCCTGACTGACCTAGTGATTGTTTGAAACTGTGTGTAATTTTCTTTTAAAACCACACTGTGATTATTATTTTTTTGAAGCCATTATGTTTAGGACTACATCATCTGTGTTATTCAGTAATTACTGAACGCCTGATTTCTTTTGTGTGCGCGCGTGTGTTTTTTATGATTCCACTGTTTACACAAATTAATGATGTAAACAAAGTCATTAGAGTTGCAAAGCCTATTTTTCACGGGTTATTGACTCTGGACTCATCAGTATGTGTGTGTGTATGAGGAGATGACATACTTTTGAATCAATTTTTAAATCATTGTATGGTCTAAAATTAGTCAAGGATGGAGGTGAGCTTTCAAGAAGATACGATGCAGGATTAACATTTTGATGTATGAAGGATACGTTTAAAACAGCTAATGTCTGAGAGGAGACATGTCCTTCACTAGGATTGACAGGTAGTGAGATCAGAGAGAGAGGATGAGGAAAAGGTGCTTAAGGAAATGAATAATGTTTCTGAATAATAGTATAGCAGTAAAAAAAAAAAAGAGAGATGATGAAAAACATGAAATTAGTATCCTACCTAGTGTTCACTCTATTGGTGTTGGAGGGCGAGTTTGAATCCCGGGGATGCCACAGCTATCTATGGCCAGGCCATTAATTTTGTTTCTCCTGTCAATCACAACGGCACTATCCACGTGTCGGTATCTGCAATCTTGTGTATGTGGAAGAGGGCAGGTATTGTTTTCCTTCAAGTCTGTGAAAAAGCAGTTTGAAAAGATGCAGTGGCTTCATGTGGCTCAAAGGAAGCATGTGCTAGCCTTCATCCTTCCTGGTTGGTGGGAACTAGCTAATAACCAAATGTCTGCCTTATTTGTAACAAAATAAAAGACGTATTTTATTGCCATTATACATACACACATGTGCAGTACAACACAAGTATTTGCTTCTGATATTCCAGCTTGGAGGGAAATCATGGGTCGACACACAGGGTCAGTCAGGAAGCAGCTGGATCCTGGAGCAGATGGGAGTTAAAGGCTTTGGTCAAGGGCCCAACAGTTATATCTTGGTGGTAATGGATTTTGAACTCAACCTTCCTTTCGGTAGCGGAGAGCCTTAACCGCTGGGCCATGGCTGACCTTTCACATGGAACATGGAAAGATTCATGGTCTGACCACACTACATACCATACAATACCTTAACTCCTCATCTTTCAGCATAAAGAAAAATACCAGCATGTTTCTCAACCTGATGGACCTAACTGTCATTCAGACAGACTGTCAGAATGACTTATCGCCGTCTTAGTATCCTGCTGCACTGCTTCCTCCTTCAAATATACAATACTAAAATATTTTTTACTTATTTAAAAGAAAACAATTGGTCCATGCACTGACCTTTAGATGACTCCTTGCAACTGCCTCCTTGCTCTCCAGTTTTCCACATTCACACAGCTTTGAGGTGTTTGGAGGTCACTGAAAAAAAATTACGTTAACTATAGAAAGAGGACAGATGTCCATAAACATTTTCTCAGAATAAATATTTGAATTGGATAATCTTGAAACCCCAACTAGTACCCAGTACTTCTCATAATACTGTAGCCCATCTTGTTATCTAGCTCTTTCCAGGTTCACCCAAAAAAGTATATAAGGCTTCACGTGACATCATCACAACGCGCATTCAGCCAAAGCCCTCTTCGATTCTTGTGCGTCGAACATGAGTACAGCTAAAAGGTCTCATTTACCAATAAGCATCACTGTGCAAAACAATTTCGTGCAGTTGCAATTTCGCCAATTCAAGTAGTTTTCCACGAAAAACTCCACAAGTTGCATCACAAATTTTGAAAAAAGGAAAGAAAAAAAAAATAGCTGGAGCAAAACCAAGCATTTTTGGCTATAACAATCACAAAAAACTCTGTGAAATCCTGTATGGACTGACATTCTGCCCACCACGCTTCTAGAAAGTGCTGTCCCATCAATTTATTTTTATTACTGGTTACAGTGGAGCTCCCATTGTTGAAAAAAGGTCAAATGTTTTCTGTTCATATTACTACACTCGTTCTAATATGTTATTTCTATATTTATACGACAGTTACTTCCGATCTACTAATTTGATTGGATGAGTGGTATTCCACGAGTGCTGACGTTTACTATAACTGCACTGGGATGTTTCACTGTTTGTATCACTCCACTCTTCTGTGTTTGCCAAGTAGAATTCCAGTTCTAGCAACAGTCTACTACAGTAGAGTTAGTGACATCATCAGCACACATGGCAAACATACAATTTTCATGAATATACAGTAACTTCTGACTTGAAATATGAAAGCTCGTCAGATGAAGATGAAAAGGAAAAAAGGGAAGCCGATTTCACCGGATGCACCTTTAACAGGAATGAACAAATCGATGTGCGCTAGCTAGCTAAGGGTCTATCAGTGAGTGTGGCTTCTTCGGGATTTATTTCCGTTCGCGGAGCAAAATAAACAAATTATATGGCCATATTTAGTCTGTAATGTCAGTTACTCTACATTAATTTCTTATTTATAAAACTGTTTTTATAAAACTACATTAATTTCTTATTTATAAAGCAGTATCGCACTCGCAGTCATGCAGTCAAATCACAGCCCTGCCAATATTCAGTATAACCGCACTCTTCCTCGCACGATATTGCTTAAGGTGCTTATAAATGCAAGGACTTCTATGGCACACTGATAAGTTTACTGTAGGTTAACACTCTTCCCTCTCTGTTCCCTTGTTAACACCTTTCCTCTTTGTTCCTTCCACTCTTCCACCACTCTTACATTGATATGCTTCCTGTTTTATGCAAATATGCCCTTCCGCCTAGCCAATCAATAGTTAACCCATTGTCTCAGTTGTGTGTCAAGCACGATATATACTCTGTTTTTCTTTGAATAAAGAGAGATCTTACCGTTTGAATTTTGTGTGTCTGTGTGTCATTTGGCAACTCTCTCAAGCGCTTGATACAGGAAGCGTGTAGCGGGACGAGGGCGCCTTCATTTCTCATGTACTATCGCTTTCTCTTTTCTTAAAAATTCACAACCCGAAGATCACATTCCTGACACACACGCTACACTATAATTGGAGAAGTAATTTAATAATAAACTAAAACTAAAACAAAAAACAACTTGTTGATATTGTGAAGCTTTCCCTAAAGAAATTAATGTAGTCTTTTTAGAAGGAGTCTCCAGTGTCAGTGCTGAGAAACAGTCAGAGGTACGGCTGTAAGTAAGTTTTCTGAAACTAAAAAGCCTTCAGGAAAGAGGAGTGTGAGTGTTGCGGATTCTTGGTAACATGATAAGCTAGATTTTTTTATACTAACTTTAAGAGAGAGTAGAAAAGAAAGTTTATAGCCACTATAACGTGAGTGGTAACGGTATTGATGTAATGTAACTATAATTGAATAGAAGTACAATTTGCTCTTTAATAAATGAATTAAAATTGGTAAATTTCTGTGGTATAAGCGGAATAAAACACTTGCGGATGTGGCGTTATAGGAAAATAATCAGCATCACACAAACCCCTGTGTCTCAGCTGTGTTTATTCCTTACTTAAACAGACACACTTACAGTATTGTTTGTTCAGCTTGTTTTGTAGGTGTACACTTAGCTCATTTCACAGTTTGTATTAATTGTTCTCTGCCATTATCAGTGTCAGTTTATGACCAAAGCACTGCTGGTGGCTGAAAATGTGACTGATGGACTGTTTCTCAACCCAGTAGGGTTTTTTTTTTTTTTTTTTTTTTTTAAATCTCATCAACACACATTAAGATGCTATTACCATGTCAGTGTCAATGCTGTGCTGAGAATAATCCACCATTCAAATAATATCTGCTCAGTGGCGTTCCATTCGCATTGATGGACAGGGTGGAGGGGGGCGACACATTAAACACAGCAACAGATGGGCTACAGTCAGTAATTTTAGACCTACAAAGTGACTTAAATGTTAGATGTTCACTACAGTATAAAGATAAACTTTACTCCTTTTTAACTTCAAATGAACCTTGTTTCATTTTAAATGCTGTAAAGACTCTAATGCTTCTCCATTTGGGTTCTTTTGATTCATGGACTGAACATATTTGTAAAGGTCTCCAGACTGTTCCTGTAGTTTAGGGTCGATTTAAGGAGACAGAACAAGTCCTTTTTAGGCGGATCTGACATTTTTTCTTCCTTTTTTTCTGAAAGAAGAGGGGGGGGGGGGGTACTAGTGGCCTACTGGAGCAGCCGCCACATTTATTTATAGCCGTGTCCTGCGTGTCCTAAGGTATTTTTCTCCTTCTTGTGTCTCATTCTGTATGTGTGTGTTTGTGTGCGGTTTACTGCTTTTTCTTTCTCTGTCATTCTTTGCCTTTTTTCTAACCTTTTTGGAAAATCAGCATTTCAAGATGTCTTCTATAATTTTCTCACCACTTTTTTCAGCATTATGTATCCCAGTTTGAGCTGAAACACATTCCATAGATGGAAAAAAAAAAAAACCCATTCACATGCACAGTGGCACTGGAGCGCTTTCCTTTTAATAAGGGCTTGTGTGTAACCCACTTCTCAGCAAGACAGGTGATCTAGGGTCACTCAACGCTTTTCACATTCTAATGAATGGCTGCCTGGATAAGGCAGACGCTGTACCTAGATCAGCTGTTTATGGGGGGGCCGTAGGGGGGACTATTATTATTAGTCTGGTTTTCTCTGCTACAGTAATCAGTGTTAACTTACCTTGTGTCTTGCCTTCTGCTGCTATGGATGGCTACATATGGATACTCTAAATATTTAGACTTCCCAAAACCAGTTGATGCCCAAGACTCACCATTGGTTCAGTGGATAATCACATCTGGATACTGTAGATTTGCACCTAAGACTTGCAGCTGTAATAATAAAGACTGTCCTGTGAAGATTCCAATAGGTTCATACTGAATATCTTTTCAACACAGCTGTCACAGTTTGTCATTACTCTTCTACGAATATATATTGTAATGATTTCTAATCTCACTATCCTGTGTCACCGAGACAGGTCCCCTTTTGATTCTGGTTCCTCTCAAGGCTTCTTCTTCATGTCATGGATACGTCCACATGAATTCAGATAAATTTGAAAACACACCCTAGAATGCCATCACGAGATGGCATTTTTGTCCAGTGAAAACTGAACTTTTTGAAAACACTCTCCCAGTGTCACACATACATTACAGCGAAATTTTTTTCTTCACATATCCCAGATGGTTAGGAAGCTGGGATCAGATCAGCCACGATACTGCGCCCTTGGAGCAGATAGGGTTAAGGGCCTTGCTTAAGGGCAAGGTTGGTGGTGTTGGGGCTTGAACACCTGACCGTCTGATCAATAACCCAGAGCCTTAACCATTGAGCCACCATTGCTTTTAGGGATATAAATTACATCCAATAAGGAAGAAAATTCATTAGGCCAAGAAGCCAATTCACCGAAGGGGAAAGGACACTGATGTGCTTCTGATATCAGTCACGTCAGCTTTGCCCCGACATTATCTAAGTGATCTTGGACCTGTGAGTACATGAGACTTTGTCTTGTAAACCAACAGAAACCAAGAAGGTGGCTGTAGTCTCTGTTGTCTCCTCCTTGGAATCTGAGGTTCAAACAAACATGGTCGCATTTCTCCAATGTCCTATTGCAGGGCACCACGCACACACACATTCACACGTCACACACTCATTCAACTTGCATGTGTAGATGTGTGGAGATGTGTGTAGGTGTGTGTAGGTGTGTGCGGTCAGGAGAATTGTTTCTGTATGTATATTATAAGAGAGTTTTTCATGGCACATGACTACGTTCAGGCATGTACTGTGTCTTTCTGCCCTTGTGTGTGTGTGTGTGTGTGTGTGTGTGTGTGAGTGATAATAGGAGCTGAGTGGCTGTGTTGCCAGACCTGTCAGCTGCCAATCAGTCTTGCTCTGGGAAATGACAGCAGGAGTTAGCACTCATTAAGCAATTAGCACAGGGTTAACGAGCTGATGTTGATTTGAGCGTCTCTGCTGTGCACCTGCATCGAACAGAGCATTTTCTCTAACATGTTAATGTGTATTATCGGACTCTGCTGTTTTTGTAGAACTGACCGCTGATTAATTGTATCAGTGTGGTGCGGCAGAAGTTGTTTTTGGGTATGTGCGCATATCAGAGTGGGAATTTATTCACAGCAACATGGAAACATGTCTTTTGGGACAGTGTACATTATGTGCATGTGTATACAGCTGTGTATAGGACATGCAGTTTTTGATTATGCTGGTATGTCTGACATTAACAGTAGCATAACTTACTGACACTTCAGAATAAACATGTCATACTGTAGCTTTACCAGGTCACTGTTTTTGTATACAGAAGTTTAGCAAGTGCTGTAACTTTTTCCATTTAACAAGGGTTGAATATTTGACATTACCTTTCTCTGGAACAGCGTTTTCGTCTCATTAATCTAACAATACTTTGGATCACAAGCCAGACATCTAGCACACGCTAGAGAGTCTGGTCTACTTTGTCAATAAACATGGCCAAGAACTGCCCACTTTCACAGGAAAAAGGCAATTTGACTGACTTGGCAGATGGCCAATCACAGACGTGAGATTATCTAATTTGCTCAGTGCTAACTGCTTCAAATAAAACTCTTTAATAACTTTCAAAGATGCTGTGAACATTTTTTTTCAGTCCCTTGACTATATCTTGCTCCAAAAAGCTCATTGTGTCACTGAGTTAAAAAGTTTGTTTCCCTGCTAGAAACCTGGAAACCGTCAAGATGCTGAAGCCCGTGGCCAGAAAAGTGTGCAAAAGATATCAGACGCTCTTTGGCATGTGGCCACCAATGCTGACTGAATTCGACAAAACTCACATGTAAGGAGATACAGATTTGTAAGCAAAATAGATGGAAGAAAACATTCCAAGACCATGAAACTCCATAAGTCCACTGCAGCATATTATCCACACTCCAGAGGCAAACAATCTGATTTATTCTGTAGCATATACACTCACTGGGAATATGATACAATGGCGAATGATACGACTAGGAGTTCATTCATGCAATTTTCTATTCAGCCAATAACATGGCAGCAGTACAATCCATAAAATCATGCAGATACAGGAGAAGAGCTTCAGTTAATGTTTACATCAAACATCAGAATGGGGGGGAAATGTGATCTCAGTGACTTTGCATGGTTGTTGGTGCCAGATAGGCTGGTCTGAGTATTTCAGAAACTTCTGAACTCAGATTTTCACGCTTAGTAGTCTCCAGAGTTTACACAGAATTCCTGTTCTTGGCTGACACAAGTGGAATCCAACATGATCTTCTGCATTTCGAGATGCTTTTCTGCTCACCACAGTTGTAAAGAGTGGTTATTTCAGTTACCATAGCTTTCCTGTCAGCTCAAACCAGTCTGGGCGATTTCTGTGTAGACTCAAGAGACTATCATGTGTGATAATGTGAACAATAACTGAAGCTCTGGACCTGTAGTGGATGACTGGATAATTGCATAAATGAGCAGGCATGCAGGTGTTTCTAATAAAGTGGCTGGTCAGTGTATATTAGTAAATACAGTATATTGCATAGTATTTCCCAGTATATCACAATCTATTCCAGTTCCATAACATAAGGCATGATAGGGTTTGGGTGTGTGACTGACTGGTGGAGTTCTGTTTGTTTTGATACCGCTGACAGGAGAGGGAGCTGATTTTTAAACAGGGCATCTTTGAATTATGAAAAACGTTTTGCGCCATGAATATCAACCACTGTTGGGTTTTTCCCTGCTTTGGGAGATGTATTCTAAAAACCCACCGAGATGCCTTCATCCAACCAAACACATTTACTGAAGGTGGTTTTGGTTTCGAGGCAAATGCAAAATACTCCCATCGTCCCAGAGCTTTTCTAAATTAATGCATTTATTCTGCCTATTTGTCTTTCTCTGTATCTCTTCGCTGTGCCGTTCGCTTCCTCACAAAGAACATGGACACATAGGTGGCCCGTTGTGATTTGTCTAAATACTATCGCTCCTGGTTCCTCTGCTTTGTGGAGTGCAGATTTGTCATCAGTCTCCAGCTGCACAGACAGTAAAGTTCCTGCACATATTCCACATCCATCACAGAAAGGGCTCTGCAGAGGCCTGTCCAGCTGAAATATTGATCAACGCTGCTGGTGCAAAGCGCTTAGAAGCTGCTTCCCAAAACTCAGGACTTTTGGAAAGTTTATTTAGGGTCACGGTGGAACAGATTGGCTTTTCAGAGCAAATACTGCCAGAGCCATGCTGTATGAAGTTTTTATTTCAGATGAGGCTCTGAGTTCAGCTGAGCAGAATAAACGGGAGCAAATATGGAGATATGTACTATACTTGGATCAACATCTATTCATCTTCTGATGGACCAGTGGAATGTTTCATGTTTCCATGAAGAAAAAGATGGCAATGGTTCAAGATTTCTAACTTATTTTGGTGCATTTTTGAAACAGAGACCCCTGGTTTTTTCCAGTAAGGGAATCCTCCAGTAAGGAATTGAGTCAACATCAGTGTTGACCTCAGAAGCAAAACTTTCCCAAGCAAGGCATTGCAATCTGCATTTATTTATTTATTTATTTATTTATTTATTTATTTATTTATTGTGATTTCCTCTCTGGCCAGAAAAAAAACATGCTATTTGAAGTAATGTACAAAGTAAAACAGGAGCAGTATAATACTTAAATTAATCCTGAATTCAAAAACACATTTTTTCAATGGCTATTTCCTTTTAAATGGCTGATTTTTATTATATAGGTTTATGTTTGGATGAAAAGCACACATTTTTTAAAATTGGTAGATAGACTTTCTCAGTACATTTGTAAAAACTGATTTAGGGATCACCTAGTAGGAGCTGAGTCCAATAACAAAATTATTGCATGGCATGTTACCTGGAACTTTTGCCACAGAAAAAAAAAAAAAGTTAAGTTACATAGCTCGCTAGTTTAGAAAATATTACTGATTAGCAAATTAGTTTTGATTGCTACTGTTTTGTGAATAGTTAGTAAGTCAAAATTTGTGCTTTTTTGCGGAAAACTACTTGAATTAGCGGAATTGCAATTGCACAAAGTCTTTCGCAGGTATATTTGTTGGTAAATGAGACCTTTGAGCTGTACTCATGTTCAACGCACGTGAATCGAAGAGGGCTTTGGTTGAATGTGTGTTGTGATGACATCACATGACGCGTCTTGGCCGAAATATGCGGAAAATCTGCGGTAATTCTGAAAAATTGCAAGTTCCTCCGAATATTGTGGAGTTTGCTTGATTTGCATTAGCAAAACTTTTGTAAATTTGGTAGGATCTTTTAGTTTGGTTATGAAAACATTTACAAATTTACACAATTTCACTAAAAGATAAATATTCAATAATAATATATTTTGGATGGCAGAAGGATTAGGGGTGTTTCTAAATAGCATTTCTATGTATATTCATAGATCCTTGCATTTTTAATGATGGCAATCTTAACATTTGATATAACATTTGATTTTGAAATGAGGTTTTACCTACTCAAATCCTCCAACTGACACAATTGCATTACTTTATTTTCCTAGCTAATTAGCATGCTATGTAGGTATCAATCCAAGAGGACTCATGGAAATCGGAGCAGCTGTATTTTTTAAGAGCAAATGATTGACGAATCTGCTGATGGAGGGATCACTCACAACATGAAGGGAAGATAACGGCATATAATTCATCTTTATATTTATACTCAATACATTGTATATATTTATTTAGTATAAACATCTACTAAATATATTAAGTATTTAAATATACAATAGGATTTAGTGTTTCTCTCTCTTTCTGTCTCTCTGTCTTTTTCTGACTCATTCCTCAGTCCAGTCATCTCTTCCGCTCTGTGATGAAGTGAAAGTAGAAAGGTCATTGATGTGTTTTCCTCTCCTCTCCCATCCCATCTCTCTGCCGCTATTCAGGCCACTTAGCCATAATTCTACTAAATTGGATCCAACAAGCAAATCCACATACACATAGCCATCAAAAATATGGCTCAGAGTTTGAAGCAAGACAAAAAATAATCCATCGTCTAATAATCCACACAAATTCAATACAAAGCTATCCATGCTAGACCAGATACAATGGAAACCGACATAGCGACATAACCATGGTCATAGCAGCACGGTTAAATTACCTAATATTCCACCTAATCTTGTTTCCTTTAAGAACGTAGAACATAGAAAGATGCACTAATAATAAACACCAATAATTTCATCTCGCCGTCAACCAATGCTGTTTGTCTACGCAGCTGCATAATGACAAATTGCAGGATATAAATAATTTGAAATGATGCACGTTTAGTTCATATTCTTTCTTATAGAGCGGGTTTGATTTATTTTACCTTTATGTGTTAATTAATACATTAACTAACAATCATGTTACTTAAAGTGGTCGTTATTCATGCATGAATTCATAAGACTCAGGTCATACTTAAGGTTAGCTCTTCATTAGTTCCTGATTAGTACATGCCTTAACTCATCATTAGTTCATATTTAAGTAAGTATTAATTCAGGTATTAGTGCATGATTATTCTCTATAACTGTTATTGTAAAGTGTTACCCTTGTAACAGGTACTGTCACATCCATAATACACGGAGTATCTTTCTGAAGCTGTAGATTATCTGCTTTCTCTAGATGAATGTATGTCGGAAAACTTATTTTGTATCTTGCCTTGCCAGTTGAACAACAACTTTGCATGTTTTTATGTTAACATACAGTAATACAGTTTCAAGAGAAACAGACAACAGTGCTCCATGCGTAGTAAGTGCTTAAAGTGGACAATGTTACGTATGCATGGTTAGAATTATATGATGACAAGAATGTTTGAACAATACCATTTATTATTTTCCTCACAAAGTAACAATGGCTTCTGGTGTGAGATGTTTTATGCGTAACTGAAACGTAGTGTAGTTTATTTAATAGGCTACTGAATGAGAATCCTTTGTTGAAATGAAAACTGTGTGCATGAGCGTGTGTGTGTGTGTGTGTGTGTGTGTGTGTGTGTGTGTGTGTGTGTGTGTGTGTTGTTGCATCACTGGAGCTGACACTTCACATCTTCAATCCGCTTCACTGAGTCTTTCATGTCTCCCAGGGCCACTTTGCATCATTTAAAAGACGTCATGCAGCTGCAATGCGTCTGTCACAACAAACAGCATGCATACATGCATAACTAAGCTCTCTGAAACACTCCAGCCATAATGATGTGTGGTCCAAATGCTTACAGCTTGGAAACATCTTACACGTGCAGGCTGTGTCCCAAACGTCACAGTTCATGACGTTCGTACTCAAACTTCAACCATTTTAAAGAGGTACAAGATTCAAATATTGCATGACTGTTTACTGTGATAATCAAAATCCCATTCCCAGTCTTGTGTTGTCCAGATGAGGTTGGGTTCTCTTTTAAGTCTGGTTTCTCTCAAGGGTTCTCAGGCAGTTTCTTTCTTGTCACTGGCTTGCTCATTAGGGAGCTAGACCCAGATTTGTGCAAAGCTGCTGTGAGAAAAAAGACCTATACAAATAAAATAATACTGAATTAAATTCAGTTGAACAAACAGAATTCATTATACACTTTAAAACAAAAAAGGGTTTCTCAAGGGTTCACTGGATTGGTGAGGGTGATATCGTAGCAAAAGAAACCTTGTAGACTTTCCTACATTATACATACTTATTTAGTTAATAGTTCTCATTATGAGATTATAACAAAACAAATACAAATAAAAATGGTGAAAGCCTATTTCTAGACATTTTGACTAGTTTCATACATTCACAAACTTCTTTCTAGAAGTATATGATTACAATATGCACAGCTGTCAGCCAATAGAATATTAGCATAAAATGAGAAATATTTTGATACATTTTATGCATTCAGCTTCAATAAATGCTTTATACTTGTCAGGGTCATGGTTGATCCAGAGTCTATCCCAGGAACACTGGACACAAGGTGGGAGAATTCACCCAATAGCCTATATTTAATATGTGTGAATATTTTTTGCAGTATACTTGGAACCTTTTCTGGAAGGAAAAACATCTGTTGTAGGATCCACATAAAACTGACAAGGGTTCTCCTAGGTCATTGGTGTTCAATCTTATCGGTGTAGGTGCAGGTCTTCATTCCATTCAAGCAGGAACCACACCTGATTCCACCTGTTTAATCAGTTGATCTTGGCTTTCAATAGACTCAGGTGTGGCTTCTGCTTGGTTAGAATGAAAACTTGCATCCACACCGGCCCTTTCAGGATAAGATTAGACACCCCTGTCCTAGAAGAACTTGTAGCTGATTTGATGCTTTCTAAGCAGGAGGTGCAAGAGACAGCGTGACAAGAAGACGCCACATCTACATTGGTTAAGCAAATACATATGGCATATATAAATAAATATATGGCATAAATATATGACATAAATGGCACAAGAAGCACATCATACCACAACCTCAACATGTTACTGTGTCATTCGTATGCACAAATTTAGAACAAAGAAAAAATAATACCAAAAAAAAAAAGATTTTGTGAACCTCAGCAGTTGATTTCAGTGTTTTGAGTTTTGATTGAGTCGACCCCCGATGTCAACACAGCGTTTAAAATAAGTAAATCATGCAGATCAAAGTTCTGACCTTGACATGTCCAGCAAATAATTGTTGAATTGTTGAATAATTTTAAAAATTCAGAAAATTTACAATGAGAAAAGCATAACATGTTTTCCCCCAAATTGTACAACAATCAGATAAATATAGCCTACAACAGCACACCAGGAAGAAAACATTTATATTAATATTTACAAAATAGTTATATGTGTATAAGAAGCATTGTGACAGTTCACTTGGTAAAAGGGTTATTATAGTTTGCATGTTCTCCCCATGCTTTGGATGTTTCCTCCGGGTACTCCGGTTTCCTCCCCCAGTCCAATGAAATGTGTTGTAGGCTGATTGGCATTTCCAAATCGTCTGTAGTCTGTGAATGTGTGTGTGTGAATGTGTGTGCGATTGTGCCCTGCGTTGGGTTGGCACCCTGTCCAGGATGTCCCCCACCTTGTTCCCTGAGTTCCCTGGGATAAGCTTCAGGCTCCCCACGACCCTGTGTAGGATAAGCGGTACAGAAAATGGATGGATGGCTGGATAGTCTATAGTGTGAGCTTTAGCAAAAAGATTTAGCAAAGGTTTTGAATGTTACAATGCAGGCGAGTAGAAATCAATTAATGAATTAATTAATTTTGGCTGAAGCTTGTACCTCTGGGAGAATTCAATGTTTTATATGAAACCCTACAACAGAGGGCTTTCCTTTCAGAAAATATTCCAAGTAGACCAAGCTAGAAATGTTAACCATCTAAATGTTCTACATATTTGTAAAGCATAGTGTATAGCTAGAGGTCATCCTTGTTCTCAATGTTCTCATGTTAATCTATATTTATTTCTGTTGCTGTATCTCATACTGTAAAAGCTAATTAGTCTATTAGCAAGCTACTAAGAACTGAAAACTTTGACACTTCTATTTGATGTATATATGTATAGTTCCAACAGTAAAATTGTAAAAATGAATCCTAATAAGATCACTTGTATCTAATGCTAGTGTTTGATATACACCCACACACTCATTTCTCTTAAAGCACACACTTAGCGTGCATGTCAGTGTCGTCTCCTTCCACGCGCAAAGCCTCTTGCCAGTGCATTTGTAATGAGTGCCTTAGTATCACTGCCTACTTCAACTGTTAAGAGTTTGCAGAGAGACCACTTTACAATTAACCAACTAATGAGCATCTTAACAATGTTGCACATTGATCGAGTGTGATGGCACCTGCCAGGAATGACACCCACTGGGCAAGTACAGCTGTTTCCACATTGATTACTGTTTACGTGATTGAAAATCAGTTGAAGATTCTTATGTTGAGCAATTTGCCATCTGAAATCACTTCAGAAATAAATATTGGCATGTTGGCAGTTTAACTCGGCTTCAAATTTGTTGACTACTGATACACTTTTTAATTGCTTTATTGAAGGAACACAGCAATTACAAACATTTGATCGCAGGGACAACTCGGCGAACTGTTTGAGAATACTTGACACTTGGATCAACTTTTCATGTGTACAGTACATGTCAAAAGTTTGGTTTTATATGTCTTGTTCCCCTTTACCCCATTTTCTTCCTAATGCAACAACATAGGGTGGCTGAACACGCTTGGAGGAGAGCACTATCTGTCCACATCAGTATATATGACCTTATAGATCACTGCATTTCTTTAGTGTCATTCAGAACAACATGGGAAAGAGGAAAGCCATCACTCCCTCCCAGAGATCAAGGCCATATTGTTGTGGAATAAATCAAGATTCTAACTCGCCATCTCTCAATTATAGGGCAAACAGTGTGACAGTTGTGCCACCTGGGATCAAGTTGTATGTGTCTATTTATTTTATTGAAGCAAAAAGACAGTTATCCAACACCTATCACCAATCTGAAAACTAATTGCCTCCTTAAACTGGAAATCTGGTTGTGCCACCTTTAGCAGCAATAACTGCAACCAAACACTTCCGATAACTGGAGATCAGTCTGGACATTCTCCTTTAGGATTTTCTGGTAGAGAGCAGAATTCATGTTTCCCTCAATTATTGCAAGTTGCCCAGGCCCTGAAGCAGCAAAGCATCCCCACACCATCACACTTCCACCACCATGCTTGACCGTAGGTATGATGTTTTGTTTTTTTTTAGGAATTCTGTGTTTGGTTTACGCCAGATGTAACGGGACCCCTGTCTTCCAAACAATTCCACTTTCGACTCATCAATCAATCCACATCATCAATCCACAGAACATTCTCCCAAACGTTTTGAGGATCATCAAATTATGTCTAGAATGATGTGACATCATGTCACATAACCACCAGAGTGACACTTCACATTTTTGTGAATCTTTCTGGAAGTTTTATTCATTTTTATTTTTCACTGACTTACACTCTGTCCTCATGTCTTCCATTTCCATTTTCTTCCATTTCTGAATAAAAGTTGTTCGTCTGATCTCTTTTTATATCCTTCTCCAGCTCTTTGTAAAGTCGATATTTTCTTTTTCTATGGTGTGCAGGACCTGTCTTAGTAACAAACATCGACTTAACTTTCCATGCCTTAAATAAGGCATTACCAAAGTGAACATGTGGTGAATGGTTTCACTCATTACACACTTTAATGAAGCACAAATTCAAATAATTTAAGTAGCAGGGGTGTGAATGATTGAGTGTGTTGGTTAGACATGAGAAATCTGAAGAAATTGTCAAGGAAGATATTTCAGTACCACAAAAGGTACGCAGGCGTCTATGTGAATGTAGCAGCTGCATGTGCACATGTACAATTGAAGCTATAAGTTTACATACATTTTGCAGAATTTGTAAAATGTTAATAATTTAAAAGAAAATAAGAGGGATCATAAAAATTGCATTTTTAAAAAAAAAAGTTTTTTATTTTAGTTAGTACTGCCCTGAATAAGCTGAGGACAACTGAGGGACTCGTACACAACTATTACAAAAGGTGCAAACATTCACTGATGCTCAAGAAAGGAACACGATACATTAAAAATCAGGGGGGTGTAAACTTTTGAACAAGGATGATCGGTGTAAAGATCTTATTTTTTCATCCAGTACTGCAGTACTGCCCTTCCTACACAAGATATTTACATGTTTCCCAGAAGACAAAATAACAACAAATTACACCAATCATCCTGTTCAAAATTTTTAGCACTTTGAACTCAGCATTAACGTTCCATACCATTCCATTCTACCACCTTCTTTCCAGTATTATATTAATAAAATTGTTCTTTATTATACTTTTAAAGCTGATGATGAAAGGGCTGATGCAGAGTTGAAGAAGGGCTCTTAACGCTTTTATGATTTGAGCGCTCTCTTCAGAGTTCTTACCATGAGAGGGATCAGACAAGGGTCAAATGCCTCAAATTACAGAAGGATGGATGAGAGGGCGCAGCTTCAGTTCGTGAAACATACACAAGCTACTTTTGTGTTCAAGATTTTACACTTATATGTGTATTTGTGATAAGTTGAGTTTCGGGTGTATAGTGTGTTTAGAGGGGGAAAATGTTTTCAGGCTCTGACTCTTCTGGTAAAGGATTTGTAGAGGAAAATTACTTTATGGAAATCTTTAGTGTCATCTCTGTTATAGCAGACACAGCATGAGTAGCTGGAACACATTTTATCAGGTGCCCCTACCGGTGATCTAAATGAGGCTTTTTGTAGGTGTACAATTACTGACTGTAGCCCATCTGTTGCTCTGTGCAAATGGTCAGCCCCCATCTACCCTGGCCATCAACAAACAGGAACCATCACAGGAGCAGATATTATTTTGGTGGGTGATCGTTCTCAGCACAGCACTAACATTGTATGACATTGTGTGTGTGTGTGTGTGTGTGTGTGTGTGTGTGTGTGTGTGAGATACACGTGTATGAGGCACAGCATTGCTGCCTGGGGTTTTTAATTACTGTCTATTCATACTGGTCACTTTATTTCAGTCCGTACAGGATTTCATGGAGGTTTTTTTTTTTTGTGATTGTTGCGGCCAAAAATGTTTGATTTTGCTGCATCTTTTTTCAAAATTTTCGATGCGATTTGCAGATTTTATTTTATTTTTTCTGAAAACGACTTGAATTGGCTAAATTGCAATTGCACGATATTGTTTTGCACGGCCTTTCGCATTGATGTTTATTGTGACTCGAAGAGGGCTTTGGCTGAATGTGCGTTGTGATGACATCACATGGCGAGATTGACCCAAATCTGAGGAAAATCTGCATTTTTAAAAAATAAAATAAAATTCCAAGCTCCTCCAAATATTGAGGAGTTTGCTTGATTTTGCGTTAATTTCTGCAATCACGTGACTGGACAGTTGAAGGCTGGAAAAAGACCAGTCGATTTGTTTTCTAATCTTCAACTGTCCAGTCTGGATGAGTCTATGTCCATGAGAACCTCAGATTCCTGTTCTTGGCTGACAGGAGTGGAACCTGATGTGGTCTTCTGCTGTTGTAACTCATTTACCTCAAGGTTTGATGTGTTGTGCATGCTGAGAGGCTTTTCTGATCACCACGGCTGTGATTATTTGAGTTACTATATCCTTCCCAGCAGCTTCAACCAATCTGGCCATTTTCCTCTGACCTCTCTTATTGACAAGGTGTTCCCACACACGGAACTGTTACTCACTCAATGTTTTTTGTGTTTCGCACCATTCTGTATAAACGTACCAACAGCAACAAGTCAGAAACAAGTCCTGGTTGGTGTGTGTGTGTGTGTGTGTGTGTGTGTGTGTGTGTGTGTGTGTGTGTGTGTGTGTGTGTGTCAGATGTGTGCAGATGAATAATGTGGCAGGTTTAGTAAGGTGGAGTGTGTGAGAGGTAGCTCAGGCTGTCACTCTGATTGATTTCCTTTCTTGAACAGCACCAACGTCAGCAGCCAATGCAAACAAGTCTCTCTCTCTCTCTTCCTTGCGCTCTCTCTCTCTCTCTCTCTCTCTCTCTCTCTCTCTCTCTCTCTGTAATATCTATTAGTGCTGCTTTAAAGCTCTGTATAAAGACACACTGATCTGACACTGAGTGCCTATACCGGCTCAGCCTAAAACGGTGGATTGCTATCAGATGTGACGTATTTTCCAATCACGGACAAATTTTGCGTGTGTGTGGTGTAAATGTGTGTGACGTTGACTGACATTTTCCCTCTTTTTATGCAAAGTATTCTCAGTAACTCAGTCCAGCTCATTATTTCTTCTCTGAAGCAGATCCAAATTGGGTCAGTATCAGGTATCATCCAATACCGAGTGCTCTGATATCATCACTGCATCAAAAAAAGACCTACCTAAACAGCGCTTTAGTCCTTTAGTCTGTCCAGCTCTCTTCCCTCCTCATCTGTACACTCTGCTCAAACAGATCCGCTTCCAAACCTTTAACTTGCTTGCTAATAAAAAAAGTCAACATCATCCCTTAGATCGCTTAACTAGCCAACCCGAGTCTCTGCTGTAACTCAGAGCGACTGCATTGAATTCTGGACCAGTGTTTGTTGTCTCGCTAAGCACGTGACAAATATTTCAATACAAACAGATTTAATGTGTTTTAGAGTGGACTTTACCTTTAAACACCATGAATGGTTTAAGGTGAGGTCAGCAGTTTTTAATTAATTTGGTAATATGCTGAAATTCTTCTCATATTCTGGCAGTAAGACATAACTAATTAGGAGAAGGAAGTATTCCTACTTCCCCATCGCTTAAGAAAGCGCTCCATTTTACACTGGCATTCGGGTGTCCTACCTTAGACAGGGTGCGTGACTTTGTGGGGAACACAGATCAGCCGTATTTTTCAACACACTGCTTCAGTTAACCTCCAAAATCACCAATCATAACTTTAAGGTTAGGAATAATACATAAGATTGGGTTGGTTAGTATTTGCAATGTCAAATTTGTAGTTCAGTACAGAAAAAAATGTATAATAATTTTTCTAATTCTGTGATGTTGCGGTCACACCAGACTCCACCTAGCTACTTTCTTTGTGGAGATGGAGCAAAAATATCAGGTGATTATAGGCAGTTCTTTTATAATGTGATGGATCTTGGTGCATTATTAAACCACTAAAAAATGACATTTTAGCAAATGAAATTATCTTAAATATAATCATACTGCTGTAGTATTTCCTATTATAAGATTACAATACACCAAATATAAGATTATTAAATTTCTTTCTTGCCATTTCTCCTAATTATACACTTGAAAAAAAAAACTTTGTCTATTGGCAAATTGGCAAATTTTGCTAATGTTGCAGTTGAAGTCATACGTTTACATACGCCTTGCAGAATCTGCAAAATAAACTTTTGAACAGGATGATCGGTGTAACTTTTTGATATTTTGTCTTCTGGGAAACAAGTGAATATCTTATGTAGCTTCTGAAGGGCAGTACTGAATGGAAAAAAAAGATCTTGCAACAAAATAATAACAATAAGTTAAGTCTAAAATAGCTTTAATAATGATATAGTATATTTGGATGTCTCAGCCTCACATACTCTGCCTATACTTTTCTGGCCACAAGCTTCAGGATCTTTTGATGCAATCTGACTTTTAAACACCAGGACACAGCAAGCCTTTTGTAGCAAACTAAAGGTATTGGCCTGGAGAAAAAAAAGTTCACAGCATTTTATCTTTAAAAGTTTAAAGGTTAGTGGCGTGTTTGCCAACATTTATTTATTTATTTAAAAAGTATATGTTTGATTCTGTGGAAGTAGGCATGTCTTGGTCATTTTTGCAGAAAAGAAAATTAATTCCGAAAGCAAATGAATTTTTTTGCCTTCATGCGGCTTTTTTCCCCTTCGAGTGAATTGACCTTTCCACCAGATTCTCTGATCTTACGACAAATTGATAACTGCTGACACTGTTGCAGGTCTTATGCCGTTATATTGTTTTAGGTCCTCTCTTTCTCTCCGCCATTCAAATTCAAACTGGCAGAAATGTTTTCTTTACTATCTGGCCAAAGTAATCATAAAGTGTATGTACAGCATGCTAATAAAACTGACACTATTAAAAAGGTGATATGTGCAATGTCTCTACTGTCTGATTGTGAGTATACGTTTGATTGTGAGACTTATTGAAGGTTTTTCATGCTAAACCACAACACAACAAACTGTAGCTACAGCCACTAAGTTTTCCTAAGATAAATAAGTGTTAATGTTTCATCCTTTGACAGCACTTCCAGATTATTCAGAGAATTTAGTCCCTATTGTTTGAAAATTTTCAAAACCTATTTTTCTCATTTCCCTTTTTTTTGAGAAAGTGTAGTCAGACAAAACCGTTCCAGCCAAAAAAAAAAAAAAAAAAAAGAATGAAAAAAGAAAAAAAAAGTGGGTAATTTGATTGCCCTGACTGCAAATTAAGTTAGTGTGATTCAATTTTCCAGCAGAGCCTCTCCGGCAGCCATACATCACCACGGACATATTTCATTACACGCGCCGAGCGGGGTGGGGCCCGTAACAAGGCATCATGGGAGTTCTGATTTGGTGGGACGTTGGTCCCGGAGCGGGTTTCTAACGTCTCTGCTCTGAGAAGCTATTTATAATGGACACACACACCAAGCTGTCAGCACACACAGGAGTGCACAGGCAGCTGAATCAGGACAAGCCCGATAACGGCAATTGGCCACTTGTCTCGCTTTGTCTCTGTCCACGCAGAGAAATGATGCAAACAGCTTACTGTGTGTGTGTGTGAGTGTGTGTGTGTGTGTGTGTGTGTGTGCCACTTGATCATGTGTGTTACACACTATTCACCTTTATAAGAACTGGTTCCTATTTCCAATAGAATTTTTGATGTGGTTACACCAATTATCTTTAGGTTTGCATTTTTTGTTGTTGTTGTTGCTGTTGTTGTTGTTTGTTTTTTTTGTTTTTTTTCCACCGGGCTTCACTCCCAGCAGCTCTGCCATTGTTTTCATGCTCAAAACAAGGTGAGCTTTCAGTGCAGTCAATACTAAAACATTTACGGACAGCGAGGGTTTACTATGGCTTCCTCGCTGTGTAATTGGAAAGGCGTGTTATTGATTGGATCAGGAAGCCTGGGCTTAATGAATAGCCCGTGCTGCGCCATCGCCCTCTAGCCTGCAACGACGTTTCCGCTGAAACACAGACTCGTTCTTTTTTAAAAATGTTTTTATGTCTGTTATCCCTGTTATTATGTCATTTACCCAGTTATTATTCTGACATTTACACAAGCATTATGGCTTTAATTCCAACAGCCTCAGAATTATGGAGCCTGTCTTTATTGTAGACATTTATATTCAACTTTAGGATTATAAAGTTTAAGGATTGATTTTCACACAATTTTTTTTAACTCCCTCTGGTGTAAACAGGGAGAATTACATAGTAATTCTACATTTAATACCAGTGTAAATGTTTCTAGCCTTCACCCCCACCCCCCTCCAAACAGACCCTCAAATCTCTGCTCAAATTATGAACAACTTGTACGTTTTCCCTTTTAAGGAAAAGAGGCAGAGCTGATTGGTTTGGTTGTAGCTCCCAACTGTGCTAATTTCAGGGTCAGAAATAAGTAAAAACAAGGCAGAAATGAACACTTCAGCTAAATGTACTGCATGCACTGCAAAAATGACAGCAAGTGCAAATATCTTGAATATAATCAGCTTTATCTAGTATTAACCAAATGTAAGATTATTAAACCTATTTCTAAACATTTTTTACTCGTTTCATTCTATTACTATACTATTGGCAGATAATTTTGCTTCTTTCTAGAAATAAATGCTTAAAATTAGCAAAATTATTTGCCAATAGAACAAGAAAATGTAATGTTTCAAACATTAGTACAGGTCTATACTAGATACATGTAAATACTAGATAAATGTGACTATATTCAATATGTTTTCACTTGCTAAGATATCATTTTTTGCAGTGTGGTAATATTGCAAATCACAGGAATCTCTGGAATTGTGTTATTATTGGAGATCTAGACTACTACACTAAACTACTTTCACTTTAAAATGACAAATTGTTAATTAATTTGTGCTACAACACACAGTTTTCTAGTACCAGTGCTTCCTGTTACACATCAGTCATAAAGTAGTCAATAAGACTGTCAGTCTTGAGCTATAGTGAGCTAAGTAAGGGATAAAACATGATAGAGTGTGCTGATATAGGAAAATATGTTGTGCTGCAGCCTGACATGAAGCGGAGTTACTTTTACCAGTGCGAAGTGGATTATTTACCAATAACAGCATGTCCCAAAATACCAGATTTTATACCACAACAGTTTTTTTAATGCTAATTATTTATTATTTATTAAAGAATGACTCATTTTTATACATTTGTAGTTCCAGAACATCCACAAAACAAGTTAGTTCCTGTTATCACTTACTATATGTTATAACAGCTATAAACAGTAGTTCCCTCACCAGCCTAGCCTTTTCTCTCTCTCTTTAAGTTAATAAGACTAAAAATGCATCTTGTCATGTTACCCAAAGACTGTTTTCCTGTTGCAAAACTTAGAATTACTGCTTTAAAGTACTGATATTGGAGACTCATTCCAAAAATGTTAAACATCTCCTCACAGAAAACGTCCCATATCAATTATTACACGCATCTGCTTACATCGAGTGTAAACACCATACAAGTCCCTGTTTAAGTTGTTACTATAGAGTGCTGCAGGAATGAGTCCTAACACTCGGAAATGAGTCAGAATTTTGGCACTAGCAGTTCCATGGTCCCGAAGTCAATGGGTTTTTTGAATGGGTTTTTGGTTAAATGCCTGAAATAAGGTCTGGGGTTAACACAAGCTCAAGATATTTTCACGTTTTATTCTACGACATAAAATACATCAGTAATACCCCACTCGTGATTTTGTTAAGCTTTTACGTGTCTTGAAAAAGGCGGTTGCTACCAAATGGCTAAATGGGACTACAGATGTCGTCGTGGACATTAAACATCATCACGCCGAACAGGAAAACTCATCTACTACAACTTGTTGTGTTTATACTCGAGCTCTAACAAACTATTCCAACTCAAACTTTCCAACTTGGAGATTTATCAATTTATAGTATTTTTCAATTGAAGTGTTTTTGTTTTTTTTAAACTGTAGTGATATAAAGCTTAGTTGTGGTGACAGTGAAGTCATGTGACCGTGGTGTAGTTTGTTTATAACCTAACTTTAGCTTTTTACTTCTGCCGATTGTATTTAGGCTTCAAAATTCATAAAAGTTGTGTTCCTTTGTGAAGATTAGCTTGATGAACAAAATGTATAAGAATAATAAACTTTTGTTGGTCACAGAGCTTGTTTTCTGCAATAATCCAGAAGCTAATGGAAAAATCCTACTGGCTTTTTGTCGAGGGAACCACGGTGATGCTAACTTCTGGGTTGGCCTTCAAAAATACATCATCCCTGCAGCACTCTATAGAAATGGTAACACATTAGAACGAGTGCATTAATATAAACCTGGAATTACTGTCAGCGCTATCTAGAACTATCGAGAATTCTATATATATATATATATATATATATATATATATATATATATATATATATATATATATATATATATATATATATATATATATATATATATATATATATATATATGTGTATGTGTGTGTGTGTGTGTGTGTGTGTGTGTGTGTGTGTGTGTGTGTGTGTGTGTGTGTGTATATATATATATATATATATATATATATATATATATATATATATATATATATATATATATATATATACACACACAACAAAAAACATTTTAGATTCCCAAACATTAGTTTTCTAGCACAAAATTAAATGTTACAGAAAAATGTTGGTATTTCATTAAAGAAAGCAGTATATTACGTAAGAGACACTTTTCAGACAATAAACACAATGAAGGCTGTTGGGTTTTGCTGCAGAAATAAGAAGCGAGTGCGAAAGTCAAAGTCTCCAGAAGAACTGAAGAACTGAAAGATGCTCAGTAAAACTTACCAACTAATTTCTTTATAAAACTGCACAAATTGTACCTGAGACAACTATTTTTATTTTTATTTTAATTTTTTTTGTCACACCAAACACTGACTTTGTTTCATTTATTACTATTTACTGTTTCAATGTAGAAACATTTAATTTCGATATTTTGAAGGCATCTTTACTCTACAGCATTTCTTTGCATGTGCCTAAAAATTTTGCACAGTACTGTATATACTCAAGTATGACTTGCAATAATAATAATAATAATAATAATAATAATAATATCAATGCAAAACAATTATGGGGTAATTTGAGTAGTTGCAGTGAAATATTCATCAAGCACAAAAAGTGATAGACTAAAAGAGAGCGAGAGAGAGAGAGAGAGAGAGAGAGTGTTTTAACTCAATTCCCACCACTACCCCAGTTTTGTGAATAGCAACCTCACTGTAGTGTGTTTAAGCCGAACTATTTGTTTTGTGTTAATTCATCACCTGTCTGTCATTGAATGCTGAATAATTCATCTCTCATATGCTGAAAGCCTTGCCGTGCTGAGTGTCCTGTGTGTATATGTGTGTGCTTGAGGGAAGACCTTGCTTCTGAGTTATGCCATAGCATTTCTGGGCTTTTTTCCTTCTCAATGTCTTCGTTGAGGATCATGATTGATGGCCAGTGTCCGAATGCACAGTGGCGAGAGTGCTAATGTTTCTCTGGATACTTGGCACATTTGTGTCAAATAGATGATTACTGTGGCTGTGTTACTGAAGCCGAATACCAAATCACATCTATTATATCTTTGTTCTCTCTTTCTCTACGTGCACACTTGTATGCGCTCTCCCTGTGTTCTCTCACTTCACCTCCTCTCTCTCTTGCTAGCTCACTTTAAAGCTTCAAATTAGCTTCAATGTTCCTGTCTTGTCTCATTATTTTGGAAGTATTAGATGTAGCTGATTAGGTTAATTCTGATGCACTGCTTCTCGACTTTGGACTTTGCGACTTCACTACTGCTTGCATATACGTGTGTGTAAAGTTGTGTTTCAGTAGTTTAGGTCCAAATGGAGTACAGATATGGAGTACGATGGATGACAATGTCATTATTTTCACGCAAAAAAAATGGTTCATTTATTCTTTCATCTGCAGTAAGCGCTTTATCCTGGTCAAGGTCACGGGTGGATCTGGAGTCTATCCCATCAACTCTTTGAGTGAGGTGGGAATACACCAGGGATTAGATGCCAGTCCATCAAAGTGCTTTACACACTTGTTCATACCTAGGGGCAATTTTGCGTAGCAAATCCACCTGCCAGCATGTTTTTGGGAGGTAGGACGAAACCGAGAACCCAGAGGAAACTTGTTTAGACATGAGGAGAACACGTGAAACTCCATACAGGCAGTAAACTGAGCTTAGGATTGAACTTTGGAGCTGTGAGGCGGCAACACTACCCACTGCTCGAACATACCACCCCAAAAGAAGTTCCAAGTTTGTGAAGTTAATTCTTATTGATTCTTATTTTGAAGTTGATTCTTTTTTTTTCTTTCTTTTCTTAGCCCCTCTTTCAAGTACAATTGGTTCCTTGGGCCAATCTTGAGCAGTTACCAAAAGCCTAGTTTCTCAAGTCAGACTTTTATTTATCTACATGGAGTCAGAAACCAAACAGTAGTGCAAATGCCCAATCAGAAGGTAATCAGAATGTCAAGATTCTGAAGAATGTGACCAGATACGTGTATAATAGTTATCAGATGTACACTTCTCTGGCCAAAAGCTGAAAGGGATGTGGGCAGAGTGTTTGAAAATACAAAAAATCTTACATCTGGAACCCTTGGTACTGGGTTGGTGCCCAATGGAAAGAGCACAATTCCATCTTTCCAGTGACGAAAGTTTTTTTTATTGTGTGTAGTGAAAAAAAAGGCATACACTGCCTTACACCACAAACATTTATCGATAATATCTCAAGAAAGAAGCAGGTAATTGATTTTCAGCTCGTTTTTGTTGTCCAAACTTTTTTGATTAGGTTTTTTTTTTTTTTTTGCACTACAAAAAGTATTCAAATATCCACATAAGTCTGTTTATGTAATACTCAGGAGAAGGATAGCTCCCTCTCATTTCACTCTCCCTCTCTCTCACACACACTCTTTGTCTCTCATTTACAAACCAGAACTAGCAGCTCTAAATGTGCTTCATACAGTACATCCCACATTATTAGTAATGCTGTTATTCTCTGAATGGTCTACAGTGATGAGTTGTAAATTCATGAAAACTATAAATTCCATTAACAATATAAAAAGTATCATTTTTCAACTTTATCTAATCTTTCAAGTAGTGCTTTCTAACTCCTTGTTGAAAGACAGATACAGTACACAATTCTTTTTTTTTTTTTAACTGAAACCTTCCTTTCTACAATTCACAGATTTATAAAGTGTTCTAAATTTACAAATTACATGACTCGACGATGTCAGGATACATAGTGCATTACAATATATGTTCATAAGAAGGTCAGTAAAAAGCCTATACCTCAAATTGAATGTTGTACTGTAAGATATACCTTTGGGCTGTCAAAGTGTACTTGACTCAAAGGTTTACAAAAGTGTATAACATGTTATAAGGTCATTACAAGTGGAATGGGGAAAATATTCAAATTGCCCAATTTGACTCAGGAATGCCACAATATTTAGAACATCTAATTTTTGCAAAACAATAGTCAGATAGTCAGTTTGATGCAAATGTCCATAACATGTCTACAGGTGCATCACAATAAATTAGAATGTCGTGGAAAAGTTAATTTATTTCAGTAATTCAACTCAAAGTGTGAAACTCGAGTATTAAATAAATTCAATGCACACAGACTGAAGTAGTTTAAGTCTTTGGTTCTTTTAATTGTGATGATTTTGGCTCACATTTAACAAAAACCAACCAATTCACTATCTCAACAAATTAGAATATGGTGACATGCCAATCAGCTAATCAACTCAAAACACCTGCAAAGGTTTCCTGAGCCTTCAAAATGGTCTCTCAGTTTGGTTCACTAGGTAAGCCACAAACATTCATTGCCAAAGAAGCTGGCTGTTCACAGAGTGCTGTATCCAAGCATGTTAACAGAAAGTTGAGTGGAAGGAAAAAGTGTGGAAGAAAAAGATGCACAACCAACCGAGAGAACCGAGAAGCTCATAGCCCAAGTTGCCTGAAGTCCAGTGTTAAGTTTCCACAGTCTGTGATGATTTGGGGTGCAATGTCATCTGCTGATGTTGGTCCATTGTGTTTTTTGAAAACCAAAGTCACTGCACCTGTTTACCAAGAAATTTTGGAGCACTTCATGCTTCCTTCTGCTGACCAGCTTTTTGAAGATGCTGATTTCATTTTCCAGCAGGATTTGGCACCTGCCCACACTGCCAAAAACACCAAAAGTTGGTTAAATGACCATGGTGTTGGTGTGCTTGACTGGCCAGCAAACTCACCAGACCTGAACCCCATAGAGAATCTATGGGGTATTGTCAAGAGGAAAATGAGAAACAAGAGACCAAAAAATGCAGATGAGCTGAAGGCCACTGTCAAAGAAACCTGGGCTTCCATACCACCTCAGCAGTGCCACAAACTGATCACCTCCGTGCCACGCCAAATTGAGGCAGTAATTAAAGCAAAAGGAGCCCCTACCAAGTATTGAGTACATGTACAGTAAATGAACATACTTTCCAGAAGGCCAACAATTCACTAAAAATGTTTTTTTTTATTGGTCTTATGAAGTATTCTAATTTGTTGAGATAGTGAATTGGTGGGTTTTTGTTAAATGTGAGCCAAAATCATCACAATTAAAAGAACCAAAGACTTAAACTACTTCAGTCTGTGTGCACTGAATTTATTTAATACACGAGTTTCACACTTTGAGTTGAATTACTGAAATAAATTAACTTTTCCACGACATTCTAATTTATTGAGATGCACCTGTAATCTCTTTTAAAAAATGGTTCTTTAAATGTTTTAGCAGGTCAAGCTTTCTAAAGGCGTTCTGCTTGGACCATGAAAGGTAAAATCTTTTCTTTTTTTTTTTCAGTTTTCAGTTAGTACATAGAATCTTTCTATATAGAAAGGCAAGTCCCTGAGTGACCAACCCTTTGAAGAACCCTTTAGAGTGATAAATAAATAAACATTTATACCTGAAACACAACAACTTACCTAAAAGAAGCGTGTCTTCTGTACATCATCTATATTTTATTGTATAAAATCAGCCAGAATTTGGTAAAAGAAAAGCATGTCCTGAAAATAAAGTGCTTTACTACTTTACCAGCACTAAAGTTTGTGGACACCTGACCATCATACCCATATGTGCTTGTTGAACATCCCATTCCATTTAGTCCACCCTTTTGCTGTTATAATACCCTCCACTCCTCTGGGAAGGTTTTCCACCAGACTTTGGAGCGTGGCTGTGGGGATTCGTGCTCATTCAGCCACAAGAGCATTAGTGAGGTCAGGCACTGATGTTAGTGAGGAGGCCTGGGGTGCAGTTGGCATTCCAGTTCATCCCAAAGGTGTTTGGTGGGGTTGAGGTCAGGGCTCTGTGCAGGAAACTCCTACCTTGGCAAACCATGTCTTCATGGAGCTTGCTTTGTGCACAGGAACATTGTCATGCTGGAACATGTTTGAGCCCCTTAGTTCTACAGCATACAAAGACATCCTATACAATTGTGTGCTTCCAACTTTTTGCGGCAACGGTTACATTTGGCCATATAGTGTATATCTAAAGGTAATTTTATAGTAGGTAAAATATATGGCAATCTTTACATACATGGAAACACAAAATCCATGAAACAATGACACAATGGATTCAGACAGAACTAAATTAGATTGAACTAAATCATGTCATCCTGTAAATAATTATATCTCCCTACATCACCCTCACCTTCTTGTTTAAAACTAATCCTGTCCAACTAGGGCTTATATTTGATTTGTAAGTACCTGAATGTTCATAGAAAAGAGCTGCTTTATTAGCTTGATCTGATCTTGCTACAATAAAAAGTACAAATGTTATGTTTTGACAACTTAAACAAGGTAGTGCAGGTGTTTTCCATTACAGCAAAATTAAGAAACTTAAGGGAAAAACACCCAGTGTGTGTGTGTGTGTGTGTGTGTGTGTGTGTGTGTGTGTGTGTGTGTGTGTGTGTGTGTGTGTGTGTGTGTATATATATATATATATATATATATATATATATATATATATATATATATATATATATTCAGTTACACCATGGCCACTCACACGCAGCAGTGCAGTACATTGCATACACACTCAATTCACCTACTTCAGTCTACTACATGCAATGCTGGTGATGTTAGTGGTGCTTTGTGAGAGTAATTTGCTTCACACACACATCCTCAGTGCAGTGGAAAGTCACATTACTACAGACGGTAGCGTAAATGAGACATGGCAGATTCTCCTGGATTTGGGGCACCTCGGCCCTCTGAGATGTGGTGGGCTGGTGTTGAGAAGACGTGTGTGTGTTGATGTGGGGTGGCCATGTCCCATTCCTGTGAATAGACTCGGCTGGGTTTTATCACTGTGATCGGCATGTTGCTAAGCAACCCCACACTTTTCATTTGGCATGCCAGTATTGGTCCTGGCAGCAACAGATAAGTGTGGGATTTGATCATAGACTCACCCGGCGCACTCCATGCTTTAATTTCCCCCGGCTGACGAGGCACTGTAATAGTTTTTCGAGGAGTGTGTAGCATTGAATAATTAAAGCTGAAGTGTGGCTCTATTTCGTTGCGCTCAAGCTGCCTGCTGTTGCAGGGAGAGGGAAGGTTAATGTGTGTGTTGTGTGTAAGTGTGTGTGTATGTGTGGGTGGGGGTTGAACCCAGGAAGCACACTGAGAGAATGTGGCTAGAACTTGGTTCAAGCTGCTTCATCGTTGCCATCGGCTGTGACCCACAGAGCCATCACTGAGGTGCCAGTGTAAATCGTACCCGAGTGCATGGCAGAATTTTCACAAGCAAAAGGAGTGTGATGTTGGAGCATACAATGAGTTACACCTTGAATAAATACAATTATACCCTAGAGTCTGCACGTATTACAATATTCACAAACACAAGACATGAGCAGTATTGGCTAGATCAGATACATCAACATTCAACACACTGTAACGTTCAATCCCAAATCCAGACAAATCATTAAGACTTTCACACTCACCTGAGCACTAACACACGTTTGTAGTTTAATTTCAGTCAGTCGGTCTATTTATACTGCTTTCACTTTGTTTTGTTTTTTGTGAAGACTCTCTCTTTATTTTACACCTCTGATCTAGTTTTGCTTTCATTGTGCTATTTGCTCGATTGATTTGGCCCTTGCCTGTTTTTTGACTCAACCTAAGGACTTGGATTTTAATAAAAGTGTGCTTGCACAAAGCATAAAACATCTAGTGAGCAGAAGTTCTGTCGGCAGAAACACCTTGTTGATGAGAGAAGTCAGTAGAGAATGGTCAGACTGATAGACCTGACAGGAATAGACCTGACTTCCTGACAGGAAGTCTACAGTAACTCAAATCACCACTCTTTACAGCCATGGTAATCAGAAAAGCATATCAGAATGCACAACATGCTGAACATTGAGGCAGATGGGGTACAACAGCAGAAGACCACATTGGGTTCCACTCCTCTCAACCAGGAATAGGAATCTGAGGATACAATAGGCACAGCTTCACTGAAACTGGACAGCTGAAGATTGGAAAAAGACCAGGCAATGTTTTTCCAATCCAGTTTCGGTGAACCTGTGCCCATTGTAGCCTCAGATTCCACCATGTTTTGACATAATAGACATATTCGGTGGCAGACCTGACCTATTTGGTGCCCTTGGCGAGATTTTACACCATCCAGGCAACCCAGCAGTGGCAGCCCTGACCTGTTTGGCAGTGCACATAGGGTCATATTATTGTTGTTGCTGTTGTTTTTATTTTGTGGGGTTTTTTTAATAACTTTTTTATTTTATTTTATTTGGTTTGGTTTTCATTTCATGCACACAGGCAGGAACAACTAACAACTAGCACTGCAATGCCCTACACTGCAAAAAAAAAAAAAAAAAAAAAAAAATTATATCTTATGTGAAATCTTGATATGAGACAATGTATCTAATATCTAATATATTATCTAATTATGAGATTACTATAAATCAAAGTTTATTGGATGATGGTTCAGCTTGTTTGTAGATGCATTTACTCATTTCCAGCTTTACATTTTCTTATTCCATTGGCAGATAATTATGCTTTTTTTTCTAAAAAGAAAGTCTTGTTCTGCCAAGATATCTTTTTTTTTTGCAGTATAGCTAACTAATGTAAGAACTTTTGTATATCTGGTGGGAAAGTTTTGTGTGACCTATGAAATCATTTGCACACAACTTTAGTAAAAGATTGATAAATGAGGCCCATTGTTTGTACATCTAGTACGGTTTTTCCAAACAGTGCTCTTATCATACATTTTTAATTTTTAATAGTAGCAAGAACAACAAAAAAAAAAAGACTAAATCGAACTAGATACTCATACTTTTTTAATGTGTCTTAAATTAATTTAGGTAGAGTTATTTGGAAGAGAGGTGAAAGGCAGCAGCATTTAATTACCTGTAGCCAGCTGTATGTTTGGCACATTTTATGAACACTTGGACTGTCATGGTATATATTGTCCAAACCACGCTGTTGGAAGACAGACCAAGGGCAGGAGTTTGGGTGACAGGTGGCAGCCAGTAAGCAGTGATGTTTGATGGGGCAGGATAGCATCCATGCAGGCACATTAGACAATTTTACAACTGATTATAAAGAACTGTGCTAGAAATAAATATACCAGTGCCACCTTTGGCAATAGGCAATATTTCTCATTCCACTACCTGCTACTGAACCGCTCTGGTCCACAACAGCACTGCTACATTCCAACTAAATTGGAAATCAGATCGAACAGAGAAGAATTGACAGTGTACTGTAGAGATAATTGGCAGCAAATTTTATGCAACCCAGAATCACAGTGTTCAGATAATGAGGTGGTGGTCCAATATGTACAACATGGCTGTGAGTCAGCTGCTTGAGTAGTGTACTCATGACTCACATATTCATGAATGCAAGCTAAATTAGTATGATGGTAAAAGAAGAGAAACCCAGAGAGTTCAGCAGTGCAGAGGCAGTTTAAAGCAGCTCTATAGCTCAGATGGAATCATTGGAGGGATAAAGTAGAGCTTTACTGGGCTGGACAGCATCAGACCAGGACCCAGAGCGGATGTGTGGGAGGCTCAGAGTCTTTGAGAAGGGCTGTGTGTGTGTACCACAGCTTTGGTGTGAGTTTTTAAGTGGGGTGTGTGTGTGTGTAAATCCCAAGGCCATAATGTAGTGTTTTCCTGTATAACCTAATCATCTAAAGAGCTTGATGATTAACTGATGAGTTGATGTTTGACAATAGATGATGATAGGAGGGTATTCAACTAAAATTACCAAAGGTCTAACTACATAAAATTTTTTGGTTACCAGATAATCAGTATGACTGAATGTTGACAACGATGGTTACCTTTTAATACTTAACCATTAATGATTTTTTTTTTTTTAAATAAAAAATCAGGTTGAAGTGGTTATATTTTGTTTCATAGTGGCACTTCACATTACCACTTTTATTTATATATACACCGATCAGCCATAACATTAAAACTACTGACAGGTGAAGTGAATAAAATTGATTATCTCGTTACAGTGGCACCTGTCAAGGGGTGCGATATATTAGGCAGTAAGTGAATAGTTCGTTCTCCAAGTTGATGTGTTGGAAGCAGGAAAAATGGCCACGTGTAAGGATCTGAGCCACTTTGACAAGTGCCAAATTGTCATGGCTAGACAACTGGCTCAGAGCACCATGATGCCCATGCTGACCCCTGTCCACTGCCAAAAGCTCCTACAATGGGCATGTGAGCATCAGAACTGGATCATGGAGCAATGGAAGAAGGTGGCCTGGTCTGATGAATCATGTTTTCTTTTACATCATCTGGATTGCCGGGTGCGTGTGTATTGTTACCTGGAGAAGAGATGGCACCAGGATGCACTATGGGAAGAAGGAAAGGTGGCAGAGACAATGTAATGTTCTGGGCAATGTTCTGCTGGGAAACCTTGGGTCCTGGCATTCATGTGGATGTTACTTTGACACGTTCCACCTACCTAAACACGGTCTTTCAGCAGGATAATGTGCCGTGCCACAATGCAAAAATTGTTCAGGAATGGTTTGAGGAACATGACAAAGAGTTCTAGGTGTTGACTTGGCCTCCAAATTCACCAGATCTCAAACCTATCGAGCAAGTCCGATCCATGGAGGCCCCACCTCACAACTTAAAGGCTCAGCTGCTACTGTCTTGTTGCCAGATACCGCAGCACACCTTCAGAGGTCTTGTGGAGTCCATGCTTTTTTTTTTCTTTCCCTAATTTAGTCTTGGCCAATTCCCACCCACTGGCCAGCTCTCACCTATCACACAACAGCTACCAATCATGGAGGGTGAAGGCTACCTGTGCTTTCACCAAGGCTGCTCATGCAATGTTAGGAGGTGGCGTGCCCACCTAGTTGTGACTGACAGTGATTGCCATCCCTGACAGTGATTGCCTCCCTGAGAGCACAGCCAATTTTGCTCTTTTGGACTCTCAGCCACGGATGACTGTGGCATCATCAGGATTCAAACTTGCGATCTCCAGATGATAGGGTGAATGCTTTTCTGTTGTGCCACTTGGGAGCTTTTGACAAGCACCGTTAACTCTGAGCACATAGACTTCTTTGTCCAATCATATTTGAACATTCAGACCAGAGAGGGTAATTAAAATGACAAATCTATGAAAGTCTGTGAAAACACTTTCCTTTCTCGATGATCTGCCTTCAGCTAAATAATTTGCATGAATGTATCAGATTGGCCATAACAAGCCAGTCTGGAGTCGCTGAACTACAGCAAGTTTTTTTTTTTTTTTTTCCAAGCTTTTTTTCATACATTGATCGTTTCTGCTATTCAAGTGCTTGGTTTGATTCACTGAAATACTGTGATACATAATAAGCTGGGACATTAGGAGTGGGAGGCCACACATCCTTTACTAGGACTGACAGTTAGAGAGAAGGATGGAGGATGAGAGAGGTATCACATTTTACAAATACAGAGATAATTCAGTACAATTCAGTGATGATCACATCCCAGCTGTTGCCAGATAAATTGGTGCAGCCGTATCATATATACTGTACTGAGACTGGTGAATCTCTATAGCACTTGTGTGGAAGGATCCTGTGCCCATGGGCGAAAGCTGCCATAGTTTAGGAAGCATAAGAAGGAAAGGAGGACATGTTTTCCTCTGGCTGCTCTCGTCTCCTCTCGTCTCTCCACTCCTCTCGCTCCTGACAGTCTGACAGTTCTACATAAGCCACTCACTACTTCTTTCATGCACCACGATTTTCAGACAAGTGTCCTCTCTTTGGAAAGACTTGGTGCAATAAAAACACAATGCATCCTCTCAGAGACATACACACACATTTCACCGGGTGTATACAGAGTCTATAAATGTCATTAAAGTCATTGTATAAGTGGTTGTTGAATAAAAAAGAGAAGAATCATCCTTTGAGCGCCCCTCATAATCAGGCCATTGTGAAAATGTTGCTGAGTTGCTGGTGCACACACAACGAACACAGTGAAATCACATGAAGAGATTGCATTTTGCAGTCTAATGCTTCTGGGTGCATTCAGTTAAACTGGATTAAACTAAATTCCAGAGATGGGCTAAAATTGAATTTACAATTCAGATTTTCCCATGCATCCGTGAGCCACTCACTTTCAGTAATGAATTGAACACAGATCACGAACTGAGATGATTTTCTGAATGAATTGAGTGAAATGGCATTGTTTCTAATAAATCAGCAACACTGCACTGTAAAACTAACTTTCTGTTCATTAAAACAATTCGAAAATAGTTGCATTCATTTATTTGAGCTGGCCAACCATTCAAAAGATATTGAGCTAAATTACAGGGAAATAACAAATTGATTCCTATAATGGCTCTGAGTTAACAAGCTGCTTTAGAGTGTATTATCGTGTCTTTTAAAGAACCACTTTCTGCAAGGTCACTGCATGACACAGGTTCATTCATGCCCGTTCTAGCATAATTCAGCAGATGAAAAACCAAGCTTAGTTACATCAAGTGGGTTAGAGATTGCAAAGACTTTCTAAGCTACGGTATATTAGCTCTTTAATTCACAGGGACTTGTACCACGGATGTTCATGTAATTTAAGCCTAAGTATTAACTGATTAAAAAAACATTTAAACATGTGCTGGGCATATTTATGAAAGAAGACTTTAATCAGTTTCAGCGCTTTGAGGTGAAGCTGTTCCTTTAAGTTTTTCACCACAGAGAAAGTCTTCTGGATGGAGAGCTTTTGCGGACACCACAAGCTGCATTTTTTTTTTCAAGAGAGAAAAAAGAGAGAGACTGGTGAGGGAATGACTGTTTAATATCTGCTATAACGTAAGGGATAACAGGAACTAACTTTTGTGGACGTTCCACAACATTACATGTAACTAGAAACTGCTAAAAAGTACATTCTTTTTTCAAATAAAACTGTAATCGTTGACAAATTGTTGTGGTGTAAGAGGAATAAAACTCTTCAGGATGCACTGTTACTGTCATCGTTTTTGTATTCCATACATAATCTTACATAATTCCTGGACAACTTATAAACACCATACAATATATGCGTACACACAGCGTTCAGTCATAACATTAAAACCACCTGCCAAATATTGTGCCTCCAAAACAGCTCTGACCCGTCGAGTATTAGTAGCAGATCCTTTAAGTCCTGTAAGTTGAGATATAGTTGCCATGAAGGGGTGAACTTGGTCTGCAGCAATGTTTAGGTAGGTGGTACGTGTCAAAGTAGCATGAATGCCGGGACCCAAGGTTTCCCAGCAGAACATTGCCCAGAGCATCACACTGCCTCCACCGGCTTGCCTTCTTCCCATAGTGCATCCTGGTGCCATCTCTTCCCCAGGTAAGTGTCACACATGCATCTGGCCATCCATGTGATGTAAAAGAAAACATGATTCATCAGACCAGGCCACCTTCTTCCATTGCTCCATGGTCCAGTTCTGATGCTCACATTCCCATTGTAAACACTTTCGGCGGTGGACAGGGATCAGCATGGGTCGGCATTCTGACTGGTCTGCGGCTACACAGCCCCATATGCAGCAAGCTGCGATGCACTGTGTAAATCATTTCTTGTTTCCATCTTGATCCAAAATTGAGGTCAACTGGGATGGCTCAGTATTTTTTTTTTCAGATGTCACAGAGCCCAGGGGCGATTCTAGGATTTTCATTTTAGGGGGGCTCAGCCCCCAATGAGGGTAAGATTAAAAAAATATTGTTTGACTACTAGGGTAGGGTTTTATACTAACCTTATTGCAATCCACTACTCCATTGTATTCCACTGTATTGCATATATGGGAGTACTGACTGAGCCAAATATAAGACTAATTAATAATTTCTTCAATTAATAATTTCTTGTTGAGTGTCAGGACATTCATTTGTTTATCCTTTGACAATACCGCTTCTTTTTCTTATGAAATGTAGGTGGAAACTGGCAGACAATATAAACAACCCCACACATTAGGGTGCAATGACTGCAATCAGTCTTGGGAACACAGTGGTATTGTGTGTGAGAGGCTGTCCATGTTCTATTCTCACCTGACTGCTGCTCATTTGCAGACCTACTCCCACACCACAAGAAAAAATGTCGTATATCTATCTACAATCAAATATAAATTTCAAAATTTTTTGATCATGTTGTCTAGTTCATTTTAGCTTTTTAGCCACATGAACAATACAGTTGGTTCTACATCAAGTCAACCCCTGAAAATTGATTTCATTTCAAATAATTTTAACTAACCAGCTAATATTCTTTAATATTCATTAAGAATATAGACAAATCTTGTATTAATGTAATTGTCTAGATTGGCAATATGTTTAATCTGTTCATTTTATTTCTATTTATTAAAAAAAATAACAACATGAATCTAGCAGTTTGCCACTTCTATAATTCAGTGACATCAAAATTCACAAATCCCTTTACTTTAAGGCTAATAAGTGTATCTCACGATCCACTCCTGGGTCATTATTTAATACAAAACTATATTTAATAATACAAAACAAAATAACTCCACATGATGTTTCTCTTTCTGTGTCATTCACTCTGATATGCAGTTTAAATGAGTGCATTGACTGAGTGCTATCTGACACTGATGTGTGTCTTTAATCATTTCTGTGCATGACTGCATGGTAATGTGATGCCATAATCCACAATAATGTGTTTTAAATAAAAAAATTAAATTTTCAAATGAAAATAGCATCATGATCGTTTTCTAAAGTGTGCGTTCATGGGTGTTAATCGCTCCATTTTCGCTGGAATAAAACAACTATAATGTGTGATGAGGGGTGAACGCAGCGAAAACGTATTACAGTGGATGGGAAACTGTCCTGTATTGCTCCTGCAACATTATCTAAACTGCATTTATGACAAAGGAACTGCACAGATGCAGATGTCATGACAATCTATCAATAAATGCACACTCCTTGTCCTCTGCTTCTGACGTTCGCTCTGCTGTGGATTGAAGAACGCGCTGAATCAACGCAGACTAAAAGACTGCCGAAGCCTGCCGCCGTTTTCATGTGAGTTTTAAAGGGGATGTACAGATTACGGAGTTAATCGCAAATTTGGGCAAAAGTTTAGGGGGGCTGAAGGCCCACTAAAAAGGGCCTAGTGACGCCCATGACAGAGCCTATTATGATGTTAACTGTATCATGCTGTACATCTGTCTGGAAGTATGCACACTTGTTATGCTTCTCTGCTCATTTTTTCAGGTTTTTTCTTTTTTACTGTCATCCATCTGCATAATAGCAGGAGGGCGGCATGATGGGAAGTAGGTAACATTACATCTTCACAATTCCAGGGTCCAGGGTTCAACCCTGAGCATGGGTTCCTTGTGTCCCTGTGGGTTTTCATTGGGTGTCCTGTCCAGAATGGTGTCCTCTCCATGGGGTATTCCTGCCTTGCCCCTTGGGATAGGCTTCATTTCCACCGCCCTCTGCCGGGATGAAGCAGTTACTAAAGATGAATCAATGAATAGGGCACAGAGAGCAATCATTTTTACATTAATTGCATATACACCTGGCCCTATATGTGTAATTTGCCAATCTTTTTGAAGTCAAATCTTATATAACTAATCTCTCTTAGAGTCTAAATTACACATTAAGTATTCAAGTGCCATATTCTCCATTATAAGTTTGTGCCAGCTCTTACTGAATGAAATGTCACTTGTCCACTGCAGTAAGATATTCTTCCTGGCACTAAATGTTAAAAAAATAAAATAAACGAGTCCTGCGTGTGCTTAAAATATATAGTATCTGTCTAGGAGTTCTAGCAGATGAGGAACTAAAACTCCAACATGAGTTTTAATATCTTTTTAATTTCTTTGAGGACATTTGAATTCGAATTGAATTTGAATACTGTTATCAGTATTACTGACATCACTGCATAACTTATTCTGTGCTTTGGAGTTACCTATTACTGTGTGCGTAGTGCAGAACCCAGTGGAGAAGAACCAAGCAGAATTCTGTATAATTGAAATACATGGAAAGCCTTGGGTTATTTCATATCCTGTTGATACTTGCTTCATTGGGGTTTGATTATACTCACAGTGGAAGGCTTTGGAAAATCAGTTTATGAGCCACTGAGCTACAGGCTTCTACTTTTACCAACCCCTTTATAAGAATTATAATTTACACATATATTGACAGGAATCAACCTACAGTACATTAAAAGTCTACCATAAACATATGGTAAAATGCATACTAAATCAACTCATGGGGCAATAATAATCATTCTTACAGCTGTTTCAAATGCTAATGGGATAACAGAACGCCATTTTTACAGCAAATTGTTCTGACCAATAAAGAATCTGTTCCCAAAACTCTTGGCCTCAGGTATTAATTGCCATTATAGTGTCATTCCTCATTATTTCTATAATTGCTTGTAAACAGCAATTTTTACAAGCAATGATAGGTATCAAATTTAGTCTGGGTCCACACCCTCTGTTTAAAAAATGTCTTTAAACGAAAAAAAAAAAAAAAAAAAAAAAAAAACAGAAGAAATTTTGCAGGCAGTTTGCATTTTTAAAATTTATTTAGATACATTTATATTTTAAATCTGCTCAGTATATGCAGAAGGTTTTAGAATATTTTTATCCCATATATTGTATACTTTATTTCCAGCTATAGCTATAACTCTATCTACTATAACTATGCAGAGGTGGACAGTAACGAAGTACATTTACTTGAGTACTGTACTCAAGATACTTTTTGAGTATCTGTACTTTACTTGAGTATTATTTTTTCTGGAAACTTGTGACTTTAACTTCACTACATTTGAAAGACAAATATCGTACTTTTCACTCCACTACATTTCTATCAAGGTCCTCAAGTCGAAAGTCGTTACTGTGTAGCAGCTTTGAAAATCAGTAGATGATTTTTTCTTCTTCTCTAAACCGTGATTGGTTTTGATTGGTCAATAATCACTCTTGTAGGATCACGTGTCTTGAAGTTCAATGATTTCTCAGCATTTTCTGAACACTGATCAGTTGGCAAAATGGAAGAAGACGGTTCCTCAGCGCATGCTTAAAAAGTATGTTCCAGTTTTCTGAAAAGGTCAAAGGTTCAGTTCGTTTTAAATGTCTGCTTTGTTTGCCTAAAATAAAGCAATTCACAGCCTTCAAAAACTCGCCGTCCAACCTGCGGAAGCATATTGAAGTATGTAAACTTTTTATTTCTTGTGAAAGCTTGAAATTGTCTGTGCTTTAGGGCTTAAGTTTCAGTATGAAGCATGGTCGGTCAAATGATTTATGGATTTGCCCGCCAAGTTACCACAGCCTTGTGGATACACCGCTTACGCATAGGTAAGGTTCAACAATGACGTTAGTTAGCATGCAAAAGTGTGAATTCAAATGTTTAAGAGTTAAATAAGTTAATATCTTGAAACTTGTATAGTTTTTTTTTTTTTTTTTTTTTGTAGAGCTGCACAGTTCATCATAAAAAGCACCCACACGATCTCGTCCCTAAATGATAACGATTCGCCTGTCTATTAAATCTTTGACAAAAATCACACCGGAACATTCACACCTGCTTTGGTGCTGAGCTAGAGAGAGCAGTTATCATTTCTATAGGTTTTGTAACATTCTAAAAGCTCTTTATTCCACAGATACTACGAGCTACTCAGGGTATTCAGTAGGTTGCTTCAGAGGCATAAGGTATTGTAAGTATTACATACAACAATGCAACAATAATAAAACAATGCGTTGACATAAAAAAGGAAATTTACTTTTGATACTTAAGTACTTTTAAAAGCAAGTACTTCTGTACTTTTACTTAAGTAAAAATCTGTCTTTACAACTTTCACTTGTAATGAAGTAATACTTGAGCAGTAGCATCTGTACTTTCACTCAAGTAATGGAGTTGTGTACTTTGTCCACCTCTGTAACTATGTAATAAAGTAGAAATCTTCCCAATATATATTCTAAAGCCATAACATTCATTTAAATAGTACTTTTAAAAGCCTTTACATCATTAAACCCTACATTATATTTATACCACAACACTGTCATTTCTGACAGGTAAGAAGGTATTGATGATTTTTCTTTTTTAATAACAGCAGCTCTGACAGTAGTTTAAAATAACTGTGCTTGTTCTAATATGTTATCTTTTCTTTACACAGGGACCTGTATGGTGGATGATTCATATAATCTAAACCTTATAAAAATGTATAAAAATCACAAGGTGGTGTGATGCGTTGCCATCCCAAATTATTTTTCTACAGTAGCACATCCTGAAGTGTTTTATTCCTCTTATACCACATCATTTGGTCTGTGATTATGTTTATTATTAATTGAAGAATGACATATGTTTTTCAGTTTATAGTTGTATTTAATGTTTTGGAACAAGTGTTTTATTTCTTATGTAAAGCATTTACAATTACTCTTATTCCAGTGTGTTTCATGCATTAAAAAGTATTTCAGGTATATTTCCTCTACACCAAATCTGCCTGATATATTTCCAGTTTGACCCACAACACACAAAATACACTTTTTCACCATTTTCATATTTCATATTTAATAATTACATTTATCTTAATATTTTCCCCATATGGACCTATGAAAAGCATTGTGAAATCTGCCATGTTTAATAATAAGCAGGCGGTGTGGATGGAGAGCTGAGAAGGATGCCGGGATCATGGTGGCCTATGAAAAGCACAGACTGGAAAATGCTCAGCGGAGTGAGAAATATGAGGATGTATTTATTCACAGCTCTCCAGGTTTCTCTCTGTGTGTGTCTGCACTGATGCACATGTTCACAAAAACATTGTTTTTATGTTTGCCTTTTCAGACGACTTAAAAAAAAATAACAGAGTTAAGTGATTTGCATTTTAAAAATCTGAAATTGGTTGATTTTTTTTTTTTTTTAACCTAAATGATCTAATTGATCCATAGGTCTTTTCCTCCTCTTCCATGTTGGTTTGATCAGAGAATGAAAACAGGGAAACGGTTAAACCTGGTTTGGTTTCTATGGAGATTTTCTTTTACTCTTTCACTATCTCTTTCTCTCTCACAATGATCAGCTGTCTGTGCATATTAGATAGTGCAACCTAACAGTTTACTTAACAGAGGTCCTCAGAAAGAATGTGCATGTTTGTGTGTGGACACTTTGAGTCTGCTGGGATATGTGCTGTGACCTTAAGGAAATGCAGTCAGGTCAGTGTATTTTTGAAGATTTTGTACCATGCCCTTCTTTTTTCTTTTTAAATTCAGTGGGATCTTTTTCTAAGAGCCCATCCTCTTCATATCCATAAAAGCAGCATGTTAGTACATGCCTCTTTGGGAAAATGAGCAAAATAGGAATGTTTTAAGCATACTGATGAGTTCTCGAAACTATTTTTTCCTTTTTAAAAGCTTTTTGTCTCTTCTCTCTCGGTTTCTCTCTCCTGAAAAAAGGAATTGAGAGATTAAGAACAGTCACCAAATATCATTAATTTATTAATACAACATTATACCTGGGGAGTCTACCAAACTATCAAGCTAAATGGGATTTCCCCCCATTTTTCTCCCTAATATGGTCGCCTGCCAATTTACTCCCTAGTGTCAAGGCTGACACTTGCTTCCTCCAAGCCAGCCAATCACAACTGCTGCTCATGATGCGTCACAGGACATCCCACTCAGAGAAATGCACTATCTGCACTCTCCTGCATACATGAGCTCACAGTTGCCAACAATTGGCTAGTGTCTGTCACAGTGAATGACAATAGAGAGAGAGACAAATGTCACCCCTCCCACCCAGAGAGCATGGAGAATTTTGCTCCCTTGGCTCCTGGTCACGGAATGCTGTGGCATGATCATTTGAACTTGCAGTCTCCGGATAGGGCGAATGCTTTTCTGCTGCACCACTCAGGTGCCAACTGGTTAACCACTGACTGATTTTAAACCATGCAGTACAGTACAGAAACAGGATTTGTCAAAGTAATTAATGACTAACTTGGGTCCCTTTTTTATTCGGAAGGCATCTCCCTACTTGTGGCTAGGGAGATCTTAATTGTGTAATTTTTGTCTGTTTATCTGTGGGATTTGTCTGTTCTTTGCCAGGCCACCACTCTCATCCTGAGGCCTCAAGCTCCTGCTCCATCCAGATTCTACTTCTACCTTCCTGTGGCCACAAACTCCTTCTCCATCCAGATTCTACTCCTGCCTTCCTGAGGCCACAAGCTCCTGCCCCATCCAGATTCTACTCCTGCCTTCCTGAGGTCACAAGCTCCTGCTCCATCCATATCCTACCCCTACCATCCTGTCTGTTTGTCTGAGTCATTTGCCTATTCTTTGCTAGTCTACCACTACAATCCTGGGGCCAAAGCTCCTATCCAATCCAGATTCTACTCCTACCTTCCTGGCGCCACAAGCTCCTGCCCCATGCAGATCCTACTCCTGCCTTCCTGAGGCCATAAGCTTGTGCGCTGTCCACAAGCTATTGCTCATGCCTTATCCAGATCCTGCTCATGACAGCCAGAGGCCATGTGCTCCTATGCAATCCAGATCCTACTCCTACCATCTTGAGACTCACTAGATCCTTTTTCCATCCTGTGGTCTACAAGACCACAGGATGGAAAAAGGATCTAGTGAGTCTCAAGATCCTTTTTCCATCCTGTGGTCTACAAGACCCTGTTCCCTGTTGATCAGTCTCCTTTACCTACAACATACTGATTCAATTGATAACTTGAATACATTAGCAACCACTAAACTATACTGTATATTCTATATAAATGCATATCTCTAGAATATCACCTAGCGATGTAGGGTGTTTTTACTTGCCATTGTCACCTTTAGCTTGCTTACTGGGCATTAAGGCACTTGTGTCTTGAAAAGCTCATTTGACAATCTTCACTGTAAAAGTGCTTTACAATAAAATATTAATTTAATCTATTCCCTTCAATTTTTTTCCACTGTGAGATTTCCATTAAATCATGGCATCATCAAACAGCAAGCCAAATTCTTTACATTTCAGCTCATTTCTCTGTAGTTGTCTCATTTGTTCTCTTTTTTTTCTTTTCCTAGAGGCTTTCAGCTCTCTCTTTCTCTCTGACAGGAGTAAAGTGCTGATGTCTGGCTAATGGAAGGTTATAATAAATCATCTCACAGCTCTTCCATCTCTACATATTACTGTATGTCCTTTTTTATTTGGACACTAATCAAATCTTATTATAGAAATCACCAAAGGCCGACTAGACACGAACTTCTACACTCTTTCCATGGCAGCATCATCCCTCCATCAGCATTCTCATTTTTTGTGAGAATAAAGGCAAATTAATGCTTAATTTAGTCTCGAGGGCTTCCCTCTATGGGGATTAACAAAATCAAATGTAGTATTAAAATTCAGGCCAACGTTTTCATATTAACTATACCACACTGCTGTTGAATTCTCAAATCTGAATGTCAGGAGGTGTTGAGAAACTAAACTGTTTTATGGATGTCCCACAACAAACAGATAAGAACTATGACGTGTTGCTGTTTAATAAATAAAAATGTTCAGGCAGATTGCTATGGTATCAGAGGAAGTAAACAGTTCAGGATGTGCTGTTATGGCAAAATAATCAATTAATTTTCTTATAACAGCACGCTCCATCTTGTTTCATTCTATAAGACTCCCAGTGATCGTGACAATAATTCAAATCAACCATTTAGGAAGATCAAGCATCTTTAAGCAGTGCTTCTCAATGTTCTGTGTCACCACAAAGATTATGTTGATGCAAAGGTATATTTAAAATTATGCTGATCGTTTTTTCCCTTATTCTGCCTCAGTGCATGGAGAGAAGCACAGGGAGAATATGCAAGCTCCACGCACGCGGGGTGGAGGTGGGAATCAAACCCCCAGCTCTGGAGGTGTGAGGCAAATGTGCTAACCACTAAGCCACCGTGAGATTGGAGATTTTCCAGAAATTAAGAATGGTGATATTCAAAGGGTTTACTCCAGACAGTATACAGGAGAAACAGGCAGATCTTATAGCACAGTACACAAAGTATGTTGAGAACCAGGACATTTGAGATAGAAGTCCTTCTTCAGATGTGTTTCTGAAATGTACACTTTTACAACATCTACATTTATTACTGAAATGCATTGCAGTTATGCCCTGCATAACTCTCTCTCATCTCTCTCTCTCTCTCTCTCTCTCTCTCTCTCTCTCTCTCTCTCTCTCTCTCTCTCTCTCTCTCGTGTGCGCGTGTGTGCGTGCGTACCATTGGTGCTGTATTTGGTTGAAGTCTATGAGTCAATGGATCCATAAATAATCTTTGTATGCATTAAAAAAAGAAAAGGAAAGAAAACAGAATGAAATCTGTTCTGCATTTGGTCTTTGAGGTAAGTAGATCTACAGAACAGCAAGTGTCACATTTGCACACTAACTACACACATTTGCTGTTTCTGGTGTGTTTAATCTTTCAGGTCTTTTCTGAGCTGGAACAAAAATCATCTGCTATTGAAAAAAGCACAAATGTGATCATTTTTAGCAGTTTTTTTTTTTTTTTTTAAATGCAATTCGAGCCTGAGTTTCACTAAAGCTCTGTTAATTCTCAGCGAGACACTTGACTACACTGGTAATTGAACACCTCATTACAAGTGTGTGCTTCTCCCTTCAATTTCAGACTGTGTTTTGTCTCATGCAGCCTCTGGTATAAATAACCAATCTAGTCATTTAAACACAACTCTCTTTTTTGCAGACTGGCTGTTTGCATGTGTTACACGAGTTTTGTTAGTAATTTGGAAGATGCATTGTAACATGGGAACAGGAGAAATATCCAGCATCATTCAAAGTGATTTCAGAAATAGAATATGACAATGATCGTTGATTAATTTCTTGTGTTTCTTGTTTTTCAACTTCCACAGCTACACGTGATACAATTAATTCAATTTAACCCTTTACAGCACACTGTTATTCAGTCACAATTCACATGTCAGTCACATGTCCACTTCCTGTTTGACTGACACTCCACCAAAGAGTTTCAATTGCCTCTACAGTAGCCCTGTCTAGCAACACTGTATATTATAGAGTCTGTTTGAGCTGTATGGCTGCTCTCAATCACCCTCCCAGAGACTCCATGTACTGCACACGTGTGCTTTCTTCCCAGCTTTGACACGTTCGTCATTAACTCTTCATGAGCTGAGTCAGGTGTGTCAGAGCAGGGAAAAGCACACAATTGTAGAGGTTGCCATGTCTGAGACTGAGAACTGCTGCCATAGTTGAAAGCCTGACTTGTTGCTGCGGCAGTACCCTTGGAGAAACTTTTTATTAAGTACTTTGCCAATAGCCACGTCGCCAATGTGCAGGAAGCGTAAAAACTTGCCGTCTCCTGGCACGAGCATAATTCAATGCCTAGCAGGGCCAGAAGCAGTGACTCTCATGGGGTTGCACAGCCAAAGGCACTCTGCTACCTCCTACATACGTTATTTTTAGTTGAGACTATGTTCTTATGTTCACAGCATGTCTTTAGGGACAAACGAAAGCCTTGATGGATACCTTTAAAAAAAATTGCGTTCAACATGCAGGATTTCTGGTTTCAACATTGCTTTCTTAAGCTGTGTTCAGTTTTATGTATGTGTTTGAGCTACAATCTGCTGATTAAGTGTGGCTTGTTCCTTGGTCCATTTGAAAAGGTCCAGACTTCAACCTGAAATTGATATGAATTTAAATTTCGTGGCAGTACAATATGTAAAATTTACCATGCCCTCAAGCTGCATAGGAGTTGTATATAATGATGGATGACGATTTGTTTTGTTACTATAGAAACAAAGAGATGTGAAACATGAACAAGAGAGAGAGAGAGCGAGAGAGAGAAGGGGGGTGGGGGGATGGGGGGCTAAAGTTCGTAACTCATCAGGTCACAGTTTTCATTATATTGCATCATTTGTTGAAATGGTATATGGGGGAAAAGATGAGTGGGGCTTAACGTTTTCATGGTCCTACCTGAGAACATCACCTCTTCCAGGAAGATGTTGCTTTTGGTGTGACAACAAGCTGTCTTAGCCGGCAGCGTACATTTAGCAACAGGCAGAGTAAACAAGAGGCACAGGGCTCCAAGCACACTGCCATCACATTGATTCCCCTCCAAGACATTCATCATTACTGTTTATATTTCTCCAATTTTTTGAGTTGCCTCCAAAAATTGTGGTGTGGGGTAAAAGTATTTGGACGAGCAAAATGTAATGCAGTTTGCTTGAAAAACATTATTAGTGTGTCTGTAGAATAAATTCACAATAAAGCAAGTATGAGAGAAGAGGTCTACTAGTTGTGCAAACAATGTACCAATTCATCAACAGTGAAACTGTTTTTTTGTTTTTTTTTTATTATTAAACTTCTCTACTGTGAGTGTACATTGTACTCTGTTGGATGTGTGCAGATGTTCTCCAACATCATACTAGATAGACTTTGAATGGTGCCTGCTGGAAGTTTTCATTGTACCTGGCAATATTTGAGAAAAACATATTATAATTCTGAATGTTGTATATTTTTCATGCTTTTTTTGGTCGATTATTATAGATCTGTTTTTGCAGAGCTGTACATTATTTATAGCCCATGTTTCGGTGATGAAGTGGTAAAGATAAAACATTATGAGTTCAAATCCCAGGGTGGCCATAGACCCACTGTTGGGCTTTTGAGCAGGATCCTTAACCCTGACCGTGCACTATATCCAGTCTCAATTGTCAGCCGCCTTGTATAAAAGCTTCTGCCAAGTAAATAAATGTAAGTGCTCAAATATTCATTTTAGTGACAGGCATAAACTTTTGAAATATGGATTTGAAATATGTGTTAAAATCCAAAATATTAGTTTGTAATTTGATAGTCATGGAACTACAATGCCCTCCACTATTATTGGCACCCTTGGTAAATATGAGCAAAGAAGGCTGTGAAAAATTGTCTTTATTGTTTTGATCTTTTGTTAAAAAAAATCACTAAAATACTCTGCTCTTATGGATATCAAACAATTGCAAACACAACACAGGTTTCTAAAAAAAATCTTCGTTAAATATAGGTGTGCAACAATTATTGGCACCTCTATGAGTTCATATGAGAAAAATGTATTTGAAGTATATTCCCACCGATATTTATATATTCAGGAGTATGAATATGAGGCAATACACAGGCCAAATTCCCTTAGTCATTCATAATAATGGGTAAGACCAAGGAATGTAGCTGTGATGTGCGGCAAAAGGTTGTTGAGCTTCACAAAATGTGAGGTGGCTATAAGAAAATAGCACAAGCACTGAAAATGCCCATTTCCACAATCAGGGCAATAATTAAGAAGTTCCAGTCAACTGGAAATGTTATGAATCAACCTGGAATTGGACGTGTCTCTATATTCTCTATTCGAGTGGCCAAAAAATCTCCAAGGATCACAGCTGGAGAATTGCAGAAGTTAGTTGCGTCTTGGAGCCTCTACTCTCATCCAAAAACAAACTCAAGCATCTTCAGTTTGCCAGACACTACTGGAACTTCAAATGGGATCGGGTTCTGTGGTCAGATGTATCCAAAATAGAGCCTTTTGGCAATAAACACCAGAGGTGGTTTTGGTGCACACAGAGAGGTAGCCATATGGAAAATTACCTCATGACCACGGTTAAATATAGTGGTGGCTCTTTAGTGTTTTGGGGCTGTTTTTCTGCCAGAGGACCTGGACATTTTGTTAGGATACATGGCATCATGGACTCTATCAAATATCAACAGATATTAAATGACAACCTGACTGCCTCTGCCAGAAAGCTTAAAATTGACTGTGCTTGGATCTTCCAACAGGACAGTGATCCAAAACATACATCAAAATCAAAACAAAAATGGTTTACTGACCACAAATTCAAGGTCCTGCCATGGCCATCCCAGTCCCCTGACTTGAAACCCATAGAAAACCTGTCGGGTGAACTGAAGAGGAGAGTCCACCCGCGTGGACCTCGAAATTGGAAGGATCTGGAGAGATTCTGTATGGAGGAATGGTCTCAGATCCCTTGCATTATAGGAGAAGACTCAGAGCTGTTATCTTGGCAAAGAGAGATACCACAAAATATTGACTAAAAGGGTGCTAATAATTGATGTACACCTATATTTAAAAAAATATATTATATTTATAAATAATATAAATATAAAAAAATATTTTTAAAAAAATATTTAAGTTTTTTTTTGATAAACCTGTGTTTTGTTTGCAATTGTTTGATATCCATGAGAGCAGAGTATTTTTTATTATTTTTTTTTTTAACAAAAGATCAGAAGGATAAACAATAAATTTTTTCACAGCAAGGTCAAATGTCTGAAATATTTTATCTTCAATAGCTTCCTTTCTGCTTGTTGTACATCTTAAGGGTATTTCAGACATACAGATTAGGAACAAGAAGGACTAGATTTGTTGCTGGAGGCATCCCTGTTGAGTTGTTCTAATATGTTATTGTTTCTATTATAACAGATAATTCACATGAACTTGTATGATGAACCTGACACAAAATGTCATGCTTTAATAAATAAAATTTTAATCCTTGCCAAATTGCTGTGGTATAACATGAATAAAACACTTCAAGACATGTGGCCTGACTTCAGAGCTCATCACACCACCCCATCACTGACAACAGCATGGCTTGTATTTTTTGCTAGCCAGAGGGGTTGATGTTCGCAAGCATCCTGCCTGCTGGATCTTAAGCTGTTACCAAAAATCGTATCACAATATATCAGCAGGTTAACATTAGTGGCACAATAATACTTAAGAAACCAAAGAGACAATATAATTGATTGAATCATTTAATTGTTTGAATATGAATTAGTGCAGATTACCAGTGCAGTTCCTGTTTCACATTTTCACTTGTAAATGTATTTTGTATTATGTATCAACATGCATTTTTATGTATTTTTGGCGTGTCCCTGTTCTGCAAGATTAAGATGGAACCTATACCTTGATATGTGGAACATACACATTCTTGTGACCTTACATACAAGGACAATGCTACAAATATATTGTTCTCTCTATGACCTTACAAATGTACAGATGAATCATGAGAAGAAGTACATGTCTGACACGTCATACTGTAGCTCTTGGACCTAGGAGAGTTTATGGGCTATACTGGTATGATAAACCAGTTCATCCTCCAAGTGATGTCTTGTTTTCAAAATATACAGTGGATACAGAAAATCTACACACCCCTGTTAAAATAGCAGGTTTTGTGATGTCAGATCTTTTTCCACCTTTAATGTGAAATAGCAACCAACACAACTAAAGTGAAAAACAAATAGAAACTTTTTTTTTTGGGGGGGGGGGGACTTTCATAAGTGTGCACACCTCTTAACTAATACTTTGTTAAAGCACCTTTTGCTTGTAATGCAGCACTCAGTCTTTTTGGGTGCGAATCTACCAACTTAGCACATCTTGATTTTATTCTACTCTTCCTTGCTAAAATGCTCCAGATCTATCAAACTGTGAAGTGGAGCTCCTGTGTACAGCTCTTTTTAAGTCCTTCCACAGGCTTTTGGAAGGATTTAGACCTGGGCCATTCCAAAACATTCATCTTCCTTTCCATTCCTTTGTTCACTTGGATTTGTGCTTTGGGTTGTTAACATGCTGGAAGGGGAATTTTTTCTTTGTCTAATAGAGGCCTGCAGGTTTTGTGCCAAAATAGGTTGGTATTTGGAGTTATCCATGATTCCTTCTATCTTGAATATTGCCCCAGTCCTAGCTGAAGAGAAGCAGCCACATCACACAGTGCTGGCACCACCATGCTTCGCCATGGGTATGGTGTTCTTTGGTTGAAAGCTCTCTTGTTTTTGCACCAAACATATCTTTTAGATCTTTGGATGTTTTTTTCATAAGAAATGGCTTCCCTCTATCCACCCTACCCCATAAAAAGACATGTGAAGAATACAATAGCTTGTTGTCACGTGCAGGGAGTGAGCAGTACTTGCCAGATATTACTCATGTTCCCTTAATGCTGCTATAGATCTCTTGGCAGCCTCCCTGATAAGTTTCTCTTTGTCTTTTTGTCTATTTCGGTGGGACATCGTATCCTTGGTTATGTCACTGTGGTGCTCCATTTTCTCCACTTGTTGATGATGGCCTTCATGGTGTTCCATGGTTTTACTTTTGTACCACTCTCTTGATTGATACCTTTTGACAAAGAGATTCTATACATGCTTTCTAAGCTCTTTGTGGACCATGGTTTCAAGAGTCAGATGAAACCAAGAAGATGTCAAGAAAATCCTACAGAAACAGCTGATGTTTATTTGGGGTTAATCAAACTTACTAAAGTGATGGCAGGTGTATGATATGATAAATACTTTTAAATATTTAAAAATGATTGGTTAATTCGGAGCATAGTCACATGTCCCATTCAAAAAAGGGGTGCACACTTATAAAACCAGGTCACTGGATGTTTACAATTTATTTTCAGGTCTATTTATTTTAAAGGTGTAAAAATATCTGACATGATTTACCTTGCTTTAATTTTTTACAGCACAAAAACTTGCTGTTTTAATAGAGGTGTGTAGACTTTTTATATAACCACTATATAAGGTATGACCATTGCCAAAAAAAAAGCCATCGATTAACATTGTGCAAATAAGTGCACAGTTCAGCTATTTCCCCCTTAATTTGAGAAATATTAGCACTGAAGAACTGATTAGATAATCACTCCCTGTTTTGTTAATTCAGTTAGGCTTTCCCCCCTCTCTCTCTTTTTTTTTCTGATCACTAGTATAAATAAGTATGTTTGCATTATTAAAGGCTGATGGAATTTCATATTTCCAGAAGCATTTGAATGGTATCCTGTTATTCAACCAGGTGCATTAGCATATAAATGTGTATCTCTTTTTAGGGGAAAATATTGCGTGTTGTTTTTGCTCGAATGGTTTTGGAAAACTATTGCCTCAGTGGCATCCTTCACTTAAGGTAGCAGTTTGACTTATATTTGCACAATGCACATTTTAGAGCCACTGAAATGAGACAATATGTGGATTTCCATAACCCATTAAAATACAGGAGCAATTTGTTTACTGTATACATCTCTTTCCAGCTCTAGCATTATTGCTAAAGCAAAATCAGGCCCCACTGCTAGAGAGGGATTTTATGGAGCATGATTTATTTTAATTTATTTTTTTAAGGCAAAAAGTCATTTTTGTTCAATCTGAAAGTCCCTTGGCTCTCAACCTATAAAACGTTCTGGGATTTGAGTTTAACTATTCCAAGTAATTATGAAATCCCAGCCACACCATTTCAGTACTAATGCACGCTATGACTCAGCAAGGTGTGTGACCTTTCTGACCATGGCAGAACGATGGAGCTGTACTTCAGCCGCTGTATTTGACCTTGCAGTGCAATAAAACATCATCAATCACATTTCAGCTCTGGGAATTTAGAAAATGTGTGCTGGTTTAAATCATGTCTTACAAGCTAAAAACAACCAAGTCCCAGAAGTATTGCACTGTTCAAACAATCCTGACTTTTCGAGGCAGTCCTCAAAGTGATACTTGGCCTATCTTTTAACAGAAACTAGCAGGTCCTCTTCAGCCTCTGTAATACAGCATGTCTAATATATGCTCATTCTTAGACTGTGTTCTTTTATTATCCACACATTCAAAGTCTAATTCTGGAATTAGTACATTTAGTGATAGTATGCACATCTTTCATCTACTGAATATCGCCTGGTCTGATTTTGTATAACATCATTAAGTATTTCTTTCACCTGAAAAGGGTTCTTATGTTCCCCCAGCGAATGGATCTTTAATTAGCAGCTTTTAGATAAATACCATTATTCAGCCTCCACTTTTTTCCTCAATAACCAGTTCAGCAAGATTAATGATAGGATGCCTATTGTCCACGAAGTACTTTCACTAATCATTGAGAGTACGATGAGGTGGGGGTGATGGGGGGGAAGACATTAAACAATGCAAATCAAACCACATTCTTCAAGCGTGCCGTGTTGTGCTGCTCAGCCAGATAGCACGGGGAGAAGGAGACGACTCCATTAGCAGCAAAATGGTAAAAGGAAAAAAAAAAAAGACAATACAGAGTGTATGATGTATGTGTTTCTGGCTTTGGAAAAGAGTTCATTCCTCCTTAAAGAAGTGCTAGACAGAAGCAATTTTACTGTTTTGACAAACACTGTCAATTACGAGCATGAGATAAGACAAGTAACAATTACCCCCTCATGGCCCACAAATTCTCACTTTTTAAGAAGTGCCATGTTTTAAAAAATCACATCCTGATGGTGGAATAATGCCATCCTGCCGTAACTGCATAGGCAGAACAAATTCGTTATCAAATTCATTTTTGTACCTTGGCTTAATATCTGAAGGCTTAATAAAGTTCTATTAAAATGAACTGTAGTATGTGTAGGACACCCTGGACCCATCACAGGGCACATTCACATAAACTATGGATAATTTGGAAATGCCAATCAGCCTACAAGGCATGTCTTTGGACTGGGGAGGAAACCGGAGTACCCGGAGAAAACCCCCAAAGCATGGGAAGCACAGCGGTGGAGGCTAGAATCAAACCTCCAACTCTGTAGGTTCAAGGTGAATGTACTAACCACTACGCCATCATCCCCCCCATCTGTGCATAAGATGCTACAAAAAACTTAAGCATAGACAGTAAAAACCATTTCTCTGTAGTTTTGTAGTTGCCAACCCATTGCTGGGCACAATCGCGCATACATTCACACACACATATTCACACACTACGGACAATTTGGAAATTCCAATCAGCCTACAACTCATGTCTTTTAATTGAGGGAGGAAACCGAAGTGTGTGTTGTATTCTGAGATGTGTTTCGGTTCACCATGGATGTAACAAGAGGCTATTTGAGTTATTTGTCAGCTCAAAACAGTCTGGACATTCTCCTTTGACCTCTCTATTTGACACAGCATTTCCGTGTCCACTAATTGGATGTTTTTGTTTTGTTTTTTTCCACACCATTCTGTGTAAACTCTAGACTGTTATGCATGAAAGTATTTCTGAAAAATTCAAGCCGGTTCATCTGGCACAAACAACCATGCCACTGAGATTATATTTTCCCCCATTCTGACGTTTGATATGAACATGAAGCTCTTGACCTGTATCTGCATGAGTTTATACATTGTACTGCTAGCACATGATTGGCTGATTCAATAATTGCATGAATGAGTGCATGCCAACAATAACTGCATTTGAGAGTTCGCTGATGAATTACTGTTGCATGTTTAGAGTTTGAGGGCTATTTCTTTTATAAGGGTTTACCCAGCATTTCGTAAGACCAGAAAATCCACAGAGAGCCGAATATGCTGTCAATCAAACAAAATGGCAATTAAACAGAAGAGGGACCATCTGGTATAGAAGTACATGAAGGATTCTTCAGTGAGTAGCAACAGAAATGTGTCTGATATTGTAATACATGGTTTGCTTGGGATTAATAATGGCGTATCAATGTTTTTTGACATGAAATCAGCCAAGGTTCAATTCTGCTATCCAGTGTCTACCGTTTTCCTCATTCCCTGCAAAAAGCAGTGAAGATGCATGGACACTTAATTATCATATTTATAATAGGCAACACAGATGGCCAATTTCGAAGGCTCTTAATCAGGGCCAAATGGCTTATTAGATCAAATAGTAAATTGTTTAGTCTGTTTTTGAGTTTAGTTTCAGTTATTGTGCTCCCACTGCATAAAAATGAAACGCAGTGGAATTTTATTTTTTTTTAAAAATAAAATAAAATAAGAGAACGTAAATGTTGTAAAATATCATGGTATGGTACCTGTTATTGGGTCCAACAGCAGCTCTGGCAGTTGTTCTGGTCAACAGTACTAAACCTTAATCACTGAGCTACATCGGCCACGGATATTAAATGAATAGAAATTATGCAAGACGTGTTCTTTTGTAGGTGCATCATGATCTAGTGTCCCTGCCAGGTTAAAAGGACATTCAGCATGGTTTGCATGTCTAATTCCTTTCTGAGGAATCATAATAATTCAGTGATGATTTTCTCACTCCTTCCATTTCACAGTTCTGACTAAATTCACGGCCAAATTCTCATATAACTACATTGTAGGCTTTGCAGACTGCCTTGTGCCACAAGGTGTGAATGTTTTTCAGCCTACGCTTTCAAAGGTAACCAGAACGTTCTGTGAAAGCCGAATGTTGTGTGTTTATGTAAGGATCTTAGGTTTGCTGTAATGTGCATACATTTACTTGCACCTGTTTAATAATCATAGTAAATATATTTCTAGAGCCCTGAATCCTGATTTTCATGAAGTTATACTGCTCTCAGGCCTACCATTTGGCTAGAGCCTATGAATATGAGCTTATTTAAAAGGTAGTTTTTATGATTGTAGAAACCCTATCAGATTAGCTTGAGTTATCTTAGCAGTGAAAATTATGAGCATATACACGTAAGACTTGAAAATATCTCAGAAATTCTGTCAGCTTAGCTCAGTTTTAGCTAGCTGGCTACTATTAGCAATGTAGATTGTAAACATTTGTAAGGACGACTTAAGATCCGCTGAGAAATTTTGTCAGTTTAGCTCAGTTTAGCCAAATGACTAGCATTATCAGTGAATATTATTGATATTTATAAATATGGTGTAAAATCCTCTCCGAAATCCAGTCAGGTTCAAGTTAGCCAGCTGACTAGCATTAGCAGTGACTATAAACATTTATATGACTTAAAGGGCTCTTAGAAATCCTGTCAGATTGGTTCCAGCTAGCTTACTACCAAACAGTGAATTTGTTTACATTTATAAATGAGACTCATACATCCCATATTAAACACTGGCTGGCTAAGAATATTTGTTAAATAAATAAATAAATAAAATGAATGTAATAATACTAATAATAATAATAATAATAATAATAATAATAATAATAACAATTAGTATTTCAATGCCAACTTAGACAGGCAGATGTCTTTTTATACTTTTATAATGGAAGACATGTCTTCTGTGTAATACTATGACAAAGCTCATTAATAATGTTGTCCCTATTGATGATAAATTTTGGCATATTAGTACCATTTTTTTTTAATTACTGTTGAAAACACTGTTGTAAGAGCAATAGAAAAGCAGGTAATACATACATATATGGTGAGAGAGTTTGAGAATAGTGGGGAAATCTTGGCCTTTCACAAACATTGCACAAGTGTCTGGATTGAAGAATGCACTTGTCATCACTTCTACACCATTAAAATGAAGGATGCTCAGCTACAGGGGAATTTATGGTGCAAACGTTTTGTCATCCAGTGAAGATTTTTTTTATTATACCCCCAAGCCAAAGGTCTTCCTCTTGTCCCATATTCACTCACCCTGACTTTGAGCTTTTGTCACTTGACTTAATTACTAAGCCATTGTCATCCTGGGGTATCAAGTTTTCCTCTGAAGCTGCTGATTAGGCCTGTCAGTGCTGCGTTCTTTTCGCTGTATTCCTGACGGTGCCACATTGCAGTAGAGGGACCACCTGTCTGACTTCTGAGAGCACTCCGCATCTAGGGGTCAGGTGTTGAATTATTGATATGATGCAGTTACAAGTGGGAGTTTTCTTAACGGTGGTCATTTAGAAGATGGAGTAGCATCAGTAGGGTGCTAAATCTTGACAGCATCGTCCACAAAGAGCAACTTTATTGGCTGCACAGATGGCCCATGCACTACAGTTCACTAACTTCCACTGGGATCTGTGGGAACCTGTCTCAAATTGACCTCCAGTTCTATACATAGTGAATTACTAATTATGGAATGAAGGTGAGTGACCTCATTATGTTGTAAAGAGGCTAGATTTACTGGAACATTGGCTCATTTCCACAAAACTCGTCTACAGGATCGACTTTTTACACCAGTGTAGCGGTAAGGCAACTGATAACTGATAACATTAGCAAACAAAAAAGTTTCTTAAGTATTCTTTGGATGTTTAACAGTTGCAGGTTTCTAAAGGGTTTCTACTTGGAACCTTCAGTGAAAGTAGTGTTGGAAGGTTCTTCATAGAATGTTTAAAGGTTTCCCCAGAGGAACAAAACAAAGAATTATTCAGGATACTCGATTTAACCTTTTTTTTTTCTTTCATAAGGTGTAAGGTGAAGGTGTAAACTAGAAACTTAGTCACATGACCAGTCACATGACCAGTCACATGAGCCACTACCTTGTTCCTTGTACCTTGTCTTGCTTCTAGCATTCCACTACCAACTTTATGGTGCCTTTTGTTTGTGTACATGCTTTTCCGGTATTGACCCTGTCCTGTCTTGTTTATTGAGTTCCTCCTAATCTAGTTATATCTGTGTGCTGATTGCCTCATAACTTTGCCTATCAATTTGATTTTGGTATGCCCTTTTGGATTTGGATTGTATTGGCTTCGTTCAATAAAACTCTACACTTGCTTCCAAACCCTGTCCGTGCCTGACACCAGCAAACATGTTAAGATGTATTAACGGTGTACTAATCATAGCACATGCATTCGTATCTTAGGTTACAAAAAGATGCAATCTGTTCTTACATATTCTTTACCCCTCTGGTGTATCCCTTAAGGGTTCTACATGGAATACTACAACTAGAGGGTTTACTTCTCAGTGCAGGTTGCAAGTAGAACCCCTGTAGGAAACAAATTTGTCCAAGTGTAGTTAGCAATTAGTCACAATCTTGAATTTCTGTAAAGAAACCACCAGTGAGTGATGGATCTGTGTTTTGGGGTCAGCTTGTGATAAACTTCTATTTTGTATTAATTAACTTCAAACTAATTCTTGTTGTTCCACCATGATTCTGACAGGATGATAAGGACGGTGAGTACTTCAAGACCTTCATAACACATGGCTCCTATCTTCAAAACGTTTGCCTGAGTAAACCCAAACACGTATTATAAAAGACAGATACAAGCGTTTTTGGTTTGAACCAGTTTTGTTCTTTATCATCCTGGTCTTCCTCTTGCTCACGTATAATGGACAGGCGATGATTTCATGAATATTCATAATGGTGTTATAGGCTGTACCAATCATTTAATGATGAATAATATATGTTAATATTTCTTAGCCAATCATTTTGTCCTGTTTAGTCCAATCTAATAACATGTAATCACAAAGGAACCGCAGTTCTTTATTGCTCTGCTCTCTCCTCTCTGTCTCTTCTCTTCTCTGTAACTACTTCTCTAGAAAGTCTTCAGAATAAATTCTCTGTCTAACGTTGCTGCGAGCTTTTCTTCTGTCTTGGAATAAACTCTGACTTCTATTTGAAGACTCTGTACACCCCATCAATTTTGACACCAGTGGGGTTTCTGGAAGCATCTCAATGTTCCTGTAACTCTAGCCCCTTTATAACCTAATGAGGTCACTCATCTTCATTCTGTAGATATTAATTCATTACAAATGAAACTCAGGCTCCATTTGGGAGACTTCCCCCATTGAAACCCTCTGTTGTATGGTTCTACATAGAACTTTATAGGTTCCTCCAGAGGGAGAAATCAAAGTTTATGGACAGGTTTTGAACAACTTGGTTAAATTATTTTTAATTATTGTCACAAATTTTATGTAATATTGTTCTCTAGGGTGGCATTGGGGACAGTGGGTAGCGATGCCAGCTTTTAGCTCCAGGGTGTCTGGGTTGATCTTGAGCTTGGGTTACTGTCTGTGTGGAGTTTAACACGTCCTGTCCTGACTTTATCCCCAGTGTTCCCAGGATAGACTCCGAATCTACTGTAACCCTGGCTAGGATAAAGCGGTTACTGCTGATTAATGAATATATATTGTTTTCTTTTAAAAAATATATAATAATACTACTACTACTACTACTAATAATAATAATAATAAATAAATAAATAAATAAAATTCTGGTTAGTCTTTAATATGTTACATCATTGCATCATAGAAAATGCTTATTTGTTAAAAGAAAGTATAAAATAAAATTTAACTCAGATGCCAGAAATGCTTCTTTAGAGTTCTTTAGAGTTCTTTTTTAGCCATAGAAGAGCCATTTTGGTTCCCTAAAGAACCTTTGGTGCAGACACCTGCATTTTTAAGAGTCTTAAAATAAAAAAAAATTACTGCCAGTGCAAGTGTATAAGCAGATAATGTACAGAGAAAGGGGGGCTCCAACAACTAATCCAAATTTCAGCAGTGGTTTTTCTTTAAGAGAAAGGGCAGATATTTTTGGAAGAATACTAATAGCAGGTGAAATTTCCAAGAGGCTTCATCCTACACCAACCCCAAATAAGTTTATTTAAATCATTTTCTACATTCTTTTATAAATCATGAGTCTAACTACTGTATCTCAATTCTGTTTGTTATGTTCCTTGTTCCTCCTAATTCAATTAAAGAGTAACTCCGATTAGTCCATGCAATAAGCTTTAACTTAATAGATTTTACTGTGAGTGTATGAATTAATATTATGCTGCATATATAAGCTAAAATCCTATTATATCTATTACACTGTGTTTGTGTATTGCCTAGGTACTTAATACTGTTGTATTAATAGTGGGGACTACTTGCTATTATTATTATTTATTTATTTTTTATGAAAAAGTCTGGTCTGTGACCTAAAGATTTTCATCCAGAAGAATTGTTTTATTTCTGAGAGGATAGACAGACAGGCAGACAGACAGCGGCAGACAGATAGAGCTAGATAGATAGCAGCAAACAGACAGACTGACCGACCAAGAGACACCAAGAGAAGGTAGAAATGCCAGCACTGTCAACCTGGTTTGTGAATTCTGGCCTCAGCCTCAGCTACATCACTTGACATCATAACAGAGACTGTTTTTTTTTAATCCGGCTTGCGTAGTTATGTTTGTTTGTATCTGCCTGCAACTAATTTAGTCGTTTCCGAAGATATAAACAAACTTGTAGTCTATGTTAAACCCCTTTGTGCTGAAAAAAACAATAGAAACCATCACAGAAATTCTAACTACAAATACAAAACTTCCACTACAATTACCAGTCCAAACCAGTATGCTGTTAACCATTAAACCATTACCATTATTGGTCCTTAATGATATCCACTAGACGTAACATGCAACCAATAGAAGGCAACAAATTACCAGTAGAGACTCACAGAGTCCATTACAGTTTCCATTAAAACCAATACAATTCCCATTAAAACCATTATAAATTCTATGAGGGTTTCTATTGTTTTTTCTTTTTTTTAATAACTGGCCAGGCAATTACTAAGGATGAATGGATGAACTTTCTTTGTGAATGCAATTCCTTTGTTCTGCTAACTTAAAATCTGCTTGCTCACTCGTGCCTGTATGAAAGGGAAAACTTGCCACTTGCTTGTTTTCTGAATACTGATGCACCCCTATAGTCTATCTAGGATACTTGGTATACTTTCTGGTAGAGAAACACTCTGATGTCACATTCTGCATTTTATGTAGAGGCTTTTTGTAGAACCATACAACAGAGTATTTCTCTATCACAAACAATTCCAAGTAGGAGGATTAGAACCATATAATTATTCATGGAATCCTTAAAGAACCCTTGAAAAATCTTTTTTCCCTAAGAGTTTAGACAAACCAACAGACAGACAGACAGACAGACAGATAGATAGATAGATAGATAGATAGATAGAGAGGCTACAGTGCAAATATAATTTGTTGCCTGTGTTCCCAGCAGACATGAGTGTTTGATTTTTAGAGATTACTGTGCGTTTGATATTATGAGCAAAGACGTTAATCTCATAGCAGCTTTTTGAAACGTCTAGATGAAATTTATTGTCGACAAGTGATGAACTCATTATTTAAAATTTCATGCTGATCCGTGATGACTTCCATTACAGGGATTAATAAGTACCAAGAAAAGAAAAAACATAAAATGGATTTAATTACTGTCAAAAACAGAATCCTAAAACACCACCCGTGTGTGCACCGCAGAAGAGAGAGAGAGAGAGAGAGAGAGAGAGAGAGAGAGAGAGAGAGAGAGAGAGAGAGCAATGAAGAAAAAGAGGAAGGAGTGAAAAATTAAGAGAGAAATAATAAAAGGGACTAAGAAGAGAAAATGAATGCAATGAAAATAAAATAAAAAGATAAAAGGGAAGAGAGAGGAAGAGAATGAGAAAGGAGGGATGAAGGGTAGATAGAAAGAGGGAGGGAGCTTTGATGAAAACAAAATTGTGGGAGGCAAGATACCCTACAGATAAAAAAAAAAAAAAATTAAGAAAAGAACAGGATAAGAGAGTCATAGACAGATAGAGAGATAAAGATAGACAGAAAGGGTGAAGAAAGAGAAAATGTGATCAGGAAAATGAAAGGGAGAGAAAGAGGGAGGGGAGCAGGATGAAGGGTAGAAAAATTGAGAGAGAGATGAAGTCAAT
>CM042556.1:14335000-14672500 GCA_023630585.1 Cranoglanis bouderius | reverse complement strand
TATGGACAGGTTACTGTTCAGTATGCTGTTGCTTACTGTAGGTGGCGTACTACTTAGACACACTATTTAGTACGATTTAGTAGGAAAGGATGCGGTTTGGTATTGTTGAATACAGCTGCAGCCGGTGCGACATCTTATCTAAAGTGGCGTACTGTGTTTACACGCTACTGGGTACGTAAGGATGCGGATTGAGAATTCGTTTTAAGGGTTATTTTTTTGTATGTGCGTTCGTAGTTACGCGTTATAACGTTTAATAAAAGTTTTTAATCCAAAGTGCATCAAACAGTATTTTAATTAGATCTTCATCGTAGCTTAGCTTATTAATTATTTTTCAATTGTATAATATATATATATATATATATATATATATATATATATATATATATATATATATATATATATATATAATTTAAATTTTTTGAAATATATATTATATTATAGCAACTTTCATTTTAGTTAATACAATATAATTCCTACTATAATATAATAACCTACAAGCTTGTGTTTTCATATGCTAAAAAAAAAAAATTATGCTATAATGTAGCATACTTTACTATATATCTTTTAAAATTGGATTTTAGCTTATCTTATTGATTATTTTTCATTATTTTTAATGATATGTTAAAGCATCGTTAATTTCAGCTATGACCATATAATATAATAGAATAATTATAATCAGTCCCTCCAGGATTTAGCGATTTTGCGATCGCGGAACTCAATGCAAAACCAAGCAAACTCCGTAATATTCGGAGGAGCAGATTCGGGCCGAGACGCATCATGTGACGTCATCACAACGCGCATTCAGCCAAAGCCTTCTTCGATTCATGTGCATCGAACATGAGTACAGCTAAAAGGTCTCATTTACGAACTGCGTCACTGCAAAACAATTTAGTGCAATTGCAGTTTCACCAATTCAAGTAGTTTTTCGCAAAAAAAAAAAAAAAAAAGCCGCAGCAAAATCAAGCAATTTTGTCCGCAACAATCACCAAAAAACTCCACGAAATCCTGTACGGACTGTATAATATACTATAAATGTTGTATTAAAATAGCAAGCTTGTGTCAGTGATTTAAAATAAATACATAAAATACATTATGGTTAGTAATAGTCTGCTTTGTCATATGTATACTACTGTAACAATGGGTTATTTATGACTGAATTATTTTCTAATGGAATTCAAACGGGTACTACAGGAGTCTGATGGACTCTAATGGTGACCTTATGCTAATATGCTGACTTCTATTTCTATCCCTTTCTCTTTCTCTTTTTTCCCCTAATAGGCCAGACCTTTCCATTATGGGATGATCGGATTAACACTGTCAGAGTGTTGTTTTTTGGAGACACAGCAGTAGCACCTCACCCACTTTTACCTTGCCTTCAGGGCTCAATTTGGACCTTTGGAATCAGAGATCATCAGTATTGTGTGTGGATATATTTTAGCCCATGATTGCATTTCTAGGCGTGGTTGTTTCATAACCTTAGACCTTGACCTGGCGAAACAAGGACCTGGTAACTGGTTTATGGGCCTACTGAAGCCTTTTTTTGTTAATGACATTCAAGGATCCCATTGGGGTTGACTGACACACCTTTCACATTCTTTTGTGCTTTTGGCCCTCTCCGGACCCTTCTCACATGGACCCATCCATGGCAGCGAGACAGTGCTCTGTGATTTTCCACTAACCCGTTCATTGGTAGAGTGTTTAAGCGGGAACGGGGTGGGAGGAGGATGCAGGCCGGGCTGCGAGTGCTGTGTGCCGGTGGAGGCGCTTCTCTCTGCTGCCTGCTCCTGCTGGGGCTCATCTACACACACCTCCTTAAAGAGGGTAAGTACAATGCAGAGGATTTCCCCCACTTATTTATCTCTTTAATGGCCAGATCAGATGAAGGATTCATATTTTGCAGAGAAATGCTTAAGTGTTTTTCTCTGAGAGAAGTGATAAGTGAGAGATTCACCATTGGTGCCTCTGATCGTTTGCACTGAGGATACATTCACACTGCAGAGGTCAGATTTTATCCGAACAGCAAATCTGATAAGACAGTATTTTTCATAAGTATTGCTGAAATTCCATACTATTAAGTGAAGCATTTAGATCAGAATTCATGTGACAATATAATTTCACACCAAGGAAACCTAATCATGGGTGAAATTTCCATATGTTGACAATTCCTGACATTCATTGTTTCCATAGAAACGAACTCTTTGCTCTACTTGGCAGCTTTCGTCATGCCTTTAATATCTAGGCTACTTAAAAAAATGTATCTACTTAAAAAAAATCCTCCGTGAATATATTCAACTTCATCTTTAAACATTCATTGGTCTTCAGAATGACAGACCCCACTGTCAATGTCCCTAACTGTTTTACTTCTGTTTATACCACAGAGCTGTAGAGGTCTTGATTCTGATTGGTCAGGTATTGATTCACATTAACATTTGTGGAAGGAGTCTCCAGTATCAGTGCGCTGTTACAGTCAAAGCTTAAGCTGTAATTCTAGGTTTTCTGATGTAGGAAAATCTTCATGACAGAGAGTTTTATGGTTTCTTAGTAACATGACCAACTTCATGAGAGACCAAAAAAAAAAAGAGAGAGGCTGGTGAGCTAATGACAGTTTATAACTGATAACAGGAACAGCAAGTGATAACAGGAAGTAACTTGTACAACCTGTTGTTCATTAGCAAATAAAAAAATGTAATCATTGACAAATTGCTGTGGAATTAAAAACACCTCAGGACATGCTGCAGTTGGAAAATATCAGACAAGTTTGGGGTGGTAATGCTTCACAGAGCTCTATTTCTATTGTGTTTTATTCCTTACATGTCATACAAGGTAGTAGCTAAAGTGACTACATCTAAAACTGCACACTACTATACTAAATACTAAGCCCAATACTAAACATGTTATTGGAATTACTGTACTAAATACTAAACCCAATACTAACCATGTTTTTGGAATTATTGTACTAAATATTAAGCCCAGTACTAACCGTGTTATTGGAATTACTGTACTAAATACTAAGCCCAGTACTAACCATGTTATAGGAATTACTGTACTAAATACTAAGCCCAGTACTAACCATGTTATTGGAATTACTGTACTAAATATTAAGCCCAGTACTAACCATGTTATTGGAATTACTGTACTAAATACTAAGCCCAGTACTAACCATGTTATTGGAATTACTGTACTAAATACTAAGCCTAGTACTAACCATGTTATAGGAATTACTGTACTAAATACTAAGCCCAGTACTAACCATGTTATTGGAAATACTGTACTAAATACTATGCCCAGTACTAACCATGTTATTGGAATTACTGTACTAAATACTAAGCCCAGTACTAACCATGTTATAGGAATTACTGTACTGAATACTAAGCCCAATACTAACCATGTTATTGGAATATTGAAAAATGTTGGGGTAGTAATGTATCACATAACTATATTTTCCAATAACAGCATTCCCTAATGTGTTTTATTTATTTAATTTCATACAAGGTAGTAGCTGAAGTGGCTACATCTTATACCACACACTACTATACTAAATACTAAGCCCGATACTAATCATGTCATTGGAATATCAGAAAACCTTGGGGTTGTAACATGTCACAACACTCTGTTGCTGACTATTTTCCAATAAATCATTCCCCATTGTGTACTCGCTAAAGTGACTACAACTAATAATACACGCTACAGTACTAAATACTAAGCCCAATACTTACCATGTTATCACAATATCGGAAAAACTTTGGGGCTATAACGTGTCACAACACTCCACAGCATACTCCATTGTGTTTTATTCCTTTCATATCATAACAAGTATTAGCTAAAGTGTCTACGTCTAATACCACACATTACTATACTAAATACTAAGCCTAATACTAAGCAAAAATATTCCCTTACATACAGTGGCACAGACATACATACATGACATACATATTAACCCAGTGTTATTGCATGTTGTCGCTAATTCCACTGAAATAAGTTGGCTAGCTAGCAAATGGACAAAATCTATGAAGAAGCTGTTGTTACTGAAACAGTGGCCAGGGCTTAAACTCCTTCTGGCATGAATCAACACCCACACTTTCAGGAAGTCTTTCACAAGTAATTACAGCTCGTCTCATTTTGAATCTTGTGTCTCATCTTGGCCTATAAATTGGCAATAAATATAACTCAGTTATATTGTTTGTGATGATAAGATTTTTTTTTTCTCTAGCTGACAGTCATTGATTTTGAGGATGTAATACGCAGGAGAATGTAGCAGCATTCACAGACTATCTGCAGGTCACTAAAAAGTATGAAAGAGCCTTAAATCAATTTTGTGAAATATACACCTTGAAGTGATGTTACAATATGTGAAATGTGACCCACAGGGACTTTTGATATATATTTTTAAAAATCTATATATTTTATTCATCCATTTAGTCACATATTTGTATAAACCAATTTGTTTGATGCAACATTATTTAGCATCTCTCAAGATGATTGATTCTGATGGGAATGAAAATTGATGCAGTGTTACTTAAAGAGTATTAGCCGAGAGCAGGGCTATGTCTTTCAGCTTCCCAACAACATTATTTTAGATATAATTCCATTAGATAACAAAAGTGTTGCTAAGCAACACATTAAAGGTTTCCCCAACTGCAGCTTACTTGAATCCAATCAGGTTACTTATTTGAAACCAACTTTTTTTTTAGCTGAGCATATGTACTTATGTAAAAAAAATAAAATAATAAAATAAATAAATAAATAAATAAATAATAATAATAATAAGCTAATAAACAAGCTTTAGCTAAAGGTGTTTTAAATATATAAATATACCTATAAGTGGAATCACAAGGGTTTTTGTTTTTTTTTACATGGTTTAAAAACCAAGATTTTCAGACTTACAGGGTTGGGCAGGCCATATGATATTATTTATTTATTTATTTTAAATAAAAAAACAATTTTAGGATATTTTTAAGACTTTTTGTGATGTACAATATGCATGATGATATTTAGCTTTGCTGAGGCAACAAAACAATGGAGTCAGATTATGAAAACTCTGAGATTTTTTCTCTAAATACGTAGATGTACAGTAAGTATGCAAGTTAAAACAAAAATTAATTGATACAAAAAATAGATTTTAACGCTACTTGTTATAGTAATGATGTTATACAATTTGTAGATTGTATAACTTAGACAGGTTTATCGTGATCTTAATTTAGCATGATGTAAGGAATAAAATCATACTGGGTGTGCTGTTATAGGAAAATAATCAACAACGGGCTGATGTCATGTGGCCCGACATGAAGCAGTGTTAGTGTTACCACTCCGAAGATGATTGTTTTCCAATAACAGCATGTCCTGAAGTATTTTATTCCTCTTATACCACAGCAATTTGCCGACAATTACAATTTTTTTTATTTTAAAAAAACTGACACATTGTACATTTTTTTTATCCATTTATAGTTACACTTGGTGTTGTGGAATGCCTACAGAAAAATTAAGTTCTAGTTATCACTTATAACAGCTATAAACAGTCTTTCCTTTACAAGCTTGTTTCTTCCTCTCTCTTGAGGTTAATAAGAAAACGTAAAGTTACAGCTTTACTTCTGACTTCTTCAAAGCACTGACACTGGAGACTCCTTCTGTAAATGCTAAATAAACATCTCCTCACAGAACACTTCACCATATCAGTAATTACACAAGGGTGTAATTATTCCTTTTTATGTGAGTAATACAAATTCCTGTGAATTAATCGTTACTATAGAAATGATAACATGTTAGAATGAGTGCATTAATATGTGCTATAAACTACTGTCAGAGCTGCTGTTGTAGAAAATTAACCAATATCTTCTGTCCGATTCTGTCCAAGAACCAAGGATTTTGCATTTCTTGGTGAAATAACCTATTAAGACTGCTTACCTTTGCATCCACCTGCTTTCCTATACACCGTTGTTCAGCCGTAATGGTGTAGCAACGGGGAAAAAAATGTTACACCAGATTAAAAATGTCTCAGAGTGGCATTAATAAGAAAGTGCTGATAGCTGTAGATACCCTACATCCAGTTTGATTTTTGGGCCGTGTCTTAATACACAGAGAGACAAAACCACAATAGTGAAGGGAGAAAATGCTTCCGAGAGACCTGCTGACCTTGTGGTATTGATATGGAAATGGCGAGCAGAATATTGAGGGCAGAATTTGCACCTGCATTGAACAAGCTCATGTTGAATGTCAGGTTGCTCTCAAAGTCTCAAAGCAAACTTAAAACATCCCCAGTACCTTAATATGGTTATAATATGTATGATGGTGTATGTGTATACACAAATGAAGTACTCTATGATTTCATAATTCTGTAATATATTTGTTAAGATTCATAGATTCAGTCATAGTCTGTAATAATGAACGAAGCGTGGTTTCTCACTGAAAGAGGTGTGGCTTCTATGCCTGTTAGTCCCATTAAAGGAGGTGTGGCCTGTGTGCCTGTCAGTCGTAGTGACTGAGCTATTGTCTCTCCCCCTCTCTCTCTGCCAGTCAGTCCCAATAAAGGAGGCGTGGCCTCTATGGCTGTCAGACCTAATAAAGGAGGTGTGGCCTCTATGCTTATCAGTCTTAGTGAAGAAGGTGTGGCCTCTATGCTTATCAGTCTTAGTGAAGAAGGTGTGGCCTGTGTGTCTGTCAGTCTCAGTGACGGAGGAGTGGCCTGTGTGTCTGTCAGTCTCAGTGACGGAGGAGTGGCCTGTGTTTCTGTCAGTCTCAGTGAAGGAGGAGTGGTCTGTGTGTCTGTCAGTCTCAGTATAGGAGGAGTGGCCTGTGTGTCTGTCAGTCTCAGTGAAGGAGATATGGCATCTATGCCTGTCAGTCTTAGTAAAGGAGGCATGGCCACCCACTACTCTTCACAGAAATCTATTTTTCAGCATCAGTGCATTAATTCATCGAACTGTATCAAATCATTGGACGTTTTCATACATTGGATCTTTGATCTCGTACTTAGATGCATATTGTATGGTCTCTGAAGGAGACACTAATTCTTTTGCACATGCATACATTTATCCTACAAATGAATACTGTTCTTTGGCTGGATTATACAGCATGTAAGTAGAGCCATTTTATGGAAGCAGAAAAGGGGCATAAAGATTTGCATTTTAATAGCCACTGAATTCTTAATAATGAAATTCAAACACTTTTTATATTGTGAGATTTACTGGCATATTTTGTGAGTCACATTTTCCAAAAAAAAAACCCAACAACACTAGAACACCATTTTTGTATTGTAGCAGATGTTTGATTTTTTGAAAACATGAATTGCAAAATTCTGTTCATTCAAAGCAAATACATACAAATGTGTGGTTTTCGAAATGCTGTGAATTCAGTTGTGTTTAAATTTCATTATGAAGAATTCAGTGGCTTTTAAAATTCAACTCTCTTTTTTGCTTCCATACTTTTTCCTCAGCAGATGGGCTTTCATTTCTCTATAAGACTCTGTAAGACAGACCAAGACCTTGACTTCTGCAGCCATGTAGATGAACTCTGAAAGCACTCATCACCACTGGCTTTTCTACAGTATGTGTCCAAGGAGACGTTAGTGTAGGATGCATGTGTGTGTGTGTGTGTGTGACTGCAGTCTTAGTGCTTTTTCCACTTGATTTAATTACAGCATCCTCTGAGGCCAAAGCTGTCATCTGCGATCACGCAGCGTGACTGTGATGACATCCCTGATAACGAGGAATGTTGTCAATATTGCATTGTGTAACAAGCAGGCCAGTGAGAAGAGAGATTTTCCAGAATAAAATCTTCATAACTCCTCAAAACAATCCTCACCCCCAAACGTAATTATCCTTACAGAACATTGCACAGAGATACACATGCCTGGCATGCATTACTCTATATATTGCTTATCTGCTGCTTCCTGAAAGGCGAAGCAACAAAGCACTACAGCACACACACACTTACACAGGTGCCTGTGCAGGTTTGGAGAAATTTTATCAGGAAGGGTAAAAAAAAATCTCTGTCTCTTTTGAACATGATTGCATATTCTCTCAGTTTCAGTCTCTCTCTTTCTCTCTCTCTCACTTTCTGCTTCGATTTTTCTGAACAGCTATGAATATTGGCTCGAGATCAATATTTTTTAAAATGGAAATCCAATCCAGTCCTAGATAGAATATCATTTTTCCCCCCTAAAGTATAGTAGAATGTATCTGTATGCTGTAGAATGACTGAAGCTTTTGTTTATTTATTTATTTATTTATTTTATTTATTTATTTTTACTTTTGGCTGCAAGAAGTCCTTCAAAAGTCTCACAGCTGATTTTTTTTTTAAGAAAATTGTGTCCCCAGAGAGGACCCAGACACAAAAAGGAGTGGATATGTACATGAGATACTGTATGCCAATATTGGGTTCTCCCATATCCAGCACACCTTACTGTATTTTCTTTTAAAGGTGAGGTCAGTGGATTTTTTAATTTGTTTGTTTTGTTTTTAGTTTTTTTTTTTTTTTTTTTAATATTATTCGTCAAAGTTGTCATGATGAAAACCCTCAGTGGTTTTCATCAGTGATGTATAAACATCAGGGATCACTAAGGCGGTGTTTAGTGGTGTTGCATTGAAGGGAGGGGCTTAAAAGGGGCTTAAAAGGGCTTAAATCACTGACAATACCTGAGATTTCAGGGCTGAGTTCTTTGTACATCTCTTAACAAATCCATGATAATCACGTATACATGATTTATAAATCGTGATCATTCCGAATGGATTAATTCTTTGAACACACCTAAGAACTTGATTATTATCTTATTATATTATTATTATGGGGGGATACGGTGGCTTAGAGGTTAGCACATTTGCCTCGCACCTCTGGGGTTGGGGGGTTCGAATCCTGCCTCTGCCCTGTGTGCGTGGAGCTTGCATGTTCTCCCCGTGCCTTGGGGGTCTCCTCCGGGTACTCCGGTTTCCTCCCCCAGTCCAAAGACATGCATTATAGGCTGATTGGCATTTCCAAATTGTCTGTAGTGTGTGAATGTGTGTGCAGTTGTCACCTTCGATGGGTTGGCACCCCGTCCAGGGTATCCCCCGCCTTGTGCCCCGAGTGCCCCCGCCTTGGGCTCCTTGCTCCAAGCAGTATGGGAAATGGATGGATGGATATGTATTCATTTTTCATCTTCAGTAAGACCTTTATCACAGTCAGAGTCATGGTGGATCCAGAGCCTATCCCAGTAACACTGGGAAGTGGGAATACACCCTAGATGGTATGCCAGTCCATTGCATGATACTACGCCCATAAGGTTTTTTGGGGGAAACTGAAACAAATGATCCGTTGTGCTCCTTTTCAGAAGTTTGCACAGAAATGTCGGAATTCTGTACATTACATTCCCCGAGCGCTCTTTTTTAGGGCAGCTGCTGACATTAATGCATGGCGAGTTCTGAGTGCTCGATGTGCCGCTTCAGTAAAAGTACAGATGCATGAGGCGCCGTTTTGAGGGTGCACTAATATAGCTATGCACGGGGCACCCAGTGGCCCTAAATCCTGGCCCTGATGGCTCCCCTACAACGCAGCCATCTGTCATGTAGAGGACAGGAAATCAAAGAGTGCTTGGCTAAAGGCCTGAGAGCAGGCAGACAGATGAGCTGTCATCACCCAGTCCTCTGCCCGTTTATTTAACTATACATTTAGAAATGTCACTGCGCTGTCTGCACGGCCAGACACACACATACGTACACACACACACACACACACACACACACACACACACACACACACACACACACACACACACACACACACACACACATACGTACACACACACACACACACACACACACACACACACACACACACACACACACACACACACACACACACACAAAAGCTGTGCAGCCTTCATCATGGCAGTGTGTAGGTGGGAGTGTGCTCGTGTGTGTATGGAAGAAAGAGAGAGACAGAGAGAGAGAGAGAGAGAGAGAGTTACCTCATATTATATTTGTAGTTCAATGAATTACTGCATACACCAATACTCATACAAACATATGAATAAAACATAAGGTGTGGCGCTCCATTCCTTCATGGCTGTTTATTCTGGAGGCATTATATATAATGCAGATGAGCTCAATGCTCTTACAGTGCATGAGGACTAAACGGTGGCGTGTGCTAGAAATGCAGCGTCAGGCTCCAGTTGCGTCACTGTAGCTAATGAAGCTCTTAGTGGAAAGGAATGTTTATGGAAAACTTGAAAACCTTTTAAGGGGAATATCAATTGTGATGCATGAAAAAGACCCATATTTCACAGCTGCGTGGATACGAATTTTATTCACGTCAACTGCTGACCTGTTTCACAGCAAATTATGCTGTTCTGTGTGTTTCTTTTCTTCTCTCTCTCTTTCTTTCTCTCTCTCTCTCTCTCTCTCTCTCTCTCTCTCTCTCTCTCTCACACACACACACACAGACACCCATACACACCCACACACACAGCCATATAGAGATGTGGAATTTTCCAGGGTTGCAGGTTGAAGAATAATAGCTTTTTTCATTCTTTATGTATGCAGTCCTTCACATACTGTCTTTGAGCTCTTTATATACTGAGATGGAGAGATTTAGAGTTGGGTAAATCCATAGTATACAGCTGCACACTAGGTAGTCCGTACAGGAGTTTTTTTTCTGATCGTTGCAGTCAAAAATGTTTGATATTTCCGCAGCTTTTTTTCAAAACTTGCGAATCAATTTGCGGCGCTTTTGTGTTTTTTTTTTTTTGTTTGTTTTTTTGGGTTTTTTTTGCAAAAAGCTACTTGAATTGGTGAAATTGCAATTTCATGAAATAGTTCTGCACGGTCTTTTGCAGTGATGTTTGTTGGTAAATGAGACCTTTAAGCTGTACTCATGTTCGACGCACATGAATCGAAGAGGGCTTTGGCTGCATTTGAGTTGTGACGACGTCACATGATGCGTCTTGGGCCAGATCTGTAGAAAATCTGCGGTAATTTTGAAAAATTGCAAGCTCCTCTGAATATTGCGGACTTTACTTGACTTTCTGTTAATCGCAAAATCCTGGGGGGACCGACTAGGGTTACATGGGTACTGGTACTGATAATGGTGCTGTACTACAGTGTGAAATAACCTGTTGCTAAAAAATGAAGTTAATAAGGGACTTAAAAAGAAAGTAAAAGGGAAAAAAAAGCTTGTCATGTTACCGAGAAACTGCGTAATCCTCTTTCCTGAATTCTTTCCCATGTTTTAAAATGTAAAATTACAGCTTTATGTCTGATTGTTAAATTGTCAAGCGCTGACACTAGAGACTCCTTCCAAAATAAGCATCTCCTCACAGACTTGACACCATGTCAACAATTACACACAGTTTTTAAACATTTATGCATACAGTGGGTATAGAAAAGAATCACCCCCTTTAAAATAATCACATTTTGTTGCTTTTCAGCCTGAAATGAAGACGGACACAGTTTTTATTTTATCCAGCTGTATTTACTCAGTGCAACTTATAACATCCAAGTGAAAGATATAACACCAACATGTCAGAAAAAAATGAATAAATAAATTAAAAACCAGAATCACTGAGTTGGAAAAAGGATCACCCCCCTCCAAAAAAATTACTTGTAAACTCAATAACGTGTAGCTAATCACCTTCTCAATGGCACACAAAGCCATTTGACTTTCAACTGTGATCAGCTGTTATGGTGGTGTTTCTCTGCAGCAGGGACTGGAGCACTTGTCAGGATAGAAAGGAAGAAGGTTTACCTTCCAACATGACAATGACCCAAAGCACACAGCAAAACTGACCACACAGTGGTTGAAGGAGAAAAAAGTGAATGTCCTTGCATGGCCTAGTCAGAGCCCAGACTTAAACCCCATTGAAAATCTGTGGAATGACTTGAAGACTGCAGTCCACAAACAGTCACCATCAAATTTAACTGAACTTGAGCAGTTCTGCAAAGAAGAGTGGGCAAATATTGCAAAGTCTAGATGTGCAAAGTTCGTAGAGACATATCCAAACAGACTAAAGGCTGTAATTAAAAAAATTAAGGCAAATTAAAGCAAGGGGGTGTTCCTTTTTCCAACTCAGTGATTCTGTTTTTTTTTTAAAAATTTATTTATTTTTTTTTTTCTGACATGTTTTTTTCTTACCAATCAGAATCGAGAATGCAACAGCGCTGTTATTATTAAAATAATCTTATATAACTGTGCCTATATATAGTTATCACTTCTGCAGAGAGAGTGCTTTGTATTGTGTATGGAATGTGCAGGTTTAGTTCAGGCACCACCGTACTGCCAGTGAAGAGATGGTCTTAAGGGATGTCAGGTCAAGTCAAGTCATGCTTGTGGCTCAAAGAGAACATAACACAGAGCAGGGTTTGATCAGTGCCTTCAGGTAGCTTGAGGCTGGGTTGGTTTTGGCTTTGTAGGTAAGTGAGCATCAGTTGAAGAAATACAGCGAACAAGACCAAGATTTTCGTGTGTTGTCAAGTAGTGTGATCAGAGACTTCTCCAGGGAGATGGCAAGGTTTTGACGTGAGTTCATATTACCAGGGATATATACTCTATATATCACAGCTCAGTCTTGCTAGGCTTGCTGGGAAAGCAGAAGTATGCATCTGTTTGTATTCTCTGATCCTCTCGGTTGTATTTAGACCCCCTGTAGTCCACCTCCCTGACATAACGGTTCTACCTCTGTCAGATTGCTTGTCAAATATTTTTTCTTACCATTTATATCTGCTCAAACTCTGTCAGATGTGATACACTGTAAATTCTGGATACTGAGAGGGTCAGGGTAAGACTGTTGGGTTTCCCTGATACTTTGAAATGCTGTCTTGTTGTAGAATGCAACAACATTTCTTTTTTCTTTTCTTTTTTTTTTTTTAATAGACACACATTATGAGATTATTATGAGAGGGCATGTTTAACAGAACATTAAGTCAAAGTCAAAGTCAAATTTATTTATATAGCACATTTAAAACAATACGAGTGTTGACCAAAGTGCTGCACATCATGCATAGTAAGAAATGCATTAAAATAGAGCATCCATCCATCCATCCATCCATTTTGTATACCGCATATCCTTACTGGGTCACGGGGAACCTGGAGCCTATCCCAGAGAGCATGATGGGGCACAGGCGAGGGACACCCTGGACGGAGTGCTAGTCCATCGCAGGGCACAATCTCACACACATTCACACACCCATTCACACACTACGGACACTTTTTAACATGCCAACCAACATACAATGCATGTTTTCGGACTGGAGAAAGAAACCAGAGTACCCGGAGGAAGCCCCCGAAGCACGTGGAGAACATGCAAACTCCGCACACTGGAGGTGTGAGGCAAACGTGCTAACCACTAAGCCACCATGCCCCCATTAAAATAGAGCACAAAATATCATTAAAATAAATATATAAACAACTAATTACTATAAGAAAACAAACCTGATATAACTAAGACCAGAGAATAAGCAGCTAGACAGGGCAGATTATAAATAAGCCTGAGAGAAGAATGTTAATGTTACTAGGTGAGATTTTTTTTCTATTGGTACTTAATGTATCTCAAGGTGAAAACGTTGTATTGTGACAGCATGACTGCATAGATTTGGTAAAGGTTTCAGTCATCAAGGTCACATTCAAATGTGTGCTGGCAGTGAGTTAGCTTTTTCACTTACATACTTTATTTCTGTATTTATCTATGTTATTTATTTATTTGTTTGTTTGTTTATTTTGATTGATTGATTGACTGACTGCATAGCCAAATGCTAGGATAGACGGAAGCATAAAGAGCTCCGTCTGATTCTACTCAGACAGTTTTTGACTGTGAGTGATCCAGACTTTTTGAACGAGTCACTAAAGCGAACGAATCAGTGAATGACTCACTGAGTCATTTCTTTCATTTCATTCATTGCTGCTGATTGAATTTGCAATTACAAACCCACATGTGGGGATGGAAGCCAAATCACTACACTTCTATACATATCAATATGTTTATCTGTCCGTGATTTTTAAACATCTGTAAATTACGTAAGTCGTCTCTTGAGACAGCGAAGCCTTTTGGTCAAGACTGGTATTTGCTCCTGCTTCGTTCAGAAGGTCAGAGCTTGAGTCAGTAAATCCTTTCGGTGAAGATTTGTGAGTTGAGATTCATTCCTTTTTCATTATTTCTGTTGCTTTTTTTTTTTTTAAACACATGTGAGTAAGTCTTATTTGCAAATGCAAGTAAGCCAAAACTGATCCTGAATGTGGTTCAACAGTGCGACTGTGTTTCCTACAGTATGTCCCGCCCCTCCAGTAAAAAGAGCCAATCAGCTTGACAAAAAGGCTCGGCCTTATTCTTACACTGAGTGTAGATACAGGGCATTTTGCTAAAATTCCTCTTTAGTAGTAGAGCAACCTGATTTTTTTCATGTTTTATGTGTTTCATACGGAGCCCCTGAAGTGACCTGTGCCCAAAAAAAAAAAAATCACCGAGACTTTTGAATTATATATACAGATATATTTTAAACTTGGCCTTCAATACAAAGACATAACTTCTGTTCTTGCTTCCCGACATAGGTATGTAATCACAGAGCGACATGACGCAAACGGAAGACAGCTATATACACACCGGAAACTGTGACGCGTGGGCATCAGAAACTTTTCTCGTGCGCACACGAAAGTCTCTGTGATTTTTTTTTTTTTTTTGCACAGGTCACTTCAGGGGCTCCGTAGTTACAGCATTTTATCTCATTTTAACAGCCATTTCAAATCCCTATTTCAAATCTTTCTGGTATACTCAAGCAAACAAGAGCCTAACTTTCCCGGGGGCTTTGCCAAGATGTCTGCCGAGTGAACAGACTTCACTAGTGCTGCGTCCAAATTCACCTACTTATTATGCATTAAAAGTATGTACTCTTTTTTTGTGAAGAAAAAGTACATACGTTTGAGAGTGTAGCAAAAGAGTACGTCATGTAAGGGAAGAGAATGTTGTTGCCCGGAAGAGAACACTGTCACCGTAAACAAGCTCCTCGTTGCATTTCAGCTTTTCTTCATTCATTAATCCTCATATACGTTATACTATATCATTTCATTTACCATTCCCTTGATTTATTTTTCCACATTTCATTTACACCTCTTTAAGTTACACTCGTCCGCCGTGGTTCCAGGTTGAATTCGGTGAAGTAAACGGTCACAAAACTCCTCCTCTCTCATGCAAGTAGTTGTGGGCAATATTAGCTGAAAATGTGTCCACCGATCCACACTTCGAAAATCTACCGGAAATAGTAGACCATCCAGTGTACCTTGGGGATACTCATTTCAACATACTACGATTTGGGACACACCAATTCTAATCTCGGGTGCTATTCACAGTGTAGGACACCTAGGACACCTGATTCAGCTCCATTATAGCCTGCTGATCACCTGATGAGGTAACGCAGGTGGGATAGAATTAGACGAACTGAACTAAAGTGGAGCTGGCGCACATCTGATCTATGTAATTCTCAACCATTAGGAGACAGACAGAAAGCAAGAAATTCCGTCAGTCATTCAGTCAGTTTACCATCATACACATTATTCTCTACAGTTCTTCTGTCTCCCTTTCTAACTCTCTCTCTCTCTGTCTCACTGCGTGTCGGCACACCCGAGGGGTTAAACTACTCGCCAGTTTCCAGCATATGCTCAACCTGCGAGCGCTTCTGTCCCTGCAAATCACTACAAACCCAGCAAGCACCAGTGACAGGGGCCACATAGAATGCTACTAACAAACCAGCCAAAAACTTCATGGCAAATGGAGAGCCTGGCAAAGCATGAGTGTAGCTATAATTTGAAATTATGCAGAGCGTTAAACTTATCAAACTTTCTTGTATAACTGTCTTGTATTTTGGATTTAATCTTGACATTTCTGCAGACTCTTGGCATCTCTCAGCGGTTTCTTTAGGGAGCCACACAGACTGATTTTCCAGCAGCATTGAAGAAGTTTCCACATATAATATATTACGCACCTCTTCATAACTTATCTCCAAGTTTGAATTAAAACTGCTTTTTGTTCCCTTTTTTTTTGTGCAACTTTTTTATTTACACACGGGTGTTAGGTAAGCCGGTTGCAGGCTGAAGAGTCAGGGGAGAGTAGTCAGGATGCATGCGCTGGGGAGACGTCAGTTAATGCAGTAGAGTTTATTTTCATAAACGAAAAAGAGCAGTAGTCCACAAATACAAAGAAACTGAGAAAAAGCAGTTATCCAAAAAGACAGGGAAAAAACTCGAAACGCCGAAGTGGTCTGGGAACCACAAACTCGGAACTACGGACATAAGAACAAAGACTACGGATCAAAATGCTACGGAATCTAAACTAATACACATCTAATCTAAACTAATACACATCTAATCTAAGCTAATACACCGCGAGGAAGCGGAAACAGCGCGGGGTATTTAAACACACGGAAATCAAACACAAAATCACAGACACCTGAAAATCATAATCACAGAATGAATGAAGGACCAATGAGGAAACAAGGAGGCGGGGACAGAGACATGACGTGAACACAATAACACAAGCACATGGCCAGGGTAAACAAAACGAGAGTCCTTCTGACAGGAGGCGGAATGCGCTCCTTGGAATGCGGAAGTCGGCTACGCCTCATTTTGCAGCGTAGCGAGAGCGGGAGAAAACCTAACAACGGGTGACAAGGGCATTTTGCTTTCATGATTTGGTTCCACTTGTCCCCTTAGAGCTGGGATGCCAAGCTCATTTTTTTTTTTGTTTTTTTTTTATGCCAAATTGGGCTAGTTGTGGGTAGAAAAAGCAAGTCTGTATGTGATGTTTATTGGGCTAGGGCTATTGAAAAATAGTCCACGACTGCCAAGACAGTGTTTAAAAATATGTATCAGAGCAAATCTGTTCAATTTCTGCGAAGATATGCTATGGAAAAACAAAGGGAACGTGTAAGTGCAGACAGTATTTATGATATACAGAGACAGAGCTTGATTCCCACACAAAGACTGAGAAAAAGAAGAAAAAGTTTCCCCCTTTTCCAATGCCTGGACTAGCCCAGATCTTGTCATGCAGTTTTTGAAATGGATTTAGGCTGGAAATTTTGCTGAGGCTCTGCAATACCGCCTTGAGTGGTCTCTTCCAGGATGACTCTGCCCCCCATCCACAGGGCACAATGGCTCAGAGAATGGTTTGATGAGAATGAAAATGCTGTACAGTACTGTGCAAAGAAATGCTGTAGAGCAAAGATGCCTTCAAAATAATGTTTTTTTTGTTTTGTTTTGTTTTTTATAGTACTATAAAGTGCAGTAAACAGTAATAAATTAAACAAAGTCAGTATAACCCTTTGCGTTAAACAAAAATCAGTAGTCTCGGGTACAGTTTGTGCAGTTTTATAAGGAAATGAGCTGTAAGTTTTATTGAGCATCTTGCAGAACCAGCCACAGTTCATTTGGAGACTTTGTAGCACTTGCTTCTTATTTTTGCAGCAAAACCAGAGCAGCCTTAATTATGACTTTTTGTCTGAGAAGTGGTCTCTTACATAATATGCTGCTTTCTTCACTGACATACAAAAATTATTCTGTAACATTTAACTTTGTTAAACTAATGTTTTTTTTTTTTTTGTTACTGACTCAATAATGTAGAACTTATAAAAATAAAAATCTATAACAAACTTTTGCACAGTACTGCATATCATATGCTATGGCCTTCACACTCACCGGATCTCAACCCAATTAAACACCTACTGTGTGAGAAATTTTGGAGCGATATGTTAGACAGCGTTTAAAACACTAACAGAGGGAAAACCTTTTATCACTCCAGTACCGTTCTAGAGACTTGTAGAAGTTATGGCAAGTTGCATTGGAGTTGTTCTGGTGGCTCATGTTAGTTCAACACCTTACTGAGACAGGTATGTTTCTTTTGGGGGTGGGGGGGTTGCCTTTATTTGCCTTAGAAACATGTTTCAGGCAAAAGCCTTTATATCAAAACCTCTTCAAGATCAGTAAAAACAAATGCATCGTTCATATCTTGTTATTTCATGCATGATAATATTGTAACCATATACATTTATATTTGGTAATCAAATGTCTCTATGGTTAGTTGATTTGAATGGAGATTGCTATCATATGTAAAGTGCAAATCAGCTCATAACACTTGACAAGCAATTTCCTGTGTCAGAGCTTGTTTCCTTTCAGCAGTATAGAATTGTTTAATATAGAATGGATCCAGGTCGCAGCTATAGCAAATGCTACTGCATTAGAGCCATAGATCTGTTTGGGTGTGAGAATAAAGTGTGCGTTAGGCTGTAGTACATTAGGAGATAGATTTGATTTTAGTTGTCAAATGTGGCTTGGAGAGATGAATTTGGCTGAAATGCAGCTCGGGTTTCTGTACCTGTTCTCCCTATGATTGTGTGGGTTTTGTCTGGGTTCTCCAGTTTCCTCTCACCTACCAAAAACATGTCAGTAGGGTTGACCCCAACCCTGGAGGTTCGAGGCAAAAGTGCTAACTAAGCCACCGTGCCCCCCTATATCTCGATATAATACTGATATAACCAGGTGCAAACAAGCTTATAGTTATAATTATAATTGTAAAAAGAGCAGAAAATTTACAAAATTTCAGAAACATCCCTGCCCTAAGGACTAAATAAAGTAGACCAAAAAAAGTATAATGTGTGTTAGATTTCACAGATGTTTGCATCACAACTTCAGCATGTGATATGAATATATAATACTCCCTGATTACCTCTATGCCCATCTTTTGTCTTTATAACTGCTTCTAGGCCTGTTGGTGTATCCTCTGAGCAGCTTTTGGATCCTTTCAGTATCATTATTCTTCCGCAGTTCTTCTTGAAATATCAGTTCTAACTCTTCCCGATTGCTTGGTCAATCTTTGCTCATCATTCTTAACGTATCCGTTCTGATATACACTACCTTCTTTACGTCAGGTCTGGAGACAGAGAGAATGACAAAACTTATTTTTATCCCTTTTCCTGTTCATTTTTGCTGTATCTTTTGGATTATTGTCTTGGATTTGGGTCTTGACTGTCTTACTAGTTTGAATAATTTTTTTTAGACCAGTTGTAAAACATCCAGAAACAGTGGGGCGTGCAAACTTTTGCACTCTGCTGTATACAGGAAAGTTCCACAAATTTCTGTGCCTTGCACAGATGCAATCTCAGTCTCTGTACAGAGACAGAAAGACTTCCTGTCACATCAATGAACATGACACATGCTGTCGTAGCTTTCGGCGAATAAAAACCGCAGTGTCTATCTCTTCTCTCTGTCTCTGTCTTCCTATCGGGTTCTCTCTCTCTCTCTCTCTCTCTCTCTCTCTCTGTCTCTTCCTCTCTGTATCTCTTTCTCTCCTCTTTGGCCTTCGAGGTTTATCTCACTTGGCCCATTCATCTGTTTGATGTTGAAAACTTTGGAAAGGTATCTGATATCTGATGCCACGGCTCTCTTCAGGCAAACAGCTGTGCGTGTTTCCCTTAAGGTGCATGTCACTACACAGATGTGTATGTCCATATCTGTGCTGTGTGCTTGTTATCGCATTAGGATGTTTGAATGCTTTTTTGTAAACACTGTATGTGTGCAGTCTGAAATGAAAAAAGGCAAACAGGCAGCTCTCAATGGAGTTAAAAGCCCTTTAATGCTCTTATATATAATCTCTGAGCTGAGGGTTTACCATGGACTATTGTGTAGAGACTCGCGCCATCACAAAGAGGCACGGTTTGGGGAAAAAGTGTAACAGGAACAGAGAAAGGGAGAGAGAGAGTGAGAGAGAGGTGACCTTGATCTGGTCCCATACCCTCTATCGTCTTTACCATAATGATGTCTGCTGGGGTTTCTCTTCTTCCTCTCAATAAAATGCCCCCCATCACTGATGAGGTTAAAACAATGTTAATAGCCTCCTCACAAAAGCGTCTGGCTGGAAAATGCCATTATGTTTAATTCAGGGACGGGACTGGCGCCTGCTAGGTGCACCTTTAACGGTATATGCCATGCATGGATCTTTTTTTCCTCTTCATGGTTTTTACCTCAACAAGTCTCATCATCACGATGTCATTCAATCGCTAAAGGATTACTAATACATCCATGGAGTCAGGCCTTTTGGCAATGATAAATTGAGAGTAAATGCACCTCAAAAATGAACCTGTTGGCTAGCATGAAAACCAGAATGGAGTCTGTTGGAAATGCAAAACAGGAACTCATCCAGGAAACAGGAAGTTCTCGTCCAGGATAGTGTTGGAAGCACTACTGATCTGACTACAGATTCTACTGTTAATGCTCACACTCTGACTAGCACCTTCTTTCTGACAAGAATTTGCCGTTCTCAAATCCAATAGGAAGTTGGGTTCACCAAAAGCTAAGGTGTGGTAGGGCCAGATTTCAATATCAAACCCAATTCCCCCAAAATGTTCACATGCTAACTATGAACACGATCACAACTGTGTACCTATAAAGTGTTAAGTGCACTTTGTACAGTAAGTACACAGTCACTCATTGTAGCCCATCTGTTGCTGTGGAACAATTGTCTCGACACCTATCAGTGGAAGGAACCTCCACAGGAACACCATTGACCAGATTTTGGTTGGTGTACTTTTCTCAGCATAGCATAGCAAGAAAGAAGTTTATCAGGTACAGCAGCATAAGTGGTGGTTTTAAGACATCTTAGTGAGTGATCAAAGCTAACTTGGCAATTAGTGTTTCCATGTTAGTGAGTGAATATGAGGAGATTTATGACATGTTGAATCGGAATTATTTCATTGCCAATATTCCAAAGTTGATATATAAATAAAAATAACAACTAGGCTATTTTTGGGACATTCACTGGTACTGGTAAGCTTTAAATCAAGCTAGGCTATCTAGCCAATGCTAGCTAAGACTGGTAAATGCAGTGTCATGGTTGCTGCGTGAATAAGGTTTTTTGTTGTTGTTGTTCATATGAGTGCGTAAGCTGTGATGGGTTGGCACCCCATCCAGGGTGCCTCCCGCTTTGTGACCCAAGTTCCCTGGGATAGGCTCCAGGCTCCCCCGCGACCCTGTGTAAGATAAGCGGGATGGAAAATGGATGGATGGATGGATGAGTGCGTAAGGTGCTCCAGTCAGCACTTCTTTAAAAAAAAACAAAAAAAAAACAGCCTAAAGCACACTAGGGCCCTAACTCACACTGCATGAAAATAGCTTTAGTCTATACCTGTACATCTACATGGGCCTCACAGCTCCAGGGTCCTGGGTTTGAACCTGGGATTTAGTTAACCTAACCCTATCCCTGTGTCTGACGGACTAGAGTTCCATCCAGAGCCCATCCGCCACAACCCTGAATGAATTAACAAATGAATGGTTTATTAACAAAATAGGAATGTGTATTAATAGCTAGTAGATGTATCTTAAAAAGCAACTTATGAAACATTACCTTTAAATGGCACTGCATTTCATTTTATGAGTTCATTCGATGATAGCCTATATCTATCTGAGCCTGCTTGAAGTGCAAGCAGTAATAACCACAACTGCAGTAAAAAATAAAGAAATAAATAAATAAAAATAAAAACTTTGGTAGCCTTCAAATGGCTCGACAACAGAACAACAGTCTTAAAATTGACACAAAAGTGTAATAGTGTAATAAAAGAGCAATATCGATCACATACCTCCCTGCAGGTAACCCTGCAGAACAGGCTAATTTATAAAGTAATAAAATAAGCTGCCCAGGAGTGCTAGCATCGTTATGTAGCACAGGGGTTGCATCAGGCTGAACCTCACCGCTAGCACGAGCAGGACTAATATCAGCTAAACAATTACACATCTTCAGTGTTAGCTGGAATCTGATTGTGGATCTCGGGCAGTTAAAGCCACCACATGCCTGTTTGTAAAAGAAAAAAAGTGTCTTCACTGTTATAAACCTGATTTTACAGCTGCCAACAGTGGTGCTTGAAAGTTTGTGAACCCTTTAGAATTTTCTGTGTTTCTGCAGAAATATGACCTAAAACATCATCAGCTTTTCACACAAGTCCTAAAAGTAGACAAAGAGAAAACAAATGAAACAAATTAGACCAAAATACTATACTTGATCATTTATTTATTAAGGAAAATGATCCAATATTACATAACTGTGAGTGGCAAAAGTATGTGAACCTCTAGGATTAGCTGTTAATTTGAAGGTGAAATTAGAGACAGGTGTTTTCAATCAATGGGTTGACAATCAGGTGTGAGTGAGCGCCTTGTTTTAAAGAACAGGGATCTATCAGAGTCTGATCTTCACAACACATGTTTGTCGAAGTGTGTCATGGCACGTACAAAGGAGATTTCTGAGGAACTCAGAAAAAGAGTTGTTGATGCTCATCGGGCTGGAAAGGTTTACAAAACCATCTCCAAAGAGTTTGGACTCCATCGATCCACAGTCAGACAGATTGTGTACAAATGGAGTAAATTCGAGATCATTGTTACCCTCCCCAGGAGTGGTCAACCAACAAAGATCACTCCAAAAGCAAGATGTGTAATAGTCCATGAGGTTACAAAGGAACCCTGGGTAAATGCTAAGCAAATAAATGCCCCTCTCAAATTGGCTAATGTTAATTCATTGGTGCTCAATGTTCACCATCAGGAGAACACTGAACAACAATGGAGTGCATGGCAGGGTTGCAAAGTGAAGGCCACTGCTCTCCAAAAAGAACATTATTACCTGTCTGCAGCTTGCTAAAGATCACATGGACAAGCCAGAAGGCTACTGGAAAAATGTTTTGTGGACAGATGAGACCAAAACAGAACTTTTTGGCTTAAATGAGAAAGTAAATCGCTGCATTCCAGCATAACAACCTTATCCCATCTGTGAAATATGGTGGTGGTAGTATCATGGTTTGGGCTTGTTTGGCTGCATCTGGACCAGGACAACTTGCCATCATTGATGGAACAATGAATTCTGAATTAATAATAAATAAATGACCAAGTATAATATTTTTGTCTCATTTGTTTAATAGGGTTCTCTTTATCTACTTTGAGGACTTGTGTGAAAATGTGATGATGTTTTAGATCATATTTATGCAGAAATATAGAAAATCCTACTTCACAAACTTTCAAGCACCACTGTAAGTGACACCACTTGGCACGCAACATTTTTTAGATATATGGGGTGGATAAAATCATTTAATGTCACACTTATTTAAGGGTTTCTGTTAATTAGTGCTGTAAATCAGCCCTCAAGTTCTCGGATGAATGGTGAAGCATCTTCCTGTAACACAATTCCAATTGCTGAAACTTACTACGACTAGAAATTCAAAGTACCCTGGATTACTGAAAACATTCACAGATATTACTAGATATGATTTCTGCTATAATGTGTCTAATATCTATTTCACACTGCATTAATTTAAATCACTGAACGATGTGTAATCTAATTAAGCTTAATTATACCACAACACTGTTGAATTCTCAAATCTGATTGGTCAGAAGGCGTTGATTAATTTTCTGTAGCAGTAGCACCTCTCACAGTAGTGCCAGCTGCAAGGCAAATCATTAAGTTTATATTACTGCACTCTGTGCAATAGATTATTGTTTGTATATTAACAGGTAATTCAAAAGGACTTGTATGGTGGACGCTCTACATAATCTAAGACTAATAATAAACAGATTTTTTTTAAAAATAGAACAATTAATCATTAACATATTGACGTTTTCTGTTAGGAGACTTAACATTTATGGAAGGAGTCTCCAGTGTCAGTGATTTATAACAGTCAGTAAGTTTTCCACCGTCTTCAGGACAGAGGACTTTGTCCTTTGCTATTTCTCGGTAACATGATAAGCTGCTTTTTTTTTGTCTTATTCACTTCACAAGAGAGATATAAAGAGAGGAAGGTGAGAGAACAACCCTTTGGAGCTGCTTATGTGATAACAGAAATCTTGTTGGGCAGACGTTCCACAACATTAAAGGTAACTATAAACTGATAAATTAAAAAAAAAAGTACAGTGGGTCTTTTTTTGCTGCGGTATAAAAGGTATAAAATATTTTGGGACGTTGTGTTGTTGAACAATAATCAGCTTTGAGCTGCGTCACACCACTGCATCATTGATTATTTTCCTATAACAGCACACTCCACAATGTTCTATTCTTTACATATAGTGGCCTTAGTATATCACAAAACCCTGTGGAGGGGCACTGTGGCTTAGTGGTTAGCGCAACTGTCTCGCACCTCCAGGGTTGTTGGGTCAATTCCTGCCTCCGCCCAGTGTGTGCAGAGTTTGCATGTCCTCCCTGTGCTTAGGGGGTTTCCTCCCCCAATCTAAAGACATGCACTGTAGGCTGATTGGCATCTCTAAATTGTCTGTAGTGTGTGTGTGTGTGTGAGAGATTGTGCCCTGTGATGGGTTGGCACCCCATCCAAGGTGTCCCCTGCCATGTGCCCTGAGTCCCCGGGAAAGGCTCCAGGTTCCCCGTGACCCCAGGACAAGCAGTACAGAAAATGGATGGATGGACAGAACGCTGGAGAAAAAAAAAGAGGAGTTTGTAGTTAATTCTTTGTGAAATGGGTAGCCAGTGTAACTGTTGCAGTACAGATGTAATGTCTGTTGAAAATTGGTATGAATAAAGAATCTAGCAGCTGAATTTTTAATGTGTTATAGTTCGTTTAGAGTTTTATCAGAAATGCCAAAGAAGCGAGAACTACAGTAATCTAAGCGTAAGGTTATGACAGCATGCACCAGCAACTTTCAAACTTAAGTAAGGGTCTACTTTGGGCAATGTCACGGAGCTGATAAAAAGCAATGTTTGTGAGTGACCTGATATGGCTTTCCAATGAAAGTGTGTTGTCAAAAATTATACCTAGATTGCAAACATTTGTAGAAGGTTTATCAGTGGCACGGTCAATATCAATGGACAATTCTGCAGTTTTAGAGATATGGGTTTTAGGGGCGACCAGTAAAATTTCTATTTTGTCAGGGTTTCAAGTTTAAAGAAGTTGGAGTGTATCCATTATTTTATATTATGAATACATTCAGCTAATGAGGTGGGAGAAAGAGCCATGGTGAACCTAGTAGTGGAATAAATCTGAGTGTCATCTGCATAATAGTGGAAGCTAAGATGGTGGTCAAATGGTAAAATGGAGGGGCCCAAGGACCATGTTAGTCCGTTTAATCTTGTTGAGATTAATATTTTGTTAAGTTACATATTGCTTTCTTAATTATGGTACATGATATTGTGCAGGGGGACACACGGTGGCTTAGTGGTTAGCATGTTTGCCTCACACCTCCAGGATTGGGGATTCAAATCCCTCCTTCACCGTGTGTATGTGGAGTTTGCATGCTTTCCCCATTTTTCGGGGGTTTCCTCTGGGTACTCTGGTTTCCTCCCCCAGTCCAAAGACATGCATTGTAGGCTGATTGGCATTTCCAAATTGTTCGTCATGTGCAATTGTGTGCTGTGATGGGTTTGCACCCCGTCCAGGCTGTGCCCCAAGCTCCCTGGGATAGACTGTAGGATAAGCGGTATGGAAAATGGATGGATGGATATTATGTCATTAATACAATACTTAATAATGCACTAGTTTGGCTAGCAAAGTTAATAAATAAATAAAAAACATTGGGGGTTTTTTTTTACTACTTGCTACTAATTTGTATGCCTGAAATACCCTTAAAATGTACTTTAAACAGGAAGGAAGCTACTGAACAAAACTATTTCTGACATTTGTTCTAATCAGTTCATTTGCTGGTTACAGTGGTAATTCCATATCAATCTTCCAAACACTCAACCACTCGTTCTTGATACAGAATCTCAGATGGACGTATGGACTGACTAATGGACAGACAGACACACAGTGGAGGCATTGTAAAAACAAATTGGTTTGTATATTGCAACCCTGATAACTCACATTTATCTCATGTACAGTATACTCACATGTTTATATCATACTGTAGCTTTCTCAGATGTTAGCCAGTAATACAGTATGTGTGTTGCATACCTCTCAACATGAAGTTAAAGAATGGGAATGTAGAGTCTCAGAAGGCGATTAAGCCTATGCTCAAACATAAAGTGTCCTCCTCAGCTGAGGTCGGATGAGAACCAAGCATCACCGGAATGCAAGTTTTTTTCACATAGTAGACTACATTCTGCCACCACATTTTCAGGTGGTAGCTGTTTCCATTTTGAATTTGACAACTGGAGATGCTACATGAGAGGTTAAAAAAATTCCAAAAGCTTCCAAAGTCCGAATCTTGGTATCCCCATAGCTAGTTACGGTCATTCAAGTATTTGTTGTTTAGTTTATTTACAAACATATCAAATGAAAGATTTTAAGCAAAGAAAGTCAAAGGGAGCAGAGTTGTTTTCTCAAAAGAAATCAATAAAAATGGACACCGTTAACTCGTCCCAGCCATCTGCACTACTGATTTCTTGTCGCTTGTGGCGATTGTACCATTTTATCATGTTACAAGTTTAGTCAACACGACAGAGAATGAGATCAAGATTGTGCTGTTCTTTATTGTTTTGCTTTATTTTTGTACGAATATGATGTTACCGTTAATGTCCAGATAGCACACATATGTCGAGGTATGACATGCACAATTTACATCTCAATAATGGCGCACGCCCCATTTGCTAATTGAGAAGGTGTCGGCACAACATTGTGTTTATGATTGTCTGCTATTTTCAGCTATGTTTGAGTATAATGTGTGATTTAAGCATGTCAGTGTTGTAAGACAGAAATCCATCTTGATTTATTAAATCTGCACATTCTCGCCCTATCACAGGCAGATTGTGATTACGACATAACGTGCTTTTTTTGGGGAGCAGTAAGTCAGCAACTTGTCTAAAACGAATAAAAAACTGAATATTTAGAAGATGTATAATCTAAAACAATGTTGTGTCCGTGTTTTCCCAATTAGCAAATAAGCCACATGCGATATCGATGAAATGTTCCACACGTTGTGATGATGTGTGTACTATCAGGGTGGGGTCCTTTTTTGTATGATTCTTTTTTATTAATTTTATATTATTTTATAATTTCATATTGCTGTTGAATGCTAAATTCTGATTGGTCAGAATAGTGTCTGTTGTTTCTATAGTAACAGCTAACACCAGGACTTGCTTCACAAACAGATTTTACAAATGTGTGTAGTTGTTGATGTGACGTTTTCTGTGAGAAAACGTTTATTTAGCATTTTTGGAAGGAGTCTCCAGTGTCAGCACTTGGTAACAGTCAGAGGTAAAGCTGTAACCTCTACAGGAAAGTCGGAGGAGTTTGTACTTCTCTTTGTAACAGGACAAGGTGCATGTTTTGTCTTATTAACATCAGGAGAGAGAAGAAAGAGACTGGTGATGGAGTGACTGTTATAGCATAAGTGATAACAGGAACTGACTTTGACAGACATTCCACAACATTAATTTAATTATAAACGGATAAAAAGTCGTTCTTTAATAAATAAAAAATTGTTAGTGTTGTTTTTGCTATAAGAGGAATAAAACAGCTTCGGGGTGGCAACTCCCCTTCTCATTGAGACGCATCACACCACTCTATCATTGGATAGCTTTGTATAAAAGCACACATAGTTCCTGTTTTATTCTTTACATATTTTAACAGAAATATAAACTTTTTTTTCAGATTCCCTATTTGGGCTTTTTAAAGTTTCTCATTAATGAAATCATGGGACTGGGAATCACATTGGAACATTTACTAGGTAGTAAAGCTTTTATTTTCCAACCCTGATGCCACTCCTGTTGCTGCAAGTGCAAAACAGGAACTTATCCAGAAACTGTGTACTTCTCGTTTATATATAGTCCAGAAACTATTTGTTTCCTCAAAAGGTTTCATAATCTCAGTGGAAATGTGCCTAGCTTGATAAACCTCACACTCTGACGGGCAAAAATCAAAACTCCTGCAAAACTGCTTAGCAATGTGTCTCAGCTATCTGCTGAAGTACACCTGTCTACACCTTGATGCACTATGCGGTAAGGATATTATGGCTCTGAGGTGTGTGTGTATCTATACACAGGGCTACGTGCTGAAGCTGTGTTGCACCATGTGCCTGTTTTAATCACACAGCTCTGTGTGAAGTGTTGACCAAGCAGAAGCCGTCATCATTATCATCATCATCCGTATCGTCATCATCTAGTGCAGCTGCATTTGCATTTTCGCCAGGCCTGAGCGAACACAAGAGAGAGAAATGAGAGGGAGAGGTAAAGAAAGAGGTGGACAGTTGGAGTTAGAGAGAAAAAGGGAGTAGGAGACGGTGCATGTAAAATCTGATGAATAGCAATAAGCTTTGGAAGTCTGTAATCAGCAGCTGCTTAGCAGGAAGGAGAACTGACGCGTACGGCTCATGATTTCGTTCTTTTTAAAGAGATTTCTGACTTCCATCATCTCCACTCCGAATTTCTCCACAGCCTGATTAAAGCTATTAGAGTACTCAGAGTCGCGGCTTCCAGAAGACCTCAGGCCCTTCTGTCTCTCATTTTCTCAGAGAAAGGCATCTGATTGGAGCTTTATTCCTACTGATCACGGTGAATTATGGTGCCCTTGAGAATGGCGTCCTCCGAAAACCAATCTTGAAAGTAAGAGTTTTCGGTGATTCATCGCTGTTCCACCGTTCTATTACAGATATAAAAATCTCCTTTCATCGCACCTCTGCAGGCCCTTCAACAGTAACAGAGAAGATTAATTAATGCTGTAAATCAGCTCTTTATCACCGGCTGAAATGGCTGGACTATAAAGAGATACTCTGGACTCTCTTCTCTCCAGCAGAGGGACAGACAGAATGAGGTTCTAAAGAGATGCTTTTTAATTTTGCCCTGAATTATGGTTGCACGTGAACACAGAACCATCTCACACCCACACACACTAATATTTCTATTGCTGTACTTGTGGGGACCAAATGTTCATATAAACACATTAAGATGACAAGATGAGTTGTGGGGCCCATTGCTGGCCCTCAAGTTTACATGCAGACATGTTCTCTTTTGTTCTCTCTCTCTCTCTCTCTCTCTCTCTCTCTCTCTCTCTCTCTCTCTCACTAAGACTCACACACACACATACACACACACACGCACACACTGAATTGTTCCTTCGTGGCCAAAGCTAGTATTAGCACAAGGCTTCTAATTACAGACTTTTTAATGCGTTTGCTTTAAGGGAGCCAAGATGAGTTTAGTGTGTGAACAGGTGAACAGCATGCTACCAGATTAAAAGGTGAATGCAAACACACACTCTTAGGGATCCATCAATCCATTACTAAGTATCTTCAACAGTTGATATCATCCTGGAAGTGTATTTTTCAAACAAAAGTCATGTGATGTTGACTGACCCGGATGTTTTCCCGATCCGGATCTTTATATCCGTTCTAAGGCTGTTCATTGGTTCCTTCCGAGTAGGCTTTTAGAGTCAGAAAAGCACTTCAAAGTTCAAGCTATTAGTTGAATTGCAGTTCCAGAAGTGACATGGAATGTTTTTTTCTTTTTAAATCAGGGGGATTTGTTGTTTTTGTAAAGAACTTATACTGTTTTGGTTAAAAAACTAAGATAAAACAAAGGCAACCTGAGTAAACACAAAATACAGTTTTTAAATGATAGTTATTTATTGAAGCAAAAAAGTTATCCAATACCAACTGGGCCTGTGGGAAATTGTATTTGCCCTCGTAGTAATTCCCCAATCTATGAAACTGCTTTCATAATGGGGTTCAGCTGGACTAGACGCAACTAGGTCTGATTACTGAAAACCCTGTTCAATCAAATCAACACTTAAATAGAACTTTTTCAATAGCATGAAGTTGGTTAAAAGATCTTACCCAGTAACACACTATGCCAAAATTGAAAGAAATTCCAGAACTGAGAATGATGTGGAAGAAATACATCAGTCTGGGAAGGGTTACAAAGCTATTTCAAAGGCTCTGGGACTCCAAAGGACCACAGTGAGAGCCATTATCTCCAAATGTAAAAAAAAACTCGTCACAGTATTGAACCTTCCCAGAAGAGGCTAACCTTCCCAGAAGAGGCTGACCTTCCAAAATTCCTCCTAGAGCACAGCAACTACTCAGCCAGCAAGTCACAAAAGACCAAAGGACAACATCAAACGAACTACAGGCCTCTCTTGCATCAATAAATGCCACTGTTTATGACTCCATAAACAAAAATGTCATCCATGGAAGAGTGGCGAGGCGAAAACCACTGCTAACCCAGAAGAACATTAAGGCTCTTCTGAATTTTGATGATCCTCACACCTTTTGGGAGAATGTTTTGTGGATTGATGAGTTGAAAGTGGAACTGTTTGGAAGACAGGGGTCCCGTTACATCTGGTGTAAACCAAACACAGAATTCCACAAAAAGAACCTACGGTCAAGCATGGTGGTGGAAGTGTGATGGTGTGGGGATGTTTTGCTGCTTCAGAGCCTGGGCAACTTGCAGTAATTGAGGGAAACATGAATTCTGCTCTCTACCAGAAAATCTTAAAGGAGAATGTCTGGTGTAAACTTTAGCTTGCCCATTTCTCTTGCAACAGTACAATGAGGTGACACAAAAAACTGCAATGTGAAAGCTTGACGTTACTTTGTTTGAACAGTCAACTACAAAACTTGCACTTGTATCTATAGCTATGTTTCCATCCACATATTTTTATGCAAATTTTGAGATATCGCATAAAAAAAAACACTGGATGGAAACACCAGATGCGAATAAAATCTCCAAAATGCGCATAAAAAAACGTATGCGCTGAATTGAAGTGGATAATTTTTTTTATTCGATAAGAAGACATGCACATAAACTATGATGGAAACACATTTACAGAATAAATTCCTGAGCATCAAAAAAGTCACGTGACTTTGCCTCAACAAATCAGGTGATTGGATAATTGCCTCGCAAAAGCGGACCAATCTCGTTACACAGCATCTCAAATGTTGTTTTTGTCATTCTGAAAAGCCTGAGCCAAAGTCTGTCATCGAAATAATTTGGTATAATTACCTCCCAGAACTGTCTCACACGATTCCGTTCCCAAATATTAGGCATCTACCTCGGATCGCAAGATAACATCAGGTTTGTGATAGCGTTTCGTCTGCACGCTCTGAAGCACAAGTAATTTACTATATTGAAAAAAGAGCCATAGTGGCTTCCCCAGTTGCGACAATTTCCATTTGTATTGATATTTTGTATTGATACTCAGTTTCCGCAGAAGTGACGATTTTGTTCTCTTGAACACATGGGATGGAAACGGTGCTTTATTCGCAAATGTTTTATGCAATATTCCAATTTTTCGCACAAGTTAAATTCACAATTTGGATGGAAACATAGCCTATGACTACTTTTTGTTTACTATTCTAATCTGTTGTTTAATGAGCACTCTGCAAATAGCTACTGCTCTGAAAAACCATGTGCATTCAAAGCCATTCTCAACAGCACTTTTAAAGAATCAAACACAAGGCCTTAAAGCTCATAACCAGTGAAGGAAATTGCTGCAAACAGAGCATCCTCACACATTTTTAAAGGATCCAAATAGAGGATTGGCTGATACTCAAATCTATGATATTGATATTGCATTTTAAAATTTGATGCCATGCCACCCACCTTCTCTCCCTTTCTCTGTGAAGTGTGTGTGGGTCTTTGTGCTCACTTGAATACCTGATTTTAAGTTCTGCTAGGAAACAAGGAGTGTCAGAAATACCCTGACGGGCTTTTAGGTCTGTCACCAAGAGCGGTCTGCTGTGTCTCAACAGAACAGAGAGAGCAGGAAGCAGGGCACGAGTTGCCTCAAGAGGAACGCCAAAAACAGGCATTTGTTAAAGGAACAACACCTTTGAAAGTCTGCATCAGTGCACTCAAGTAAAGGCGGCTCTGTTTGCAAAGAACTGTTTGATTTCTGGCAAATGGTTTCTGCATTGTGCAGTTAACAGAACTGTGAGTTAAGGGCACTCCTGCGAAGGTGTCGAAACGTATTAGCAATGCAACTCCAAATCTTCCACTTTGCAAAGCAAGTTCATAAGGCCTTCTTATGAAAGTGATGTTACTGTACCATTCAAACTAGAAGTACAAGCATCTTCTAAGCAAATGCTTTAATCCTAAATGATTTAGAAGTGAGGCCAAATCCAATTCAAGCACGAAGTTGAGCAATTGATGGTTAAGGACGTTAACACAGCTTTTTGGCTTTGCTGTGCTTTCAAATCGCATCATCCTGGCCATCAGTACATAACTGTTAAACTATCTCTGTGCCCAAGAATCATTCATTCATTCATCCTCATTAACTTTTATTCTGGTCAAGATTGAAATAGGGTTGGGCCTATCCCGGGCACAAGGCAGGAATACATTCTGGATGGGATTCCAGTCCATCACTGGGCACCATGCACAAATTTATTCACACCTATGGGCAATTTAGCATAGCCAATCCACATACCAGCATGTTTTTGGGAGGTGGGAGGAAACCAGAGAACCCAGAGGAAACCCATAAGGACACATGCGAAACTCTGAGAGCAAACCAAGCTCTGAATCAAACTGGGTACTCTTGAGCTGAAAGGCAGACAACGCTACCCACTGCGCCACCATGCTGTAAGAAATGGCCAGACAAATCCATGTATCCATTTTCTGTACCGCTTATCCTACACAGGGTCACAGGGAGCCTGGAGCCTATACCAGGGGACTTGGGGCACAAGGTAGGGGACACCCTGGATGGGGTGCCAACCCATCACAGGTCACAATTACATAACAAAGAATATGATACTCTGGCCTTCTCATATGGTGGAAGCTTTGCTTGAGATATTCATGTACAACAATGCAACAGTTTGTGTTTAATGATTTTATTGTGTCACAGATTATCATTGGACATCTAACAACCAATTTTGCGTGAGGATGTACAGGATATGTCGTATGTACTCAAGTCGTATTGTTGCCCAGTAGATTTTTTTCATTGCATCTGGGACCCTTGCGTTATGAACCACGAGTCACTGTGTATTTCTCCGACAACCCTGAGGTGTCTGAATTTTGACTGCACAATATATTGTTGGTTAAATATTGCAGTGTTAGTCTCTAACTGTTTCAGGAAATGACAGTCCAAATTTGAATGCTGCCATGCTGCTGTGTGTTGGTGTTTCATTTTTATGCCTGAGGAGGTAGCACAGCCAAGGAGCAATTTCATTACTACCGAGAATGAATAAAAGTGTTATTTTGCAAAGCAAATAAAAGCAATACTCACTTATTTACTGCCTGTAGTCATTTCTAACCAGTTTATTTGTGTGTCGCACAGGTCAGTTGGTGGTGGGCACGTGTGAGATTGTGATGTTAAACAGAGACAGCAGTCAGCCCAAGCGCACCATCGCCAGACAGACGGCCCGCTGTGCCTGTCGGAGAGGCCAGATCGCAGGCACCACCCGGGCACGACCAGCATGCGTGGATGGTAAGGCTAAATAGAAAGGGGTTATTGTTAGCACCCCACAACTTAGTTAAGCATCATTTAGAAACAAGACTAGGCAAACATAATTCAGCAGACTATGAATACAGCCTGTGAGACACATTGTCTGTTTCTCTAGCTCAGTGGTTCCCAAGCTACTCCTTGGGGACCTCTACATGATCCATGTTAGGATCCCAACATAAATATAAACCAAGCAGTTACAAACAATGAATACAAGGTATAGGTGTGTCAGGAGTTGACAAAAGGCAACAATGGAGCATAACTGCAGCAAAATGAACACTCTGAAGACTTAGCTCAGGGGTGTCCAATCTTATCCGGAAACAGCTGGTGTGGGTGCAGGTTTTCGTTCTAACCAAGCAGAAGCCAGACCTGAGTCTACTGAAATCCAAGATAAACTGATTTAAACAGGTGGAATCAGGTATGGCTCCTGCTTGATTGGAATGAAAACCTGCACCCACACCGGCCTTTTGTGGATAAGATTGGACACCCCTGACCTAGCTGGTAAACACAGTTTTGTTAGAACCTTTAAAAATATCTACTAGATAATATTAGGATTTTTGGCTAGCATTACCCTTGCTTCCTAGCTAACATATTTACATGCCTTAAGTATAGCACTTTAATTTTGAGATACTAGAGTTCTTGAATTTCCTGAATCTCCAACAGTTTTGGCCCCCTTCACGTTCCACATCTTGTACACCCATTTTGGAACATCTTGGCGTTCCACTGTATGCGACTTCCTGTTCTTGTTTGCCACACACACCTTTTGTAATTTGCTCCACCTGTTCCTTGTTTCCAGCTTCCTTATTTGTTCCTCCACCTTGCGGTTCATGTTTCTCAGAAGTTCGAAAGTCACTTCCATAGTCTACAATCTTAATCCTTAAAGCTTCTTTTTTCCCCCACTGGGGGACCTTGTCAAATTTCTTGGTTGTACCCTGTAACAGTGTTTGCCTATCAGAGATGCTTTCAATGGGACTGTTCAAAGAACATTTGAGGAATCATTTCTGACAGCACAGGTCCCATTTTTCATCCTAGGCTTTTCTTAGTTTTTTATGACTCCTATTATTTATATCAATTATCGTTTTGGAATAACCCCAGTAAAACTCTGATTCCACACTGCTCCCTGAGTTCTGCTAGCTTGCAGTTTATTCTGCTAATCGCACATAAACACGTTGGCAGCATTTTGTTAGTTGTACCAAAACTGGCAAGGTTTGAAGTTCTTAGTACAGAGGTCATATGATCTTATGTTTGGCACTAATGCCTTTTTTTTAACCTAATGTTATTTCCTTAATGTTTTTGTTTGAATCATTCCCATTCTTGTAGTACTATGATTGAAGATTCACATAGTGCTTTTAAAAAGGATTGGGCTTAATCTGTGTCTGGAAAGGCAAATCCCTAGTGCAAAAATATTGAGTTCAGATTCCTAGAATTGTTTACCAACCTAAAGAAGACAAACATGTTAAATACACACATTTCTATCCACAGTGGGCCATGGCTGCCAGCTAATATGCTGAGTCAATCTTCATTCATACTGCGATGTCAACATGTCAGTTAAACCAATGTGGCAGAAAAGCCAGAATTTAAACCAGTCAGTTTGGATAAGCATGTAAATGACAAGAGAAATCAGGAACAGATGACATGCAAACATGTTGGCAGTTACTGAAAAAAAAAAAATGGAAGTATTACAGCCAGTGAAGGATTTGTCCATGGAGTTGGAAGGTTAACTGGTGCAATACATGGACAAAACATTGTATTGTGAGGTTTTTGGTACAGAGATGTATGCCCAGAGCTGTATGCCCTGGATTATATTCAACATGCATTGGTTCTGCACTAGTGCCTGGAAGATTGTGAGTTCAAATCTTGGGCAAAAAGCCAAAGTTATGCCCTTGAGCCGAATATTGCAAAACTCTGTCCTTAGATTGGATGCTGTCTCATTTGTAAGTTGTGTTGGATAGTAGCATCTTACGAATGTACAAATATAAAATGCGCTATTTTGACATAATTTAAATGCCGTGATTCATTCAAATATATAATCAGCACTGCATTCAAAACACTGATCCTGGAATTACACTTTTACTAATTGTGTAGAGGTTTCATTCTGTGATACCATTGTATTATATCTATAATGCTTTATAATGAATGCTTATACTACTTATGCAAAGAAACATTTCCAAACATTTCTGAAAATGCAGGTGTTTGCATTAACATTTGTATTTAGCATTCTAAGAAGAAATTGCCCGAATTCTCAAAATGGAAATCACATGCTATTTTGCTCTTATACCACAGCTCTGAATTCTCAAATCTGATTCGTCAGAAAGTGTTGGTTGATTTTCTATAACAGCAGCTCTGACAATAGTTTCAGCTGCGCTTATTCTAATATATTATAGTTTCTATAGTAACAGCTCATTCATAGGGACTTGTGAATGGTGGATGTGGCAAGTAATCTAAGGCTAATAATAAGAAATATAATTGTTATATTAATTATTGGTGAAGTTTTCTGTAAGGAGATGTTTATTTAATATTTATAGAAGGAGTCTCCAGAGTCAGTGCTTTGTAACAGTTAGGAAGTCTTCAGGAGAGATCTTTGTGATTACTGGTTTCCTGGCAACATGACAAATCGCTTTTTTTTTTTTGTCTTTTTAACTTCAAGAGAGAGCAAGAGAGACAAGGAGATAAGACCACCGTGTCACTGATTATTTTCCAGTGTATCCCCAAATGTTTTATTCTTTACTTGTAGTATTTGGGCACATAATGTATATTGTTGTATATCAAAAATATGCTAATGAGCGGTAAATGTCGCTTCGGACCATAATAGCATGTTCTGTCATGTTTTATTCATTACATATGAAAGACGCAATCCTCCATTGATCATCTTAGTAAATTAGCTTGCACGTAGATTCGAACCTTTAGTAAATCAGGGTCTTTATATCTTGTTTTGATTACTGGGTTATAATCTAGATGAAAGGCGTTTCTATCTGAAAGTAAGGCACTAAAGTGTGAACTTGTCCAGTATTCTTTTTTTAAATTTTTTTATTAGGAAACAAGATGTTAACATTTGCAAATACTAAGTGCACGTGTTACAGTGAGGGAGGTCGAAAATCAGCAGAGAAATTGACAATTGACAGTAGAGAAAAGACAGGAATATGTGACCAAACAAGAAAAAGAAAGAAAGAAAAAAATATCATTATGATTGTAGGTGTTAAGGTGTTAATGTATAGTTTATGTATTTAATGAATGGGCATGTACTGTAGTTGATGGTTCAGGGTGTATGAATCTGTTCGTGCATGCAAGATCATGTATGTATGGGCAATCAACTGTATGAAATGTAAGGAAGAAGGGGAAAAAAAGGGGAAATAATAATAAATAAATGTATTTATTATTCTTTTTTTTTTCTCTGCAAATGTACTGTATATTAGGCACTAGACATACCTGTTGTATTTAGTCTCTAGTGTGATCCAATGATGCGTTCATCATCAAGAACAAGTCGCTTTATTTCTACAGTCACAAGATCCCGAGGAAAATCGTTCCGCATATCATGAAAGTACAAATGAAGCCATTTTGATTTTTTTTGCTGTTCAGAACAAATCACTGCAAGACATCAAGGCAATTGGGATTCGGAAGCTTCTCTCCAGTAGCTTGAATTGTAGCATCAATTTGTGGGCAATAGCAGCTCTGTTCCAGAGTAGGAGCTTTGTTCATAATTCAGTGCAAATGACTTACTGGCCAGGATGGAGCTAATATTGCCAACATCACTGGGCCACAAATGTGTTTGCTAATAGCCTCACCGGTCAGAGGGGAAAATCTGAGTGATGATTATGCGACTATACTGAGCAAGAGCCAGAATTTGGATGCTGTCAGTACTTGAAAATCTGATTCCACTCCAGTCAAGTCTCAACTGAAACTGTAGGAGATCCAGATGGATTTGCAGAACTCCAGACAGGAACTGCGGCTTCATGCTGACGTCTAACAAATAGCACGGAACACTGAGAGCTCAGTTTCCCAAACCCTGCTCCATATCTGCATATAACCATGCCACTTTTAGAGCTCTAGACATATTCTTTTTGTTGTGATTCATAGTTGTACTCAGAAGGAATCTGTAACCATTAATACCAACATACTGAGTCACTATCATTTTCTACTATTTATTACTCCATAGACCTTTTTGCTTTATTGAACGCATTAGTTAACGCTCAGTAAATAAAACATATGCAGAAAGGAAATGGGTTAGGAAATGGAGTGTTGTGAAATTATGTTTAGTCATTTGGTGAAAAGACTATAATAATATTTTTGATGTCAGCACAACCAAACATAATTGGGTGTCAGCTTTGAATAAAAGATTCTAACGATGAGAAATTATGGGTTCCAGCAGACGCCTGGCCTTTTCTTCTGGCCTTTTTGACTGCTCGGTTCTCTTTCTGTATCGCTCTCTTTTTCTCACTTTCTCAAATCAGTCTATGCACGATATTTTTCCACTACACACTACTGTATATGACTGAGTAGTGCTTGGATTTCTTGTAGGGTAGAACCTCAGTTTGAATTATGACCCAAAAATAAATCAATAAAAATAAATCAATAAATAAATATCTGCAAAAACTGTGATTGAACCTAATAGTTCATAGAAACAACTGCTTATTTTAAAAAACAAAATGTTCCTGTTTTGTATCTGTGGTGTCTGGGGCTGTGCTCAAAATATCACAAGTTTTACATGATGCAGTATGCGAATCAATATACTAATATCTGTTTAGCTTACTTGTTACGTCTAATAATTCCTGGGAGCTGATCGCGACTTTATAAAGCCTGTCGTGATTGCATCCTCTACAAAAAGTGGAAGGTCTCTGACTGTTCTATAACACAGACTGTGTTGTCTCTCTCAGTTCAATTCAGTTTTAATTATATAGCACTTTTAACAGTGTACACTGTCACAAAGCAGCTTTACAGAAATCCAGATTTAGATCCTTAATGAGCATGCTAGAGGTGACCGTGGCAAAGAAAAACTCCCTGAGACTTCATGAAGAAGAAATCTCAAGAGGAACCAGACTCAAAAGGGAACCCGTCCTCTTCCAGATGAAAGTGGATAGTGGGAATATGAATCACCTATAACTGTATGCTATAAAGTCAAGCTGTACTACTGCAAGTGTGCTTAAAAGGATGTTCAATATGAGCATTATAGGTACTTAGGTACAATCCTACAGTATCCAAGTGAGACTATCCAGAGAAGAACTGGTATTCAGTGCAGGATAAAGTGAGTCACAAATGCAGACGCTCCAAGCAGACGTAGAGCGCCAGGATGAATCTGGCAAGTCTGGGGGATGAGAGGAGCCACACTAGTAGCCATGTGTCAGAATCAGGCACTGGCATCACATCAGGTATTAGGAGAACACATACAGGTCTTCAGACAGAGATCTCATATAATTTTTCATGAAATTTGCTGGAGCTGCTCTTTAAAATATAGCAGAGCAGCAAATTAATACCAAAAGCAAATACAGTATATACATATGTAGGCTGATTTGGATTTCATCTTCTCCAGAAATGAGATGACTACTACAGTATGACTATGGGAAAATTGGCACGCTAAGACAGGAACTTCATTCATTTATTCATAATTTTTTTTTTTTAATACAATACTGACTCATGTTTAATTGACTCTACTTGTTTCACCAAACAAAGTCTAAAAATCAAATATTTATGAATAAAATATGAAAGAAATGAAAGAAATGCCCACTGCAGTACATTTCAGCTTGAACAGAGTTGTCCTGGAAGTACAGTAAGCTATTATGCATGCTTACTGTGTACTCTGGAACATTATTCAGTTTTCATAAAAGATAGGATAAAAATAGGACCAACATACACAGAAATAAATTTTGGTTTATTAAAATATTAATGAGCTGCAGCACTGGGAAGATCCTGCAGATATTTTCAGCCGCCACGTCGGCCTGTTTTACTATTTTTAAAACGCACGTAGTGATCCATATTAGCACTACATCAGGCAATAACCGCAATCTTTAGTCTACACTTCTTGCTACCCAGTAATTGCTGATGCACATCTGGGTCATTCAAGAACGTTCATTAAATTTAGCCAGAAATGATGAAAAACAGGCAAAGGAGAAACACAAGAGCTTTTTGTAATGACGTTTATTTTTATTTTTTTATTTTTTTATTTTTAGAGAAAAATTTCATTCAAATTCTAGTTTCTGGTACATTTTGAGAATTCAATTTAAATTTATTCATATAATTTTATGAAGTAGGTGCTAATGCCTAGATTTAGTGGCATACGGGCATCCTCACTCGGTGCATCGACATCAAATATTTGAAACTGCAGCATCCCCTGATGTCTCCGCCCCTTCCACTAAATTAAGCATGCTGCTACCACTAAGAGCTAAAGTCTCCAGCACTTTATTTTAGTTCTGTTACATTATCAAGGTATTAATAATACATAGTGTTTTATTGAATTTCAACTTGTACTGTAAGTGGCTAGTTCGCTGTGGAAGAATTTGTGACACACAGCCTCACTTGGCCTCTCTCTATCTCTCTTCCTGTCTGAGTGTGTGATCCTATGCTCAGTTAGACTAGTGAACTGTTTCAATAATGCAGCTCCTTTTAGCTCCTTGCTAAGGATGTTAGCGTCTTTTTGTAACGCCAAGACCAGAGTAATTAACTAAGAGACTGGTATAATTACAGCTGGGGGAAATTGGTTTTTATTGGCTTTCGCTGCTGTGTTCATGCTTCATTAGTGGAAGGCCATTAAGGCCTGTTGCTCATGCAGTCTCCTTTTTACTACACACACACGCGCACACACACACACACAAAATTGTTCTGCGGTGTTCCAATAAAGAGAAAACTCATTCTGTCTATGCAATTTGTCCGTCTGTTCAGCTGCTTGTGTCTGCTCATCCATCCGTCCATCCATTCATCTATTTTTTTCCATCATTTCCTGTGCGCATGAGAGTTTTTAGGTAAGGGCTTAGCAGGTGGTGCCAAGGGACAGATGGCAGGCTGGGTCTCAGGATTTAGGGGGACAGGATTCTCAGCTGTAGGGGGCTTTCAGATCAGAGCGCGGGAGAAAGATGGCTCATGTGCTGCATTTAAACAGCTACTGGGATGCAAGGACACACTGAGCAGTCGTGTGTCAGCACAGTGATGAGTCACATCCCTCTGCGGCCTCCTGAGATCTTATCCGTCTTCCATTGCTCTGGCAGTGTATCAGTGGGTGGCCTGCTCTCCTCTCTGGAGCATTTGTACTGCTGTTCTTGCATCCCTGAATGCATGTTGGGACTTTTTGTTTGCCTGCCCTATATACAGTAAGCACCGAACTGGGAGAAATCCTTAAACAGGGACATTTCTGCCACCTACAAGCAGTTAACGATGCCAGAGGCTTGTGGCTTCCCATGAGGCAGCCTGCATGGTGCTCGGGCTGATATAAACATCTTCTTCTCACCTGCCCTAAACTAATGCAAAATGGACTGATTTAAATCTTTTGCTAAATGTAAAAATGTAGGTTTAATGACATGATACATATAAATGTTTACACTTATTTTACAAAACTATGATTCCTACCACTCCCTGCAGATATTCTGATCCCGCCCAATAACATAATTATTGTTTGATACCGTAGTTATTTGTTTGTACCTGCTGCAATATTTTCTAATAAACTCAGTTTGTTAATTTCCCCCAAATACAAATAATTACAAAATCTTTTAAACCCTGTTAAGATGGTATTTTCTTTTTAATAAACACAAGAAATAGACTACTACGTTTCAAATGCAACATGTAATCATTGTGCTTACACTCAAAATGAAAAAATAAAAATAAAAACCCTTCAAACCCTTTGGGGGAATTGTAACTGTGTACAGCTCTCCACAACAGAGAACTCTTCGCTATCCAAGTAAACCCCCTTTAGGAAACTACGGACCCTTAGCTAATCAAAGAACAATTGAGGAAATTGTTTTAAAGAGCATAGGCGATTTAAAAAAAAAAAAAAAAAACCTCCCTAGCCTTATAGTGAATGTGTGTTGAATTCTGTCCCTTAGAAATGACATAAAAACATCATTACCCATATGTAATGGGATGCATTATTATACATCGTTAGCTATATGAGCTAATCTGACATGCTGTCTGAGAGGATTTTAACTCCTAATGGATGTTAATAATCTTCACTAGTAAACATAGGCAACTATAGCTAACATAAGCTAACCTGACAAGATTTCTGAGAGAATTTTGAGAACTCATTATGAGCGTTACTCTTCACTGCTACTAAGAGCCAACTCAATGGGATTTTGGAGATTTTTTTTGGTCATATTTATAAATGTTTACAATCTTCATTGCTAAAGCTAACCAGCTAGCTAACATGAGTTAACCTGACATGATTTCTAAGAGAATTTTAACTCCATCCCTGCTGAAAAAAAACAAACAATAGAAAACATCACAGATTTGAATGGTTTCCACTACAAATACCATCGGCTAACTGTTAAAACCATTAACATTACCATTATTGGTCCTTAATGGTATCCACTGCCACCAAACAAATGCCACCAATAGAAGGCAACAAATTACCAGTAGAGACCCACAGGGACCATTACAGTTCCCATTAAAACCAATACAATTCCCAATATAACCATTAAAACCATTACAGATTCTATGATGGTTTCTGTTGGGTTTTTTTTTGTTGTTGTTTGTTTGTTTTCAGCAGGAATATCAATGCTTATAATCATCATTGCCCTAACTAGTCAGCTAGTTGGATAGATAATTTGAACTCATTATGAATGTTCATAATGTTCTTTGCTGTGGCTAGCCAGCTAGCTAACATAAGATGACCTTACAGGATTCTGAAAGGATTTTTAAATAAGAGGTTCATAGTCTTCACTGATAAAGCTAGCTAGAATGTGCTAACCCAACAGGATTTCTGAGAGGATTTTAAGTCATATTCATAGATGTTTACGATATTTGCTGCTAAAAATAGCCAGCTAGCTAACATAAGCCACCCTGACAGGATTTCTGAGAGGAAATAAATGTTTATAATCATCACCGGTAAACATAGCCAGCTAGCTCACATGAGCTAACCTGTCAAGATTTCTAAGAGGACTTTAAACTCCTATTCAGAAATGCTTCTAAACCTCTCTGGTAAACATAGTCAGCTATGCTAAACATGAGGTAACCTGACAGAATACCTGAGAGGACTTTTAACAACAATGATAATAACAATAAATGACTTTTCATAATAAATGTTTAAAATCTTTGCTGGTAAACATAGTCAGCTAGCTAACATGATATAACCTGACATGATTTATGAGAGGATATTTAAGTCATATTCATAAATGTTTACAAAATTCACTGCTAAAGCTAGCCTAGCAGACATGCACTAACCTGGTATATGATATTTCTGTTATATGACTTTACGTTTCTTGCCTTCACAGCTAAATATAGCTAGATGGCTGAAATAATGTGACTGGCTATGAAGGATGTGCCGTTATGTTCACAGACAGATACCTGCTTGATTTTTCCTTATTCATGTACATGTTTTCATCATCATGAGCACCAAAGGTTGACAATGCTAACACATACTGTATCATTTGGCATGTCTGTTAAGAAATTCTACCAACAGCAAATATAATGTTCCATATGTAAGAAATATAAATGTGTCTGTCACTACAAATGTAGGATAAACAAAATGTTGTCGTGACAAACGCCAGTGGTAGTTGCTGCTGAGTCCAACAACATGCTGTGCAGTCTGTGACTGAGCATTTGTATATATTCCAGCCAAAGAGATTTGCATGTTTTAAAGGTAAATTAGGCCTAAACCGTCCAGAAATATCCACTGCCGTCTACACTGGCTTTAAACCACTGATCTGTACTCCCTGGGTGGCCTAGATGGAGATGTATTTTGGTCATAAACATATTCAAGGCATGTTCTGTACAATGAGCTAATTAGGTTGGTTGAATATTTACATAATTTCCGAAACAGACCTAAATACAGGACAATGTAGACTGCTGAGACCCCGTTTGGGGATTATGATTTTAGAGCTGAAATGTGTTTAAAGCAGAAGATGGAAGATAATTGTGTCTCTTTGGTCATAAATATCTTGTTTGAAATGCAGGCAGAAGCAGTAAGAGTGTATCTAGTGTGGGCAGGTGTCCAGGGAAGCTCATGCTAACTGTCTGAAATGGCAGAGACGCTACCATCTGTCTTCATTTGGCCATGGATTTCCCAGTGTTGCTGTGCTTCAGATTCAGCTGGAGCTCAGCAGAAATGACGTTTGTGCTGATGGAGTTTGGGGTGGAGGAGATTAAGGCTGGAGGTCTCTGGCCTGCTCTCTCTCTCTTTCTCAATCTCTCTTTCTATTGCTCTCTGTTTTCAGAATAAATGAAGCAGCAAGACGCCAAGATGCGTTCCCCAGACACAAATTAGACTAAAAAATGATATCCAATGGAGAGCAGGCTTTTACTGTATAGATTCCTCCAAGGCTAAGTTTAATTTATGCCAAGTTTTCCATGGATGGCCCTTACAAGCCCAGTCTTGAACTAAAATAAATGATTAAAATGTACTTTGAATGGCACGTCTTAAAGATTTCATACTTTCTAAAGCAGCGGTATTTAAACCATGCTTAGAGAACCATTGTTAGGCCTATTCTATATACTTATCAGCATCTTTGTGCATACATCTCTTAGTTTATTAAGAGTTTTAGTCATCTCTAAGTTTATTAAGTTTATTATCTATTGTCAAAAAGCTAAACGTGCAATTATTTCTGCATACTTCTCCCATTTCTCTCTGCATATGAGATCCCAAGGGGAGGGGTGAGACCCAAAGGGGGGTTCAAAAACCTTTTGAAGTGAACTTCTGCAAGCCTGGAACACTCCTAGCTGTTTGCAGACTGTCCATCAAACAAAGGAGGATGGGGTAGTGAATACATAGTAGTAGTAATAGATGAAAATGCCTACCCTATTCATCACTACTGGTTGAACAGATCGTAAGGGCATATTCGTTTCCCAGATTGTGAGCGTTCTTTGCCCTGACCTTTGGAAGGCTGCAGAAGGAGCATAAAACAGGCTTTAAAATTACACACTATTTCTGGTTTCTAGCCACTTCTTTCAACTTGTAACTCTTGGTCCCTACTGCAAATCGAAGACCATGTGGCCTTGATTTTTAGATTAATGTTGTCTTCATGACACCTGGGACCTCTGGATTTTCCTACTCTAAAATTCCTCCTTCCACCCCATATACATACAACCTCAAGTGTTTGAGGTCATTAAAAATGGACACTCACAGTAAGCCAATGCCTGATTAGCTTCTTCTGTGGATAACATGCTCCCAAACAGCTCTGAAAAGCACCCAAAAGTGTTGTTTGGCTAATGACTCATTCATTTAAAAAGCCAATACAAGATGTTGGCTATGATATTTCAGCATTAGTACCATTTTTAAAAAACAAGAAGCCCTCAGTTTGATTAAAAATGATCCACAAACAAATATGCAACTATCTTCCTACATTTGGTGATCTTAAAGAATATCATTCACAAATAGAAAGTCTTTCTCTAAGTAGCCCAACATCTTAACCACAGAGCTACCAAGGATTGGTAACGCTGACAAATCGAGAAACTTTCTGAGTGGGAATTACTTATATTGGATTTTCTCCAGTTCCCACTTGGTCATGAATGCAGTGTAAGCCAAGGCCAAATTACACTGCCAAAATTAATAGTGGTCCCTTAGTTTCCTGCATCAGGGCTGGGTTTTGTTTCTGTTTTCCGGTACACCTGATTCAGCCCAGGGGCTTGATAATGAGCTGATGAATTTGAGACTCAGGTGGCTGAGTAGGGATAAACTTATCAGTGCAGGTGTGTGGCCTTGGCAATTCTCTGTATCCTGGTCTCTATAGTAAAATCACTGGTGTTAAATTCCCTCCACTAGAGCATAGAATCTTATAACTCATTAATCAAGCATTAATGTTATTGTGGTTTCAGTAAAACCAACTATTTATTCATGGCTGCAAACACATCTTTATCCCACACAACCTCTTCATGGTCTGAACACAGCCATGTCTATGAATTCATTAAGGATGAAACACAACAACCTCTTAACATGTTGTTATTGGGAAAACAGTCAACTTTGAGTTGGTCCTTCAGTTGCCTTCTGCGATTCACACCACCATGTTGTTGACTTCTTTCCTACAACAGCATGCCCTGTCGTGTTCTACTCCTCTTCTACCTGTATTAAAGAATGACCCATGATAATTTTATCCATTTATAGTATCCATCCATCCATTTTCTATGCCACTTATCCTTACTGGGTCGCGGGGTGTTTATAGTATCACTTACGCTATTTCTTTTTTTTTCTGTCTCTTGTTAATATGTTCGTTAATATGCCAAACAAAAATGAGCTTGTCATGTTACCAAGAAGAGGGGTGTGGTGGCTTAGTGGTTAGCACGTTTACCTCGCCCCTCTGGGGTTGGGGGCTCGTTCCTGCCTCCGCCCTGTGTGTGAGCCTGTGTTTTCTCCCTGTACTCCAATTTCCTCCCCTAGTCCAAAGACATGTGTAGGCTGATTGGCATCTCTAAATTGTCTGTAGTGTGTGTGTGTGATTGTGCCCTGCGATGGGGTGGCGCCCTGTCCAGTGTCCCCCGCCTTGTGCCCCAAGCTTCCTGGGATAGGCTCCAGGCTCCCGTGACCCTGTGTAGGATAAGCAGTACAGATAATGGATGGATGAATGGATGAAACAACCCAAAAAAGTCATCTGTCCTGAAGACTTTCTCATGTTAAAAAGCTTTTACTGTTGCAACACAAATTAGTTTAGGTGGAGCATCTGCGATACACATCCCTGTGTTCGCTGTTACTGTAGAATGAATAATGTATACTAATGAGCAAATTAATATAAACCTGTGCAGCCAAACTACTGTCCTAGGCATGCTGTTATAGAAAATGATCAACCTCTGACCAATCGGAATTGAGTTGCGGTGGTATAAATTATGTTAAATAATATTGCTTTGTTTTCTTTCATTACGGAGCAGTTGTATTTGTGCTTTTTTGTTTACTGTTCCTCCGAGAAAAGGTTGTTTATTTGAGGCTGGCTGCATCTGATAGCTCGTCTTTCCCGTGGGTCTGCTGAGCGTGGCCTGCTCCTACAGCTTTGTTCTGCATTGGTTTAAAAACCCACTGCTTCATTTCAGCTTCCCTGCTTACTAAACAAAACAAAAGTGTACGTGACAGCGAGATCATGCTCATAGTCATGACAACCATGGATGAAAGAGCGTACAGTGTTTGAGATCATTAGACGGCTTGTAAAGCTCTTTTTGAAAAGCATACAAAAACCTCCGCAGACGTTAGGAGTAGCTTTGTGATGACTTGTTAAATCTTTACGTTCATCACTGTAGATCACGAATGCAGCGGATAACTGTTAACTGAGTGGTCTGGTAAAGAACATATTATAAGCCCACAAAAGAGACTTAACAGACTAAAAGATTCTCGAGGGCTCCTTACAGACTTTCATATTAGTCCAACTTGCTGTTGGAGTTTAAATGCCTGGATTACATGATTTCTAGAACTGAGGATGTGTCTGTTTAAAAAAGGAGCTGTGAACAAGAGATTAACTGCATGATCATTTGGAACTATGAGGAGAGAATTAAGGTAAGGACTGAACTGTGAAATTTGGAAACAGGTGGGACAAATGAAAGTCAGTACCAGAGGCTGTATATATCTTGTATTGTATTTTTTTAATGAATTTTTTTTTTTTACCATTTTTAAGGAAATGGTTACTCAGTGCAGTATGGAGGAAAAACAAGTAAGATTAGAGAGCACACAAACTGAAATGACACACACGTTTGTTGACTTTCATAAATTACACAATGTATATAAAAATAACTACATACCTGAAAATATGCATATCCACCATAATGAACCTTTCTGGAAGAGGGCGCAAGTGCATTTTGTCCCCAAACACACAACAAGGAGAATGGTTAGAGAGGCCAAGAATCCCGGTTGAAGATTTGCCCAAGAATGATTCTCCAGATCTACAATTATGTGCCACCTCAAACCAGACAAACCATCTGGAAAACAAGCCAAAAGAAAAGCTTTTCCTTTCATTTAAGCACTGTGCACAACTAGATGCTACTGGAGCATCGACTGGAGCCAGGTTCTGATCAGATGAGCTCATCCAGCCGTCGTAGGTTCACCGGGGAGCCTGGAGTCTATCCCAGGGAGCATGCAGCACAAGGCGGGGGACATTTACATTTATAGCATTTAGCAGACGCCCTTATCCAGAGCGACGTACAAGAGTGTTTTAAATTCTCCATCAATGAATACTTCATTTCTGGTTCGTACGACTACAATGAAGTGTACTGAACACAAACCTGTTGAAAAGAGAGCAACTTTTAGGAGTTGTTTTTTTTTTTTGGAAGAAGAAGAAAACACTAATTATCAAGGGGTAAGTATTTAAGAAAGAGGTGTGTCTTTACGCGTTTCTTGAAGATAGCCAGCGACTCTTCTGACATTGATGGGAAGTTCATTCCACCACCTTGGTGCCAGAACAGAGAAAAGTCATGAGGCAGATCTACCTTGCATCCTGAGAGAGGGTGGGACCAGTCGAGCAGTGCTTGTTGACCTGAGGGAGCGTGGTGCGGTGCATGGGGTGATGAGAGCTCTAAGATAAGAGGGTGCTGTTCCACTTTTGGCTTTGTAGGCAAGCATCAATGTTTTGAATCTGATGCGTGCAGCTACCGGAAGCCAGTAAAGGGAGCGCAGCAACGGGGTGGTGTGAGAGAACTTAGGGAGGTTGGAAACATGTCGTGCAGCTGCATTCTGGATCATGTGTAGAGGACGGGTGGCACTCAAAGGTAGACCTGCCAGGAGCGAGTTGCAGTAGTCTAGTCTGGAAATGACAAGAGACTGAACAAGCAACTGAGTGGCCTGTGTTGTTAGAAATGGACGAATCCTGGGACACCTTGGACAGGGTGTCAACCCATCACCGGGCACAATCGCACACACATTCACACAGTACTCAGCCTACAACACATGTCTTTGGAATGGGGGAGGAACCCGGAGTACCTGGAGGAAACCCCCGAAGCACAGGGAGAACATGCTCTGCACACACAGGGTGTAGGCGGTATTCCAACCCCCAACCCTGGCGGTGCGAAGCAAACGTGCTACCTATTAAGCCACCATGCCCCCCAGATGAGACTAATATAAATCATTTTGGCAACAACTCAAGTTGAGTTTAGCATAAAAATGATGATGGCTATACGGAAAAGAACCTAATCCCCACTATTAAGTATGGTGGAGGATCTGTGATGTTGTGAAGGTTGCTGTTTTTCTTTCACAGGCCATGGGAATTTTGTTAGGATAGATGGCATTGTGGATTCTCTGTAGCGCCAGGAGATTTTAAATGAAAATCTGTCTGCTTTTGCCAGATAGTTTTCAAGTGGCTCATGGCTGGATCTTCCAGCAGAACAAAGATCCAAAGTATATGTCCAAATCCACACAAAAAGAGCTCAATGACCACAGAATCAATCTTTTGATTTTGGCTATCATTATCCCCTGATATAATCCTCATTTAAAACATGTTGGCTGAGCTGAAAAACAGAGTTTACAAAAGAGGGTCTAGGATGCTGGAGGTTTGGATAGACCCTGTATTGAAGAGTGTCTCAGATTCCTCACTCTTAATTCTCATCAAGCGTTATAGGAGAAGACTTGCTGCTGTTATGTTGAGAAAGGGAGACTGCACAAAGTACAGGGGTGCCACTTCGACACAGTTTTGTTTATTTCAATTAAAGGTTAGATTTCTCTCTCAATTTCAGTGCGAGATTAAAATAATTAACACCAAATACATTGTTTCATACACTTTTTGCCCATCTTTATCAAGGGTGCCAATAATTCTGTAGCTGACTATATTTAATTATGATTAGGCCTGTTTGTGGTAATTATTCAAGGTTTGGATGCTGCATCCATACGCCCATAGGACATAAGTGTTGGGTGGTCATGTGCTACATTACCGTTCGACTACCTGCTTATAGCAGCGCCAATGGGATTTAGCCCTCGCATCATCTCAACCTAAAGAGCAGTGCTGTAGTCCTTTAGTCTGTTCTGCTCTCTCACCTCCTTATCTATACACTCTGCTTAAACAGATCAGCATCCAAAGCTTCAACTTTGGTGCTAATACCGACATCAGTGCCATTGAGCTCGTCATCTATTAGATCATTAACTTGCCAAGCTGAGTCTCTGCTGTAACTCAGCACAACTGCTTTGGAGCTGCAATGCATTCTGGAACTTTGAATCCAACATTTGCACCAACATCTGCACTACTTCTGTGTTGGATTTCTCATTGATATCATGTTGAACATTGGTCAAAAATTGCCTTTGTTTTTAGGAGCTAACAGCAAATATTGGCTGTTATCCCTTATTTGTAGCCCTAATTTTTTTTCTCCTATTAAACACCACTATAAATGCACTAGTAATGTCCTCCTGTGACATCAGGTGCAGGGCACAATTGAAAAGTTCAAACTTATCATGGGAATAACGAAAATACAGCGCCAGCTAACATATCACTAAACAGAATCACTAAACACATCACAGATATTTCACTATAAACATACAGTGGGGGAAAAAAGTATTTGATCCCCTGCTGATTTTGTACGTTTGCCCACTGAAATAGAAATGATCAGTCTATAATTTTAATGGTAGGTGTATTTTAACAGTGAGAGACAGAATAACAACAAAAAAAAAAAAATCCAGAAAAACGCATTTCAAAAAAGTTATAAATTGATATGCATTTTAATGAGGGAAATAAGTATTTGATCCCCTATCAATCAGCAAGATTTCTGGCTCCCAGTTGTCTTTTACACAGGTAATGAGCTGAGATTAGGAGCACTCTCTTAAAGGGAATGCTCCTAATCTCAGTTTGTTACCTATAAAAAGACATCTGTCCACAGAAGCAATCAATCAATCAGATTCCAAACTCTCCACCATGGCCAAGACCAAAGAGCTGTCCAAGGATGTCAGGGACAAGATTGTAGACCTACACAAGGCTGGAATCGGCTACAAGACCATCGCCAAGCAGCTTGGTCAGAAGGTGACAACAGTTGGTGCAATTATTCGCAAATGGAAGAAACTGTCCGTCTCCCTCGGTCTGGGGCTCCATGCAAGATCTCACCTCATGGAGTTTCAATGATCATGAGAATGGTGAGGAATCAGCCCAGAACTACACGGGAGGATCTTGTTAATGATCTCAAGGCAGCTGGGACCATAGTCACCAAGAAAACAATTGGTAACACACTACGCCGTGAAGGACTGAAATCCTGCAGCGCCCGCAAGGTCCTCCTGCTCAAGAAAGCACATGTACAGGCCGGTCTGAAGTTTGCCTGAATGATTCAGAGGAGAACTGGGTGAAAGTGTTGTGGTCAGTTGTGGTCAGATCTCTTTGGCATCAACTCAACTCGCCGTGTTTGGAGGAGGAGGAATGCTGCCTATGACCCCAAGTCATAACACCATCACCACCGTCAAGCATAGAGGTGGGAACATTATGCTTTGGGGGTGTTTTTCTGCTAAGGGGACAGGACAACTGCACTGCATCAAAGGGACGATGGACAGGGCCATGTACCGTCAAATCTTGGGTGAGAACCTCCTTCCCTCAGCCAGGGCATTGAAAATGACCTTAATGACTTGGAGAGGATCTGCAAAGAGGAGTGGGATAAAATCCCTCCTGAGATGTGTGCAAACCTGGTGGCCAAGTACAAGAAACGTCTGACCTCTGTGATTGCCAACAAGGGTTTTGCCACCAAGTACTAAGTCGAAGGGGTCAAATACTTATTTCCCTCATTAACATGCAAATCAATTTATAACTTTTTTGAAATGCGTTTTTCTGGATTTTTTTGTTGTTATTCTGTCTCTCACTGTTAAAATACACCTACCATTAAAATTATAGACTGATCATTTCTTTGTCAGTGGGCAAACATACAAAATCAGTAGGGGATCAAATACTTTTTCCCCCACTGTATTTATTATGTTTCAGGGTGGAGTTTTCCTTTGAGCCACCACTGGTTGCAACAGCAATACAGTATAGCTACCATGCCATTTGTGGTATTTCCATATGTCACACACATCTTATGTCATTCTGTCAGAGGCAAGAACGTTGAGAAGGCCTGCGAGACTTGACCTTTTGTGTTTGTGTGCGCAGCACGGATAGTGAAAAGCAGGCAGTGGTGTGAGATGACCCCGTGTTCAGAGGGAGAAATCTGCGGCCTGCTGTTCAATCACTCTGGCTGGACCTGCACCAAGGGAGGAGGACGAATAAAAACCGTCACGGTAAGATCTTACGAGATTTCACTAGTGCTAACCACTAAGCCATCTCACCCCCTTTAAATTAGTCATATCAGTGATATAAACAGAGGTCTAAAAGTCTGAGAGATTTCCATTTAAAACTGGAAACAAACACAAAAGTTTAAAATTTTGATTTTTTTAAAAAGGAAATTTGAATATTTCTTATTTAAGATTCTACACTATTTCTACATCACTATTTAAATGTAAGCTCATTTTTGAATAATATTAACCCCTTTGTACAAAAGATGCATTTTCACTAGGGTTCTCAGACTTTTGGACTCAACTGTATATATGTTAAAAGGGGTTAATCTATTTTTTTTTTTTTTAAATAATAATTGTATAGAATGGAACATAAGGGCTAATTATTGAATTAACATAATGTATTTTTAATCATTCTACTGATATACTGCATTATCCACCCCCTTTTGATATTTATCTGTCCATATCCTTACACTTTAATTGTGCTGTATCCCAAAGGATTTGGGGTGTGTGTGTACATTTCTGTATGAATGAAAGATGGACTGAAGTCAGTGTAAATGTGGCCAGTGTCTCAGCAATGCATTTACACCGTACTGTGATTTTGTGATAGATATTTAGACAGCATTGCTGTTTTCAGTGTGCAGTGTACAGAAATATGTGCTGAGGTCATTCACCCAGAGACACACACACACACAGAGAGAGAGAGAGAAATGCTGATCATGTCCTAGATTTTTTTCCCACTCGGTTTATTTCAGTCTGCACAACTTCAAATGCTGGCGTGTGTGTGCGCAAGTGTACATGTGCATGTATGTTTATGTGGCCATTAATTAGTACACCAGTTTTTGTCCATGTTTGCATATGCATATTGTGTCATACATCCTTAATTGGGCTATATGTGTTCTTGAGTATGCAAACATCTGAATTTGTAATTATGCTAGTATAAAAAGCAGCTGCGACATTAGTCATAAATTAATCATGACTGTAATCATGCATTAATCACACTAATTATGCATTCAGAGTGTTGGTACTGTGGGTCTGACTCTCTATCATCCACTAAAAAGCAAAGAGAACTTTAACAGCGCAGTGTTTTCCACTCAGACATTCCCACCAAGCGCTAGCTGAGCTGTCGGATCATCAACTAGAGGTGGACAAAAATCATACGGTAAACAATATGCATGGCGATATTTAGTTTTGCTAAAACACATTTAAAAATCCTATTAAGGTCATGTTTAGCTTAATGTTTTCAATGTACAAAGCACAATGACAAGACATTTCTTTTTTGCACTTACGTTATTTTTTGTGCATTTGACATTGATGATTGTTTCATTGCTAATGTTCAGCTGTCTTTAAGTGCAGATCCAGTCTCTTTCCTTCTCACTGGCTGCCAATCATAGCAAGATGTGATTGGTCAATAACGACAACCAATAAAAGCAAAGAAAACGGCTTCAGTTAAACCTTTAATGTATTGCTGCCCAAGTTCATGACATGTGTTTTACACTTGACAATCTTTATTATATCGAATTTTTAACATTATTCTTTAAATGTGTCAAGGGTTTAATATGTCCTTCCTAAGGCTTTAACCCTTTCTCACAGTACACTGTGTCCCATTTGGCTGGTGGAATGGAAATCGACTTATCTGACATTTTTAATCAGTATAAACAAATGAATCATTACCGCAAGTCTGTTATAAGATTAGTCAGGACACTGTTGGGTTTCTGTGTGTAGAGTATCGTGACTGTGTTTAGTTGCTGGTGAGCAGGGAGATGGGAAAGGGGAGGGGTGTGAGCCTCCTGCTGGGAAAACAGTTCAGACCTCTCCACAGTAACATGGGTACAGAGATAAAATGGACAGTACAACTAAAGCTTTTTGATAGTAAAACGCCGTACAACTGCCACAATAAAATTATAACATTTAGTAGACAAGGTTAAAAAGAAAAGAAATACTTAAGAAAAACTGTAAAATTCTTAAAGCCCTGAGTGTCTACTTTCATATGAGCCATTAACCACTACTGTGAAGTGTGACATCACAAATAAATTCAATGCTGAACACGGACAACCCCAAAACAGGCGGAAATTCCATTTTCTGGCCAATGGTAAAAAGACCGTGCCATTATAGGAAAATAACACTGCCGGGGTGGTGTGATTCAACTCAACACTACCCTGAAGTGGGCTATTTTTATATAACAGCCAGTCTGAAGTGTGTTATTCTGCTTACACTACAGCTACAGTACTATACAGCTACTTAATTTATTAATGAATGACACTTTTGCACTGTCTATTGTTAATGTTATGGAACGTCCATGAGACAAGTTAGTTCTTGTAATTGCTTATGGTGTAGCAGTCTCGTCGGCCGATTCGTTTTTACTCTCTTGAGGTTAATACGACGGGAAAAAATGCAGCTTGTCATGTGACTGAGAAACCGGAAATTGAAAAAACTCCTCCCTCCTGAAAACTCTCCTTAAACATCTACTAACAGAAAGCTTCACCATATTAATAAATACACGTTTTTCTTTGTTAAACAACACCACAGTTTTTTAAAATCTGTTTATTATTAGGCATAGATCATGTTGAGCATCTGCCAAACAAGTCCCTGTGAATGAGCTGTTACTATAGAAACAATCGCGTGTTAGAAGGAGCATTAATATAAACCTATCGTTTATGTTACAGCCAGTACTACTGCCTGAGCTGTACGGTTATACAGAGTTTCCCTAAAATCTCCATACATGGAGGGCACTATGTTTGCCAGCACCACGTCGGTTGTGCCTTCGTCAGTGGATGTTCATGGACGTCCACTTCTCAGTTGGTCCGCTGCACTTCTAGTCTTTTTGAATTTGTTAATTAAGTTTGGTAACAGTGTCGTGTGTGATGTGCTCGCCATGTTTCCTGTTAAAGTCTATCGAGACCTTGTGACAGCTTCCCGATCCAGCCATGAGAATGATTTCAATACATTCTTCTTTTGTCAAAGGCATTCTTAAAGGCTATCTGAAAAAAAAAAATATATATATATATATATATATATATATATATATATACACACACACACACATACATAATAAGCATGAACATTTTATGTATGTAGTCTTTTGGGACACGCTGTAGAAAATGAATCAACACCTTCTGACCTATTAGATTCCACAATTCGACCGTGCCTTGGTACCATATAACTGCATAAGTGTATTTGGACAGACATGAAGCTTTCAGTATTTCTTGTTTTTCAGTAAATAATATCAGAATATCTTCTGCTTCTTCTCAATAACACCAGATAGTAAAGGTGTAAAGCCTGTAAATGCATTTTTGCTTTAATAGTCAAATTAATATACGTAGCCGTTAACAGCTACCTTGACATTTTAGAATTTTTAACTGAAAGTATTTCTCTATAAAGTGGTCTGAAACTATTCCATCATCATGATTATCACCATTACACCTGCTCTGATTTACATTTCCCTCAAACTATAATAACCAGTGCTCAGCTCCACTTGCTATAAAAAGTGCAGGAGCTCCGCTCCTATAATCTCCCCCTAATTTAACCCCTGAGTAGAACTACATGAAATATTTAAGTACTCATCACAGACACAAATTTGCAAGACTTAAGACCTCTCTAAAGATTATATTCGTGCAGCGGTAACAATAAATAACTTAAAACAAGCCATCAAAGACAAACCTGCATAATAAAGTATGCATGGAAGGTATCGTCTCGCAAGAACGATTTTAGCGATATGGGATTTGATGCTACAGATATGTTATATTAATAAAATTGGGCAAGAACTACCTACTTAACCACTACAGCAAGAGGCCATTTGACTCATGGCCTTTCACTGCAGCGCACTGGCAAAGGTGAGAGTATCTCGTTTCTTCACCACTAACTTAAAACAAATATACTAAAACATATTATATAAAAGCGTATTAAAACATAACTATGTACAATAAGTATTTATATTTTTACATAACATTGTGCAAAATAAGTATGTATCTGTTAAAAAAAAAAAAAAAAAAAATTTGGATAATTAATGTGTGTACAAAATAAATATGCATTCCTAAGAAATTTAAAACACTGATGCTTGCCTACGAAGCCAACAATGGACCAGCACCCACTTACCTCAAATCACTTATCACACCCCACACTGCACCACGCTCCCTCCGATCCTCTAGCACAACTAGACTGGTGCCTCAGGGTACAAGGAAGGCACACATTAAGACTCTTCTCTGTTTTGGCACCTAAGTGGTGGAATGAACTTCCCCTAGATCTCCGAACAGCTGAGTCACTGGCAGTCTTCAAACGACGTCTAAAGACCTACCTCTTCCTACAGTACTTAAATTACCACTTTTCATTAAAAAAATAAAAATAAATTGTGTTGTCGGTGTGTATCTCTTACCATTTTACCTTCCAGCAGAGTTTTTAAACTGATGGTATTCTTAGTCCGTGACCTAGTGAACCAGTATTGGGATGTATTTGATGATAGAGACTCAAAGCACTTCTGTAAGTCTCTCTGGATAAGGGCATCTGCCAAATGCCATAAATGTAAATGTAAATGTAAGTAAGTTTGATACTTTAAAAACAATTGTGCCAAACAAATATGCATGCTAAATATTAGTACACATGAAAATATTCACAGTATGCAAAATTAAAAGGCTTATGAAGAAAGTGTGCATACTTATAAAGCAAGTATGGAAGATAAATATGCATACTAAACAAGAAGTATGCAAATAAATATGCATACTAAGCATAGGTACGTATGAAGATATGCAAAGTGTACAAAATTTTGTGTGCATACTAAAAATAAGTATAAATCAAAGTATGCAAAGTGTCCAAAGTAAGTATGCATACAGAAAGGTAACTTTGCATACTTGGGGGGGGGGGGGGGGGGGGGGGGGAGTGTGCAAAATGAATATGCATACTAAAAAACTGGTTTGGATACTTTAAAAAAAAAAAAAAAAAAAAAAAAAAACGTATGTATACACGTGAAATTTTGCACACACGCAAAGTGTGCAAAATACAAAATATAAAAGTATAAAATAAAAAAGTAAGTGCCAAAAAAATAAATGCACGCTTGAAAAATAAATAGGCAAGAAAGTGTACAAATAATGTGTAATAAATAGGCCTGCTAAAAATAACTACGAATCAAAGTGTGCAAAATAAGTATGCAGTTTTTGTTTGGATATTTCAGTTTAGTTAAAATAAGTTTGGTTAACTGCAAAATATGTAAATAAGTAGATATGTGGGGGTGGCATTGGGGGACGTATGTGTATGGGAAGTATATATACAAAGTATATAGTTTGAATGGTCATTTTGTTACTACTTACAATAATCATGTTCCTATTCATGCTGCTGTCATAACAGCAGTGTTTGTGTTTATGTATACACCTGTAAATGTGAATATACAGGTTTTGTGTGTGTGTGTGTGTGTGTGTGTGCACATGCACACGTTTGCTTTTTTATTTCTAGAGCACAGGTGGTCTGTTGTAAGTATTGTCTGTTCCAGCATCATTTTCTGTGTGTGTGTGTGTGTGTGTGTGTGTGTGTGGTTACAGTTTACTTTAGCCTGTAGCATCGTGTCTCACTGCCTGTGGCAGCTGCTGGAGATTTCATGCTCATGTTTCCCACATCACATAACCAAACCTGACAGCACAGAGGAGTGTGTCTATATATGTATGTGTGTGTGCTTATGTATAAGATGTGCACTTTTACACTTGCATATTGGCTCTATGATCTTGGTGTGTGTGTGTGTGTGTGTGTGTGTGTGTGTGTGTGTGGGTGTGAGCGAGCATGTTCCTAGCACTTTCTTCTTTTTTACATGTATTGGCAGGCTGTGGAGCTGCCTTGTTGTCATTGTAGATTTGTTGTTGGAGGTTTCGAGAGCAGAAGATTTGCAGTAGTGTTATCGTTGGGTGGAGCTCACACTGTGTAATGAAGGGTGTAAGAGCATTACCCTGTGGTGCAGTAAGGCACACATGCCAGTCCTCCTTATTCTCAAAGGAGAGTGCCTGTTTTCATCGCCCTCATCACAAAACCCAGTCAGAGGTCTAGTATTTTAGGACAAATTTCAGATGGCTGGATGGATGGATGACAAATCACTTTATGTTCAAGTCACTACACTGGATACAGTGGATACACCATATTTCTTTTTTATCTGGTTTGGGTTAAAGCTGTTACTATGATAGCCCAAATGTAGCCCCGCCCCCTCTCAACGGCAGAGATGGATTTAGTGGATTTAAGCTGAACACCATTTCGGTCAACATGGTTTGTAATGTTTATGGTTTGTAATGGCAGACACTGTACTGTATGTTACTTCAACAAGGAATAAAACATGATAAAGGCATGCTGTCACAGGACAATAATCAACAGTGCAAAGTGGAGTTACTGTTACCACCCTGAAGTTCCTTATGTTTCAACATCACAATGTAATTAATTATAACATTAATTATAAACCTTGCAGCCAGATCTACTGTCAGAGCTGCTGCTCTAGAACATTAATCAGCACTTTCTGAGCAGTCAGAATTGAGAATTGAACAGTGCTGTGGTATAAAGTGTAATAGATTATAATAGAAGTACATTTTGCTCACACAGAAGCCTTGGGGGTGGGGGGTTCAAATTTTTTATACTCAACTGTAAGTTCATCAAAGAAGTTACAGATATACAGTAACAGGCTAATCATGAAAATGAGTTGGCAGAATCTTTAAAGTGGAGTTTAACAGGAATAAACAAGTGTTTACCATAAATTTACATTTGGTGTAACATGTAACCAGAAGGAAAAACACAAAAGTATCTGAAATTCAAATTCATCCAGGAGACGACAAGAATCCCTGCTTTGGTGTGGAAAATCTCCCTGTGTGTGTGTGTGTGTGTGTGTGTGTGTGTGTGTTTATCAAGTATTATATAATGTATTTGTTGCTTCTACATGTGAGTGTGTGTGTGTGTGTGTGTGTGTGTGTGTTTATCAAGTATTATATAACGTATTTGTTGCTTCTACATGTGTGTGTGAGTGTGTGTGTGTGTGTGTGTGTGTGTGTGCATGCATTGTTTGAGGGTTATGTAAAGATGGCTAAGGCTCAGATGCACCACAGTGAGGCATGCCCTCTGTAGCAGCTGGAGCACAGAACACCCCATGCTGCATGTAATGGGTGGCAATCCAAAAAAGTGTGTACATGGATTTGTTGCATGCTCTGTGTGAATGTGTGTGTGTGTGTGTGTGTGTGTGTGTGTCAGATTTGCACACTCCTGCACCTGCAACCTTTCCAAATCCGGCCCTCCCTCAGGGTGTGTGTTAGGAGAGAGGGGAGACAGAGCCAGGTTCTGACCCTCTAATGGAGTTAGCATATGCAGGATGCTGAAGCTCGGCCAGACATTAATATAGATCACCCACCAGAGCCCCAAACACACGGTGCCATTTATCTTCACTAGTGAACTGCTGAAAGGTTCAAATTTGCTGTATTCTCCCGAGCCGGGCACCGCGGCACCACACGTGCCAGAGAGGCAGTGAAGGAATGCAGGCAGCTCACGCCTGTTCCACCACAAAGCTCACAGCCCATACTGATCAGAGTTAAAGAACTAACAAGGGCTTTGCTTTAAATCTCATGCTCTGTTCACTACTTAGCAACAGATGTCGCATTGACCCAAGCATCGCTTTAGAGTTTACAGCAATACACCTGTAGGGTTTCTTTTAAATCACCCAGAACAATTCCTTTCCCTCTGAATTATTAAACAGTTTTTATGTATGTTGACATATAAAATCCCTTCCCATGAGTGAACATCCTCCTGTTGAGGTATGTGTGTGTGTGTGCGCGTGTGTGTGTGTGCGTGCGTGTGTGCGTGCAGAGCTAGGAGCTTAAAGTCCCTGTGAAGTGCCTTGAAACTCGTATCTTTATTCAATGTGTTGACGTAATTTCCACTGAAACAGGAAGTCGTGGTGGGGCATATTGAGTGGCCCGTCCCTCTTTTTAAATACGGAATTTTATTTATAAATTTTAGCTTACCTCACAGCCAGGAAACCTACAACAGTTGGGGGGGGGGCGACACTTCAGATTCTGGAGAGCATTTGATTGGATAGAAAATCTAATGAGAAGCTGAAGGGCAGAATGATGTCATTGAAATTGTTGATCCGTATCAGTGGTTGAGAGAGAGACTGTAAATTTTGAATGCATATATCTTCTAAATGTGCGAATTTCTGGCATTGTTTTGGAGCAACACTAGCTTATAGATAAACTTAAGGCTAACTTACTCGTACTAAAAGCCGCAAAACGTTTTTTCAAAACTAAATTTTGATTTCATGGGGATAAATAAAAAATAAATAAGAGATGGAGAAATCTTGACAATGACTAACAAACAGCTAACTGTTTGTTTTTTAGATTACATGCCACCATTTATTTATTTATTTATTTATCTATTTATTTATTTGCATTTTTTTAATAAAGCAGATATAGTTAAAGTAATTATTAACTAGCTAATATCAGTTAACGTTGTTTGAACGTTGAACGTATGAACGTTGTTTACATCGAGCATTTTAACTCTATTGTTAACTCCAAGTTAACAATAAACAGTTAAAATGTATGACGTGTCATTCATTAATAAATAATAAAAAATTAATTCTTGGCAAGTCGCTGTGGTATAAGCAGAATAACAGAGTTTGGGCTGTGCTGTTGTAGTAAAATATTCACTTTGCATTTTGGCATTGTTGCCCCACCACTGCATGGATTATTTTCATATAACAGCATGGTCCACCTTGTGCTATTCCTTACTTAGAGAAGGAGACTCCATTATCAGCGCTTTGTAAAGACCAAGGGTAAAGTTTTCTGACACGATCTTCAGGACAGAGGACCTTGTCGTTTCTCAGTAACACCTTGTCCCCTCGAAACTATTGAAACGGCATGGCCAATTCATTTGTTTGTGCTATACACCAAAATTTCAGCTTTTATTTTCTGGTATTTACATCTAGATGTGTTAAACAACATAAAACATAGAGCCTTTTGTATCAGACCATACATTTTTTAGGTGAGCAAAAGTATAAGACAGTATAAGTATATAAGTATAAGTCTTGAAGTAAATTAAAGTACACTTAATATTTGCGTGCATATCCCTTGCTTGCAATAACTGCATCAAGCCTGTGACTCACTGACATCATCAAATTGTTGGTTTCTTCTTTTGTGTTGCTTTTCCAGACTTTTACCGCAGCCTCTTTCAGTTGTTGTTTTGGGCGGTTTCTCCCTTCAGTCTCCTCTTCAGGAGGTGAAATGTTGCTCAATTGGGTTAAGGTCTGGTGATTGACTTGGCCAGTCTAAAACACTTTTTCCCCACTGATAAAGTCCTTTGTTGTGTTGGCAGTGTGTTTTGGATCATTGTCTTGCTGCCTGATGAAGTTCCTCCTGATTGATTTGGATGCATCTCTCTGTAAATTGGCGGACAAAATGTTCCTTTAAACTTCTGAATTCATTCTGCTGCTGCCATCATGAGTTACATCATCGATAAAGATTAGTGAGCCTGTTCCAGAAGCAGCCATGCAAGCCCAAGCCATGATACTACCTCCACCATGCTTCACAGATGAGCTTGTATTATAAGCAGATCCTTTCTTTTCTCTTGTTTCTCATACATCCACAACATAACTATGAATGGATTTTTAATTTAAAGGCATTCTTTAATAAACAAAAAAAACTATTAAAGGAATAAAACACTTCATGATGTTATTTGGAAATAAATTAAATTTGTTAATAAACATTAACTCGGGCCTCAGGTCATTTCATATAACCCTGTCGTTGATTATTTTGCTGTAATTGCATTCTCTGACATGTTATTCCTTATACAGTACTTGATTTAAACTCAGTGGCTGGTTATCAGCTAGCTCAGCACGACATGTGGTACATCGCAGGCCTGAACGACTGGGAAAGAGACTACCCTATCAGGGTGGAGGACTGTTGCGGTACTGGACTATAATAATCTGTATGCTGATAAATATGGCTCATAGAAATGCTTAAATATATTCATGGTGTTTTTATGGAGCCAGTTCAGGTTGGGTGCAGTTCATTATTTTTATTAGTTTAAATTGCTTTTAGAGCCGGGGGATTTGCACTGGGCAGAGAGAGAGCGAGAGAGAGAGAGAGAGAGAGAGAGAACAGAGTACAGGGGTTGTGGGTGGCCTACAGACTACTGTAGGAGGTGTTTAGAGACATTAGCTCAGCAGAATGACTAGCAGGAAAATGCTGAATCATTTGGTCAGGTGTTCGATGGTGACCACGCAAGCAAAAGGCAAACTGTTACTGAATCTTTTCTTGGTAGCATTATGTGACCTTGAGCGTGAGAACGGTGCTATATAAATAAAATGAGTTATTATTAGAAGATTACATGAGTTATTAAACTGTAGTCATGCAGGTGTAGCACACACTTCACGGTGTACACAAATTGAGTCTTAACAATGCAACATGCAGCTTGTTTGCTAATTGGGAAGCTGTTTTGGATCAATGTTAATGGGTGGTACATTTAGAAAAAAACGTGCTTGTTGATATGGTTGGGTTTTTTTTGCTTTTTTGTTTAAAGAGTGTCAGTATTTTAACAAGCAGAGGTAACTTTCTGATATTTGTTGCCTTTGTGGTGTCTCTGTACTCTTACCATGACTTCAAGAGAGGGAAAAAAGAGAGGGAATAAAGCATTTTCGAACGTGTTGTTGTAGGAAAATAATCTAACTCAGAATGGGAACAGTACCTATGCTTTGTTGAGCCGCATCACAGCAACCCTTTATTGATTTTCGTTGTGTTTTATTAATGTTTTGTCAAAACATAGGATAAATTTGTTAATAATGTATTGAATCACTGTAATAAAGATGGACACGTGCAAGTTCTATGTGCATACATTAGTAACAGTGTTGTATCAGATACAATCTCAGTTTAAAGATTTCACCCCACTATAAAAACACACAACGGCTCATTGACTAGGATACCGAGCTCAGCAAAGTTGGCAGGTGTAAGACAATGTACTGGTGATAAATCTTTAAAAAGCATAGTCAAAAACAAGGTTCAGATTCTCCGTACCAAGTTAGTTTGGTAGATTGCTGATGAGTTTCTTTCAATTCCATGAGGCTGTGATGTATATTAAAGTCTTTTGGCACGTCAAAGTCAACATACAAAATAAAATCTCCACTCTCAGCCGAGCGTGGGATTGTGCATAAAAGGCAATCCCAGCTAACAATATTTAGATATCCGAACATTACAGTTCTAAGAACATTTTTACATAACAGTTTCAAACCTCGATCAGATACAGATCAGATACAAATCTCTAAACATGCCTACAACATTGCTACATTTATAGTTGTAGGACTCTTGACATTTCCATAATGTTAGGTTTTGTGTTACTGGGGAGGTTGTGAGGAATGTTCTTATAATACTGTGAAGCAAACCATTATTATGGCAGAATGTTGTAGGAACGTTATTTTTGGAAAGATGGATCTAATCTTCTTCGTACCTGTTGAACACTTAATGACTGTCCTAGTAGCGTTCTCTGCTTGTGCCTATATGGTGGGCATTTTAAGGCCTTCATAGTTGTGTGCAAGTTCTTTGGCTTGTCCCTCTGTAGGGGGAACTTGTAAAGAACATTGAAAACCATAAAAGAGAAGGATTCATTGAGGAACGCTTTGGAATACTGTAGTTAGCCTTTTATTTCTATAACTGAGAAGGAGTAATCCGCTAAAGATAACTGTGGACCTTGTTCCACCAGCAGGATAGCACACAACGATATTGCTTATTTGGAAGGATTTTGTTTTTCAGCTTCTTGATGGACTGCTTTATTCGCATTGACATAATTTGGTAGTCAGACAGAACTGTCTCAAAAAAGCAAACACGAGAATCAACTCATGTTGTATATTTTGCTCTCTTGTGTTGGTGCTTGTGAAATAGTGATTCAGACACAGAGCTGGCTAAAACAACCAGGCAGCCATCCTTCCTAAAAATTCCTGAAATGGGATTATGCATAAAAGGCAATCCCAGCTAACAATTTTTAGCTAGCCAAAAGTTTTTTAAACATTACAGTTCTAAGAACATTTTTAGGAAACATTTCTAAACATGACTACAACATTGCTGCAGCATTGCTAGTTGTAGGACTCTTGACATTTCCATAATGTTAGGTTTTGTGTTACTGGGGAGGTTGTGAGGAATGTTCTTATAATACTGAGAAGCAAACCATTTTTACAGCAGAGGTTTTTAGAATGTTGCAGGAAAGTTATTTTTGGAAAGATGGATCTAACCTTCTTTGGACTTGTTGAATACTTACTGACTGTCGGGGCCGTTTCTGGCCATTTTGGTGCCCTAGGCGAGATTCCTAATAAAAGATGTTGTACTCTCTTTTTTTGTGGGTGGATGAGTCGGGCGGGGACAGAGGCGTTGGGGCACTCATTGGCACCCCCTAGTTTGCCTATGCCTAGAAACTGCCCTGATGACTGTGCAAATAGCGGTTGTTGCTTATATTGCCTGTAAAGCAGTTTGCTGAATATGGATTGACATTTAGCACCTTAGCAGTAAATTTTTTATTTCAAATCCAGGGTGTTGCTGTCTAAACAACTAGAAATGTCTTCCTGTCCAGTTTTCAATCTGCCACATTGTCTTTCTTTGTTACTGTTTGTCCATTTTTTTTTTCCCCAGCTCTCTGTCTCATTAATGGCTGCATTTTGTCAGTGCATATTCATTGCGAGGACCAGAAAGAGACAGAAAGTGATTGGAGATAGAAAGAGAAAAAGAAAGAAAAATGAAGGCTTGAGAGAAGATGGGGATAGAAGAGACAGTGGTAGAATGGCGTTGCTGACTAAAGAGAATGAAGGAGCAGTGTCGAACAGAGAAAGCGATGAGACGGAGACAGACGGAGCGATGTTGGAGATGCAACAGTCAGGCGTTTTATTCTGGGAGCTGTAGCTCACTGAGACACTCAGGCTGATCTGATGGGGTCAGAGTGAACACAGCATCTCATACAGGAGCCCCCCCCCCCCCTCCCTTTCTGCAGTTGCTTTCCGCTCACGTCTCTCTCGGTTTGCCCACGCGTCCACCCGCCTCTGTTAGAGGCTACTAAATATCTGAGGCACAGGGGAATTGCCAATCCTCGGAGAGTCTGTACCCTTTCCAACCTTGCTCTCTGCTCGCTTTTATCGAATGCATTTATGAAGCCAAACACTTCTGGCTTGCCAGGTCGGCTGATTTGATTTTTCACTCGCGTTCCCGTTCTCCAGGAGGGAGTTTATGAAGGAGGAGAGGGTGGGGGGAGACGGATGCATATGCGGCATTCCAGTCTCCAGAGCCAGCGTGGCACTGCAGAGCATTGCTTAATACGCCACTGACAGTCTGCTTAGCCATGCTGGAAGTATTGTAGTGAGTTTTTTTTTTCCCACAATTGAAAACATGGTGTGTCAATTAACAAAAAACTGACATTTGGTAGGCAGTCAGTAGAGATGGAGGAATACAGTGGGGGAAAAAAGTATTTGATTCCCTGCTGATTTTGTACGTTTGCCCACTGACAAAGAAATGATCAGTTAATAATTTTAATGGTATGTGTATTTTAACAGTGAGAGACAGAATAACAACAAAAAAATCCAGAAAAATGCATTTCAAAAAAGTTATAAATTGATTTGCATTTTAATGAGGGAAATAAGTATTTGACCCCTTCGACTTAGTACTTGGTGACAATCACAGAGGTCAGACGTGTCTTATAGTTGGCCACCAGGTTTGCACACATCTCAGGAGGGATTTTGTCCCACTCCTCTTTGCAGATCCTCTCCAAGTCATTAAGGTCATTTTCAATGCCCTGGCTGAGGGAAGGAGGTTCTCACCCAAGATTTGACGGTACATGGCCCCGTCCATCGTCCCTTTGATGCGGTGCAGTTGTCCTGTCCCCTTAGCAGAAAAACACCCCCAAAGCATAATGTTCCCACCTCCATGTTTGACTTGGGGTCATAGGCAGCATTCCTCCTCCTCCAAACATGGCAGTTGAGTTGATGCCAAAGAGATCTGACCACAACTGACCACAACACTTTCACCCAGTTCTCCTCTGAATCATTCAGGCAAACTTCAGACGGGCCTGTACATGTGCTTTTTTGAGCACGGGGACCTTGCGGGCGCTGCAGGATTTCAGTCCTTCACGGCATAGTGTGTTACCGATTGTTTTCTTGGTGACTATGGTCCCAGCTGACTTGAGATCATTAACAAGATCCTCCCGTGTAGTTCTGGGCTGATTCCTCACCGTTCTCATGATCATTGAAACTCCACGAGGTGAGATCTTGCATGGAGTCCCAGACCGAGGGATACTGACAGTTTCTTCCATTTGCGAATAATCGCACCAACTGTTGTCACCTTCTCACCAAGCTGCTTGGCGATGATCTTGTAGCCCATTCCAGCCTTGTGTAGGTCTACAATCTTGTCCCTGATATCCTTGGACAGCTCTTTGGTCTTGGCCATGGTGGAGAGTTTGGAATCTGATTGATTGATTGCTTCTGTGGACAGGTGTCTTTTTACAGGTAACAAACTGAGATTAGGAGCACTCCCTTTAAGAGAGTGCTCCTAATCTCAGCTCATTACCTGTGTAAAAGACACCTGGGAGCCAGAAATCTTGCTGATTGATAGGGGATCAAATACTTATTTAACAGTCTCTTACTGTTAAAATACACCTACCATTAAAATTATAGACTGATCATTTCTTTGTCAGTGGGCAAACATACAAAATCAGCAGGGGATCAAATACTTTTTCCCCCACTGTATATGACTCTGCAAAAGGTTACACTGAATCATTGAGCAGACCTGAACTTTTAGACTCAAATATTATCTCAAAATCCAGTTATTTCATAAATAGGCATCTGTTTGTTACTGAAATGCCTTCTGCTTTTTGTGGCAAGCCATAATGCAAACCCCAGGAAAAACTTTAGAGGAAGTCCACATGCATAAGCTTTAACAGAATAAATAGCAGGAACCTGTAACAAAGTATAAAAATGCAATCTCGCATATTGAGAATTCAGCACTTTATATCAGCACTTATGTCATTTTGAATACTTCATGTCAACATCCAGTGTTTACTGACTTTGGAGTGCAAAACTGCTTTGTTGCTGAAAGAAACTAGATCAATAATTGCTGAAATAATTCTGTTACTATAGGCAAAAAGCTATGGCAGAATATTTGAGAAAGAAATATATACTGTATACAGTAGTGCCTACCAGAAATATTGACACCTTCCACAGAAATGATGAAAAAAATTATTGTATTAAATTAAATATATATGTGCTAAATATTATAATTGAATGCAAACAAATGTCCATCTTTGAAAAAATATATAATTTTATTTTTATATATTTGCTGTCCATCTCCAGGAACTACATTGTTGCCTTTGACCCTGTCTTGTTTCACTGGGGTATAAATATGAGGTTGCACACATAAAATTCCAATTTTTTTTATTTTTTTAATTTTTTTTTTTTTACCTAAAAAGCAAACAACTTTCAACACAAAAGATTCAACGATCAACAATCAGGTAGTGTATATATAAAAATACACAAACAGTTAAAATTCTATTAGACACAATCAGGGTCATAATAAAAATGTCTGGAACAACAGTTGAATTGGACCCATGAGCATACTGATCATTTTCACAGTGAAAAATGACAAAATAAATAAATAAATAGCACAAATATCAGCAAAAATATCACAGACTGAGCAGTTAAGTTGAGCAGTTAAGTTGTAAATAAATACAGATACTGGCATTATTCCAATATCCAATATCCAAAATCCTTATTTACTCATACTTGTATTATGTGTACTATGTCATATAAGTCTAGTGTAAGTTGTCATGCTAATAGAAGATGAAACAAAACGATCACGATCTGTATTACTGATGACAATCAAAACAAAGCAACCTGCAAACTGTGCTCCGTGAAAATATCAAGAGGAGGAACTACACCATGTTACTACAGTACAAATAACTTGATAAAATTTCTTAAACATTAAACTCAGCACGAGGAGTTAATTGCTAGCAGCACACATCAGCAACCAACACGGCAGCAAAGCTAGTTGGGAAGAAAAATGTCTACAGACATTGCTAGGTGAGGAAAAATAACAGCTCTTACCCAGTATATTGTTCTTGAAGATCAGCCACTGTTGGTGCTTGACAATGAAAGGCTCAATACCGGTGCAGTAAAGACAGTAAAGCATACTTTACTTACAGCTGTACAGAAGCGCTTTTCCAAAGTGAAACAAAACCCGCTCTTCTACCACTACAGTTCCACTCAATTCAGGGTAATAATATAACTAGCTACTTCAAATGCACTTCATTTAAAACTAATAAGCTAACATTATAAAGAAAGAGACCTGTATTGTATACAAAAGAGTACTGTATGTGCATGGACACGCTTGCGGTGCCGTTCATGGCCACTATGTAAAATCAAAGAAATTTAAACAGAGCTAAATAAAATTTTCTTGTCATCCCTGATTGCAAACATTTTATGTACTCAGTCTGGAAAAACTGGTATTTATGCATCCCTAATTATTACTATTAAATGCCTTGTCTAAAACAAAAAGCTGTTTGGAAGGTTTGCAAGAAAGAAATGAACAACCCACAAAATACAGTGCCTAAACTTCACCAGGTGTCACTAACACTACTTCTGGCATGTGGTCTTATCAAAACTGCACACTATGAGAAGCCCTGAAACCCGTTGTGAAATATGGTGGAGGACACCGTTTTGGGGCTGTTTTATAGCCGATGGTCCAGAGGCTCTTAGGAAGATTGATAGCGTCATGATTTCTGCTAAGTATCTAAATCTTTGAACAGGATGATGACCCAAAGACACATCCAGATAAACACAGAAATGGTTGCAGAAATATAAAATCAATGTTGTGCAAAGGCTGTTTGAGTCTCCTGAGTTCTGAGTTTATGTCTAACATTTCACTGAAATGTTAGTGATTTCTAAAAGGTTTAAACAAGACAAGAGAGAAGCTTTTGATGTAGAAGTGAATGTGCTTTTTTTCCTACATGATTTGGAACAGGAATGTCATTTGCACTGGGATGTGCTCGCTCTCTCTCTCTCTCTCTCTCTCTCTCTCTCTCTCTCTCTCTCTCTCTCTCTCTCTCTCTCTCTGTTTTATCTATTTCTATGTCAAAAAGTCACTCTGGCTGTTTGGTGTGGGTCCAGTCCATCAGACCCTGATCACAGCATCTCCTGCAGCATTGCTCTCCAGCAGTGAGGCTCCACCACCATGCAAAATGCAAAACACAACATCTTCTGAAGAGCATCCATCTCTTAGTATTTAGGCTGTTCAGTCTGATTGAAAATGTCCATCTGATTGAAAATCTTTTCTGCGGTTCTCCTTCTCATCAGTTCCCAAGTGATGCAAGAGAAAAGCATTCGCCCTATTGTCAGGAGATTGGGAGTTCCCAATCTGATAATTCAGCAACCACATGAGATCCTGACAATTCCACAGACAACTGAGATCCTGACAATTCAACAACCACCTGAGATCCTGACAATTCAACAACCACCCAAGATCCTGAAAATTCAACAACCACCCGAGATCCTGACAATTCAGCAACCACCCGAGATCCTGAAAATTCAACAACCACCCGAGATCCTGACAATTCAACAACCACCCGAGATCCTGACAATCCAACAACCACACAAGATCCTGACAACTCCACAGCCACCTGAGATCCCAACAACTCCACAGCCAACCGAGATCCTGACAAATCCACGGCCACCCAAGATCCTGACAATTCAACAACCACCTGAGATCCTGACCATTCCACAGCCACCCAAGATCCTGCCCATTCCACAGCCACCCGTGGCCAGGAGTCAAATTAAATTAGCCATGCTCTCTGGGTGGGAGGGATGGCATACTCTCTCTCCCTGTCAATCACAGTGAAACTAGCCAGTTGTGGGCATCTGTGAGCTCATGTAAGTGGAAGACGGCAGATAGCTCTTTCCACTACTGCCCTTTTGCTCAGCTGTAGCAGCAGTTCAAAATGATACGGTAGCTGGCTCGCCTTGGTGGAAGCATGTAGTAGCCCTCACCCTCTCCAGTTAGGAGTAGCTTTGATGTGATAGGACAGAGTTACCTAGTGGGTGGGAATTGGCAAGACCAAATTTGGGGAGAAAATGGGGAAAAGTTTAAAAAAAAACAAAAAAAAAAAAACTGTAGCAGACCTGATCTATGTATTTCAGTAGCTCAGCAACTCCAGTTTGTTAAAACATGAACCATCGTGGCTCCTGTAGCAGCTCCCTCCCCTTTTGAATCTTAACCAATCACATGCATTTATGTAAAATATTGAACTGCAGCTCATCGGGCCAGAGACTAGTTACGGAGAAAGCTAGAGAGGTCAGAAAAGTTTCTTTTTACCCTTTCATAATTTACCCTTTATGGTCTGATTGGTGACCTCATGACAAGTCGATGTTGAAAAACAGAATTTGTGCATTGGAACAAAAAAGTCACAGCGGCAGGTTTTTACTTTAATACAGGCATTCATTCATTCATCTTCAGTAAATGCTTTGTTCTGATCAGAGCTATGGTGGTTTAAACAACTAATCGGTTTATATTTTTGGAAATTGAACCCATTAAGTTTGTTAGAAAATTGTCAGACTGTCTTGTTTATAGCCATTTAAACATTTAAAGAGAACTGTTGTCTTTTTGTGTAACTGGAATTTTATGTAACTGGACCTTCACATATTGGGTTTTTTTTTAGGTCTTTTCTGTACTACTGTCATTTGCAAACCAAATTTCATTGCACTTGTACTATTAAAGAATTCTATTCTGTTAAAAGCTATTTCCATTCTCTTATGGCACCTCAAGAAACACAGTTGACTTCCACTGATCTGCATCTCTGTGTATTTGACATTCACTACAGTGCTCTACTCTATAAATAAGCACTTCATTAACCGCTCAGACCTGTTCTGCATCAGAGCTGTGCTGTGCTCTGTAGCTCAGCTTGCAGCGATCAGAGACGATAAATCAATCTTTAAATGGTTAACTCAGTAAATAATAAGGACAACGAGCTCCACTCACACTTGGCTCCTACAGTAACCTTGGAGATGGACACTAGCACAAGTGTGTGAATGTGTTTTTTTTTTGTTTTGTTTTTTTGTCTAACACAGTCCTCAAAGTGTAATGTTACCCAATGTTTTTTTTGTTTTGTTTTTTTTAAACATAACACGTTGTCATGGTGATGTGCTTTTCCCAGCATTGGCACAAGTGGACAGATCTTCAGCTTAACACTGCTTTAGTCAATATCAGGATACAGATTTAGACGTTCTAATCCACAATGGATATTTAGTAACTTCTGTAAGCAAAATGCTAGTATGTAAAATAGGGTAAAATAGGTGTATGTAATGACAGAAAATAATTTTTATGGTAGTAATGAAGTGATGGGAATGCATCTCACAGCAGCACAGCATTTTCATGCCTTGAATTATAAACTCACTCTGAACTTGTGTGTGTGTGTGTGTGTGTTATAAATAAATTATTTTGGGGGTAATTTGTTTGAGTGTGCAGGCTTTTTCTGCACTCATTTCTGTGGCCATGTTTAAATGGTTAATATTAGCACTGGTTATGTTGAACATGGCAGCCAGGTGTTATTGTGTCATAAAATATAAGACCCAATCAGGCTCCAGTATGCAAATTCGGGCCATGCAATGCAAATTCGGGCCATGCAATGCAAGTGTCACAGCTCACCCTTCATATTACAGTTTCCACGGCAGTGAACGGCATGTGCTTGTGTTTGTTTTGATTTATGTTCTAGTCCTGTCTCTGCTCCCGTCCTGTTATTGGTTTGTTGACAGATTGTGTTCACCTGTTCTGTGTTTATTTCTATTTCCATGCTTTTGTGCAAATGTCTCATTGCCAAACCTTACTGTGCAGTTGTTGTCATTAAGTTGAAGCCTTATTTTACGTGTGAAAGGAATGACCATTATGTCCTTTACTATTACACGACTATTTATTTACATTTTTATATATAATATATATATATATATAAATGTAAACAATGACAGCAATCCCACCAGAGCCCACCTCTCTGTTCTTATTTCTTAAATTATTAAGACCAAAAAAATGCAGATTGACATATTACAGAGAAACTTCTGTCCTGTACAAACTGTCCTGTCCTGTACTTCTGTCCTGTACAACTTCCATACAAATTCTTCTGTCTTGAAGACTTTCCTGTGTTGGAAAACTTATACAGCTTTACCTCTGACAGTTACAAAGCATTGACACTGGAGACTCCTTCCACAGTGCTAAATAAACATCTCCTTATACAAAACATCACCATATCAACAATTACACACTTTTTAAAATATTTTTATGTGTAGCATCCACTAAAGTAGTCCCTGTGAATGACCTGTTACTATGGAAACAATAACAATAGAATTAATATAGACATGTGATTTGCCTTGTAGACGGAACTACTGTCAATGCTGCAGTTATAGAAAATTAATCAACATATGAAAATTCAGAATCAAGAATTCTACAGCACTATGGTATAGCATATTATATTGTGAGTGTGTATATACCCTGTTATCGCCACATGCCTTACTGATGTTGTTAGAGTCTGACAGGCACCATGTTTCCTCCATAGTACCATCAAGTGTTTGTAATAGATGCTGACAATGTGTTCTAGCTAGTTTGTCTCTTGCCGGTTGGGAAAATGTTTTCTTGCTCTCTTTGTTATGAAAAACGCTAATTAGATTCAGTGCTACCGCTGATTCAAGCCAATTCAATCTTGATCCAATACAATTGGAGTTAGAGGATGGAAGTTGCTGAGCTGGCAGGAAGAGCCATCGACACATCGATTCGACGATGCCATTATTACTTCTTTGATCACCATAGATATGACGTGATGCAGCCATATTTGTTGTTCCGGAGAGTAAACAGTAAACACTGTTGCAGTTCGCTTTCAAGCTCATATTTGAGCCTCCCAGCCCCCCAACCCCCACCGACCCCCCCGGGAGCTGAAACACCTGGAGCCGTCGCTTCATTTACACTAATGAAAGCTAATATGCTCAATTAGCAGAGTACACATTAACAATCTGGGCCGAAACGCTAGTGACGCGGTGTACCTATTCTTCATTCTCCTCCCTCAGACGTGTGCCCAGGGGCATCTGCCCTGCGATATTAGCGCACAGACTCCTGCAGGGGAGAGGAAGCAGGATGGCTGTTTCAGATGATTGTATGCATACTTAATTCTTTCTTTGTCTCATTGCAAAGTACTCTGTCTCAGTTGTCTTTTTTTTCTCAGCAACTGCTTCTTTGTCTTTTTCTCTCTTTTTTTTTGGAAACTACCCTTAAGGACTATTCAGACAGGATACGATTTCTGGATATATGTCTGTTAAGTACAGGTGCATCTCAATAAATTAGAATGTCGTGGAAAAGTTCATTTATTTCAGTAATTCAACTCAAATTGTGAAACTCGTGTATTAAATAAATTCAATGCACACAGACTGAAGTAGTTTAAGTCTTTGGTTCTTTTAATTGTGATGATTTTGGATCACATTTAACAAAAACCCACCAATTCACTATCTCAGCAAATTAGAATATGGTGACATGCCAATCAGCTAATCAACTCAAAACACCTGCAAAGGTTTCCTGAGCCTTCAAAATGTTCTCTCAGTTTGGTCCACTAGTTAAGCCACAAACATTCATTGCCAAAGAAGCTGGCTGTTCAGAGAGTGCTGTATCCAAGCATGTTAATAGAAAGTTGAGTGGAAGGAAAAAGTGTGGAAGAAAAAGATGCACAACCAACCGAGAGAACCGCAGCCTTATGAGGATTGTCAAGCAAAATCGATTCAAGAATTTGAGTGAACTTCACAAGGAATGGACTGAGGCTGGGGTCAAGGCATCAAGAGCCACCACACACAGACGTGTCAAGGAATTTGGCTACAGTTGTCGTATTCCTCTTGTTAAGCCACTCCTGAACCACAGACAACGTCAGAGGTGTCTTACCTGGGCTAAGGAGAAGAAGAACTGGACTGTTGCCCAGTGGTCCAAAGTCCTCTTTTCAGATGACAGCAAGTTTTGTATTTCATTTGGAAACCAAGGTCCTAGAGTCTGGAGGAAGGGTGGAGAAGCTCATAGCCCAAGTTGCTTGAAGTCCAGTGTTAAGTTTCCACAGTCTGTGATGATTTGGGGTGCAATGTCATCTGCTGGTGTTGGTCCATTGTGTTTTTTGAAAACCAAAGACACTGCACCTGTTTACCAAGAAATTTTGGAGCACTTCAGGCTTCCTTCTGCTGACCAACTTTTTGAAGATGCTGATTTCATTTTCCAGCAGGATTTGGCACCTGCCCACACTGCCAAAAACACCAAAAGTTGGTTAAATGACCATGGTGTTGGTGTGCTTGACTGGCCAGCAAACTCACCACACCTGAACCCCATAGAGAATCTATTCAAGAGGAAAATGAGAAACAAGAGACCAAAAAATGCAGATGAGCTGAAGGCCACTGTCAAAGAAACCTGGGCTTCCATACCACCTCAGCAGTGCCACAAACTGATCACCTCCATGCCACGCCGAATTGAGGCAGTAATTAAAGCAAAAGGAGCCCCTACCAAGTATTGAGTACATGTACAGTAAATGAACATAATTTCCAGAAGGCCAACAATTCACTAAAAATTTTTTTTTTTATTGGTCTTTATAGTATTCTAATTTGTTGAGATAGTGAATTGGTGGGTTTTTGTTAAATGTGAGCCAAAATCACAATTAAAAGAACCAAAGACTTAAACTACTTCAGTCTGTGTGCATTGAATTTATTTAATACACGCGTTTCACAATTTGAGTTGAATTACTGAAATAAATGAACTTTTCCACGACATTCTAATTTATTGGGATGCACCTGTATTGTTGCCTGTGGATGTCTGTAGTGATTGATAGTTTCATTTAATACAAACTGATTGTTTTGACCATTATTATCTTATAGGTCAGTGGTAACCAACCCTCTTCCTTGAGATTTGCCTTCCTGCAGGTTTTATCTCCAACCTAAAACACCTGTTTTAGTTAATCAAGAACTTCTTAAGGCACTGATTAGATCAGGTCAGGTGGGCACGAGTATGGTTGGAGCTAAAGTCTTCAGGAAGGTAGATCTCCAGAAACAGGGTTGGTGACCACTGTTATAGGGCAAGTTGTATTTGATTATTATTAGGTCACATGACCATAACATGTACAGTATTTAGGCTGTACTAGGAACTCAACAACTTAACCACTGGAAGCATGGCTTCTCTGTCATTTTCTCTGCCATGTTGCCATTTATATAGCTTGTTCTAAGTTTTAAACCATTTGTTTAAACCAAACCTCTTTTCCCACAGAACATTTACCAACATGTCAATTTGGATGGGATATACACAATGTATCCAAAACTTTGTGGACACCTGACCATCACACCCGTATGTGCTTTTTGAACATCCCATTCCAGATTCAGTCCCCCCTTTAATGTTATAATAACCACCACTCTTCTGAGAAGGGTTTCCACTAGATTTTGGAGCATGGCTTTGGGAGTTTGTGAGGTCAGACACTGATGTCAGGCGTGGAGGCCTGGAGTGCAGTTGGTGTTCCAGTTCATCCCAAAGGTGTTCAGTGGGGTTGAGGTCAGGGCTCTGTGCAGGACACTTGAGTTATTCCACTCCAACCTTGACAAACCATGTCTTCATGGACCTTGCATTGTACACAGGGGCCTTGTCATGCTGAAACATGCTTATTTCCATTGAAGGGAAATTATAATTCTACAGTATACAAAGACATCGTGTACAAATTCATGCTTTCAACTTTATGGCAACGGTTTGGAGAAGAACCACATATGGGTAGGTCAGGTGTCCACAAACTTTTGGCCATATAGTGTATATTGGTCTGAGCTCTGGAGTCATTTCTAAGGTAAATGACGGGAATGTGCAGTCCATAAAAATGACTGAAATCCTAGAGACTGGTAATTACCACTAATTGCGTTACCCCACCTCCCCATGTAAAACAAATCCAGTCTGAATAGAGCTTTAGACATCCATCTCTTACAGACTTCCCAATCTTTATCACCTCTTCCTTTCTCACTGCAAACTACACACACTCTGTGTGGATTCCTCTCCCTCTGTTGGTCTCTCTTTCCTCCCTCCTCCCTCAGGTTTACCCACTCACCTTGTTAGCCTTTTAATTAGCAGGAACAGTTCATTGAAAGTCCCCTAAGTGCTGCCTCAGCGTTTTCCTTCAGAGTTCATGTTTCTCAATCGATAGCCAAGCATGTGTGAGGCCCAGACACTCCATAAAATTCTTTACTCTACAAAGCAAATGAGAGGCAAGAGAAGCTAGCATTTGATGCACCAGAGTCCTTTCTCTTTGCCTGCTTTATTTATCCTACTTAAGACTTTTTTTTTTAATCCTGCAGCAAGCCTTTCTTCTTCTTCAAAAAAAAAAGGCATTCAGGGAAGGACAGAAAGAAAAAGGGAAACACAAATCAAATCAGAAATTTGGCATCTATTCACATGATCCTATTTTTTGCTTACTCCAGCTATTACTTTTTTCCGCTTTGATTTAACAATGCAGCGATGGTACTTAGCATTTAGATGACATGTTTCAGGAGAGGAACTATAGATCAGGCAGGCTGTGTGCAGGGTTTTGCCGAGAGCACAATGCTCCTCGAGCAGACAGACAGCTGGAACACTAACCGTCCACCGAGCCAACATGCGCTGCCAACACGGCTGTTAATAACAATGTAGGGAGCCAGTCAGCATGGATCTAATGCCAGTCTGTGGCTCAGGGGGGTCATTGGCATACGAGCAAGTACAGTGAGCCCAAATAGCCTTGACTTGCCAAAGATACTAAAGTCATCTATGAGAGACTCCGGGGATCTTAATTGCTTGGGAAGTAGGGAGTGTCCTTAAACTTGATGCTTAAATAAGAATGAAAACTTTAGCAACTTATGGCCAAGGCAATCTAAGGCCAAGGATAAAGCAGACATGAAATGTGTACAATGGTTGCATTTACAGAATATGTGAAACTATAGCATTTTCTACTATATATAATTCTGAAATAGGTTTCTCTTTTGTTTGTATCTCAACCACAAGTAAACTTCTAGCATTTTAAATATCTGGTTACTCCCAAAAGTGAAAAGGGAGGAAATCACATTTCAAGATTTCATTCCGACTGCAGTGCAGGAGCATTGTGGACATTCTGACAGCCGTTACCTGATTACAAACTGAATTGATTAGGTTCATGTCTGTTGCTAGGATCTAGACATCTTTAGGCAGACGGATTGTTTTTACCACCACGTTTGTGAAACTGGCTGCTTATTCAACATGATCTTTGCAGGAAGATTTGATGAAATATATTTGTTTTCTTAAACTTGAGCTGTAAAAGTTTGTTCTAGGCAGAAAAACCTCATTTGGACCAAAAGCTGATTTTTCATTTTTGTGGTTGTTTACAAGAATTCAGCCACAGCAATATCTGACCTGTTTTCCAAGGTCACTGAACATATCTGATTTGTTCCTGTGTGCAAAAAAATGGCCAAAGACTAAAAATGACTAGGTATCCACTAATATGGGATGCTGATATTCGATATTTGTCATCTCCCAATGCCACTGATGCCCAGATATACCTAATTATAGAACATTTTGAGACTGGGTCCCAGTCCACCCAAATCAGCATTATTCTATTAACATTTTAGCTTTACGGACCAAAAATAAAAGTAAAGTTTTCTTAATGATATCCACCAAACTGGATAACTAGTTAACAAGATAGATAACAAGCTTTTAATTCTGTGACTTAAATGAGATTCCTTATTTAAGATAATAATTGTAAGACAAATTATAACAACAGAAAACGTACCAATTTGAGTTTAAATTATTTTACAGCTGTGTTCTGTTTTCTATCATAATTATCAGTTCAATCAGTTCTATCTTTATTTATTTAACAATTATTTGATAGTGTGGATATGTTTAAGATATTGTTGTTTCCATGAATTGCATAACAATAGCAGACTTCTCAGAGATGGGATTTAAAGTCAATTTTGACCCAAAAAAAGTGCAATATTAAAAGTTTGGTCTTATTTACATAGGGAGCATGAGCTTATGACGGAAATCCTCTTAAGCGTGTAGGAAATCCTGTTAAGGTGTAGCATTCAAATATTGTTTTTATTTATGTAAACCTTACACAAAGCCTCTTAGAGTCTTTCAGTGTTATTATAATTGAAAGTATTGCCTGAGAGAGCTAAAGTTTTCTGTAGACTAAATGAGTCCTAATGCTCCTGACGAAATGCTTTCTTTTTCTTGTATTTTAGCCACTGCCCAAGGAGCCATCTTAAAGTATATCAGCTGAGAGGAGGTGAGGACATCTGCACTGGCATCAAAAAGAGCTTCCTACAAAGTGATTTCTTCTTCTACATGTTTTTTTTTTTTTTTTTTTTTTTTTTAACATTCAGTACAGATCATTACAGAGTCTTAACAGCACTTAATAGCTTGTAAAAGAATTCTTATAAAATTTCAAACATAAAATCATCTTTTAAATTGATAGCTGAAGTGCCAAATTTTTCACTTTCTGAAGCTGTTTCTTTCTGAATCTTATGCTCACAATACAGATGTTTCAGCTGGCTAGCTGTAAAATGTGTTATTGCTTACATCAAGCTCAAATCAAGACTAATAATTAGACCACAGCTCGTGCTTACAGTGAGTGATTTATCTGAAGCCTAGAGCGATTAAAAAAAAAAAAAAAAAAACGTTAAAAAAAAAAAACGCATTGGAAATGAAAACATAATAAGGTTGCTTCCACTATCACTTCCTAATTGGTGGTTAAGGACTGTCAGTCCAAAACAATGTGTGAGCTGAACTGTATCTGCGTGCACCCATACACCAAAGACTACTAATACTAATTATTTGGAATTAACGGTGTTTATTAATTAATGTGTTCTAAACAGATTTAAATACAGATATGAATAGGAGGAACACTATTCAGGTTCCTGTGCACATGCTGCATCATCGTTGAGACCATTTATGAACTTGAGTAAGTTTGAAGGACTGTCACAGACTGAAATGAATTCACAGACCATGCTGACAATGCTGGCATTTCTGCTGACGTTTTCCCCCCAGTATTTCCAGTGACAGAGAGGTAGGGTTCATATTTTGTTTTTGTTTTTATAGGGAAAAAGAAAGAAAATGACTCCTTTCTAGTTTAGGCTTCAGGTTTAAATCTGAATACAGTTACACATAATAGCATGTTATATCCTTAATGGGGATTGGATGCCTCACTTAAGTCTTAAGTATTATTGTTACAATAGACTTAAACAAAAAAAGGTTAAGTCAAAGTCAAAATCAGCTTTATTGTCATTTTTAGCACATCGCATGGCAATGGATAAAAACAAAACACAGTTCCTTCAGGAAACTACAATGCAACATTGTAGTAGACATACACATTGACGAGGACTAAAAGACAACAGTAAATACAGATAATAATAGCATAAGGTACACAGAATCACATAAAATTTAACAAGTCACAAATAGGAAATATATGTGGGGAAGCGATACATATAGTTTTTCATAAAATGGTGCAATGTATGAACATTGTATCAGTACTAAGTGATATATACAGTACTGTGCAAAAGTTTTAGGCAGTTGTGAAAAAAAATGCTGTAAAGTAAGAATGCTTTCAAAAATAGACATGTTAATAGTTTAGATTTATCAATTAACAAAATGCAAAGTGAGTGAACAGAAGAAAAATCTAAATCAAATCAATATTTGTTGTGACCACCCTTTGCCTTCAAAACAGCATCAATTCTTCTAGGTACACTTGCACAAAGTCAGGAATTTTGTAGGCATATAGTCAGGTGTATGACAATTATACCAAACAGGTGCTAATGATCATCAATACAATATATACAGTACTGTACAAAAGTTTTAGGCACCCTATTGTTTTAGTACAAACTTTGTTATAGATTTTTATTTTATGACTTCGACATTATCAATTCAGTACAAAAAACATTTTAGATTCCCAAACATTAGTTTTCTAGTATAAAATTAAATGTTACAGAAAAATGTTTGTATGTCATTAAAGAAAGCAGCATATTATGTAAGAGACACTTTTCAGACAAAAAAAAAAAACACAATGAAGGCTGCTGGGTTTTGCTGCAAAAAATAAGAAGCAAGTATGAAAGTCAAAGTCTCCAGAAGAACTGTGGCTGGTTCTGCAAGATGCTCAATAAAACTTACCAGCTCATTTCCTTATAAAATTTCACAAATTGAACCGGAGACTATTTTTATTTTTTTTTTTAAATTTGAAACACCAAATATTGACTTTGTTTCATTTACTACTGTTTACTGCTCTTTACGGGTTTTTGTTTTTTGTTTTTTTGTTTTTTTTTGACGCAGAAACATTTAATTTTATTATTTTGAAGGCATCTTTGCTCTACAGCATTTCTTTGCATGTGCCTAAAACTTTTGCACAGTACTGTACATTCTAAGTATCATATTATAATTATCAGTAGTAAACAGAATCCCTTAGGTCTTTTCTACAGCCGCAGAGGGTGCTAAGGCTTCCTCTATAAAAGCAAAAATATATTTATAATATCTTTAGAGTCATTATTCAATTTAGACTTTGTTGGCAATATAACAGCTCTCCTCTGCCAGCTCACTCACTGTTGTACGCACACACTGGAGGACAGCTACAGAGACCAAAGCAAAGCAGAAATAAAGTTGAATTCTTATCATTTATCCAGCCAATATTGCTCAGGCAGGCCTGATTAAGCTGTCTTAGACAGGAGCCACAGGCTCAGCAGCAGGGCTAGAGCAGGATTAGAGGGCACGCGTGGGCCACAGCTACAATGGCAATCCGCAGATGAAGGAGGAGATGACCATTCAGGACGTGACCGGCAGCCTCAAAGCTCTTGGCTGCTCGCTGAGTAGTGGCTCAGTCTCAGTAGTCTCTCACACACACACACACACACACACACCCCTTCACAGGCATCCCCTTTAGAATGAACCACAGAGGAGGAAATGAGACACGGCTGTATTTAATAAGATATATTTACACTCCAGCTGTTGTTTGTCACTGCTTGCTTCACACCGATCCCTCTGAGAGTTTGTCGGATGGGAAACTGTGTTAGCTTCAGAGGGAGAAATAGAGGTGGCGTTGGGACATGACGTGGGTTTATATGCGGCCTTAAAGCAATTAGTACCTGTCAATCAAGGTGAAGTGCAGCTGTTACGGTTCTGTCTTATTTGACAGTAATTGCTATTATTTGCATAAGGATTTTTAATGCTTTTCTCAGGATGTTCTCTATGTTTTAACAGCTTCAGTTTTTAATTTCCCGGATTAGTTGGCCATGCTGCAGACTGATGGGACCAAACAAATCTAAGATGTTCCACTTTCAGTTTGCTGTGGGAAACTAAAAAAAGAAAAAAAAAAAAACATCCAAAAGCACAACTATGAAGAGATACTTAATTGGCATGATGAGGTTTTAATAATATCTACTCTGCTACACAAACACCACCATGTCAGTGTCACTATTGTGATAAGAATGATCCACTACCCAAATAATATCTAATCAGCAGTGGTCCCATTTCAATGATAGCAAGTTGTGCATAGGAATATATATTAATCTTATACCTACAAAATGCACCTGTATGGTGGTTTACATGATAAAATGGCAAATTAGTTCTTGTACAAGATAAACTAGCAGCTTAGTCTATAGCCCAAACATGATGTACAGGCAGTTACAAATTTACTCTGTCAGAGGTTTGGACTAGTTCATGCATTATTAAAAAAACGATGTGGAAAAAATCATATACGGCACTGCGTGTACGAGTTGTGTTGAAGCCCATGGCAGTGCTTTCTGCATTTCCAGTTTGATGCAGCCTCATCATCAGAAGACTGATCTCTCCCGATTCGACAGAGAAAAAAACACATGAATCACAGGCAATTACAGACAAACAGGAAGAAACGGGAAAGTGGAGAAATCATAAATATTTATTTGTGAAAGGAGGATTGGAACTTATGAAAATCTGCGAAATTATATTTAAGCCTATTAAAGATTCATTTGGTCAGTGAATTTTACAAATTCCCATGCTGAATTATTTATTTAAGTGGCAAAACGTGTTAGGGAGACTGTTAGTTTCATTCCAGTGACTGTAGCTGAATTATAGATTGTCAAGCTGATGTGGGAAGTTGGATAATGAGAAACTGCGGGATTATGCTGGAGACATGCCAGCTCGTTGGATGAGAGCAAACAGAAATTGGTGCACACAGATATTAAAATCATATGAAGTAAGTCATGCAAAAATGTGCTTGTATCACATTTGTATCCTCTGCTGTATCTTTTAATATAAATCTTAAAAATTCTTTTCTATATAAAAAATTCTGTTCTAGACTCCATCCATCGAGCTTCTGCCTCGCGTCCTCGCTATAAAATATGACGCACGAAGCGTGATGGAATTTTATTGCGAACCGCATGAAAACAAAATAAGCGAGAAGATCAATGAAAATGCAAATGCGAGTCATGAAAAAAAGACATGAAGCAGAACACTGCATGCTGCCCGTTTCTCTCCATCTACTTTGATCATAACGCGCAGTGTTTTTTCCTGCCGCGCTCACGCTCTCTCTTTCTCTGCATGCAGGTCTGTTGACATTCACGTGAACATTGCAGACCAGAAGACATTCATCAGACCAGCACATTTTATCCATCCTCGCACCCCGGAGCTCAAACAAGACCCCCCACCACCAACAACCCACCAGTCACTTCCACCTCCTCCACCCTTACAGGAGCCTGACTCTTTGGACATGAACAGTCAAGCACCTCCCAGGAGGACATTCAGTGTTCTCCTTACCAGTTTATGATGAGATCATTGGCAAATGAACTGTAAAACCCATAAATCTGAGATCCGCTGGAGAGTAGTATTAAGGCCAAAAGAAGCACATTGCTTCAAGTATCTGAAGATGCAAAACAAGCTGCTGACACGGAGTGTAGGGGTATAATACAATCCTGTTTGGGATGTTGGATGCTCCACCGTCCGAAAAACAAAGCTCTTGCTGACTAACTTCAGACTCTTTCTCCACCCCAGAGACGATCCTGTCTTAAAGACGGAAAGTGTTTTGTGTTTTGGACATCAAGTATCTCCTAAAGTAAACCACAAGAATGAAATGGACAATATCATCAAGCGGCTGAGGCGACTCGTTGCTTCACCGCGTAGACTTCTTGACCTCTTTATCCTGTTAATGAAAACGGGAAGTCTTTGATCGTGTTGATCTTACTGTCTGGTATTTTCAAGTGTAAAAGACTTTCCAGCTGCATCCTGCTTTCCTGAGTCCCTTCACTCTTTGCTTTCAAGGATCTGTCCACATAGGATCGGGTATATTATTTTGATGAACGCTCCATTTTGCCTTTGAGGCAACATGCAATGACACAGATGAATCATTTGAGCTAGATAGGATAACAAAGGATGTGTATATGCGTGCATCACAGTGCCACGTGTGCCGATGGGGTCAGATCACATCAGTGTTCTGTTGTTTGAACATCCATCATGTAGATTTATATGCTTCCAGTGTCCAAGGAGCGAGAAACATGTTTGCCTCTTATTTCTCTTAGCTTATTGTTAAGTTGGTGGCCTGGAAAAATGAAAAGCCACACCAGAGAGTGTTTCGTTTAAAAAATAAGTTACACGATGGACATAAGAATTGTACGCAGCAGGGTCTAGCAAGCATAGAAAAACAGGCGAAAAAGAAAATGGCCACTTTCAGTGAACAGTAGGTTAGTAATTTATCAGTCTGGAGGGGTAGGCAGAGCTCCCTCGGTTGTGAATTTTAATGGTGTTTTATGGTTCCTAATAAAGTCTGTTATGCTTCTGGCAAATATGCAGAGCACAACATCCCTCGCTTCCAATTACTGAGAAACTCAAGGAGAGTCTTCAGCCATTCATCATGCCGTACTGTTCCCAGAAATGGAGAAAATCTTTCTGTCCGTCTGTCTGTCTCTCTCTCTCTCTCTCTCTCTCCCATCTCTTTTTCCGTCTATGGTCTTTATGTCCAGATACCCGAGAGATGTGACAAGTGAGTCTAGTGTTTTCACAACAGCATTTAAAACTGAGCAAAACCACAAGCACTTTTGTGAAGGAGGACTCAATACTGCAAAGATAAAATGAAAATGAGATTTTACATGGTTCTAAATATCCTCATCACTAATTCATTTATGTCACATGAATGTTCGAATGGTCTACTAAAACAGTGTTCCTGCACACATCTGACTGGAAATCTGGAAAAGTATGAAATTCAGAAAATTAACTAATTCTGTACACTAACACTAAGCCTCTTTGTTTTTTAGATAAGAAAGCATGAGATCAACAAATGGTACAGTCACTGGACCTTTATGTGGTGGTGAAGCAAACAAAACTCTCTTTTTACCTGTCAATCCACATCCCTATCCTCACCTGTGGTCATGAAAGAATAAAGTTGTGAGTACAAGTAGCAGAAATGAGGTTTATCTGCAGGGTTGCTTGACTTACTCTCTAAGACAGGGTGAGGAATGAATGAATGGTACAGTTAACAAACTTTAGCAAGAAAACAGAAGAAACTGAAAGTTTAAATAGAATCTGAAAAATGTCTTGAAAATGTCCGGAATCTTCTCATGTGGAAAGGCCATCAATGAAAGTTTGGTTGTAATTAAATTAATTTTTGACCTATTAAAAAAAAAATCATATTATCAAATTCCACTTAGAAATATTACAATGCAATGGATTTCACTCATTTCTTTTTAAGACTTTTTAATGCTTTTGTTTCCACAATTTATTTCCACCCCTAGAATTGCTTAGCTCTTTTTTTTTTTTCTCGCTACAAGTTTCATCTCATATACTATTTACCAAAATTGGGTATTGGTTTAAAGGAAGGAGGGTTGGCTTTTCACTGCCTTTTTTCACTTGTCACAGGCTTTTCACTGCAGTTGAAACTCACCTTGCTGTAAGTGTGCACTCTCACTTACAAACTGATTGATTTATAAATAGATTCATTCAATAGATTCATTAATAGAGGACATCATTGAGGTTCCCTTTAAAATGAATGGAGCATTGCAACAGCTCAGCAAGACCAGCGTAGTGTATACACAGACTATTAAAGATGGACCAATTTGCCATTCAGGTCCCATTTAGACCTAGTATTAAAATGCAATTCATATCTGGGTATCTTATTTAAATAATGAATGCTCAATTTTTTTCCCTTTGCATTACGGTTGGATCTCATTTCGTGTGCAAACCTGGTGAACTGGTAGGATGTGAACCACCAATGTAAACTGTAATAGTTTCATTGAAATGAACTGAGATGAAACATGGCAGGTGTGGGATGACCAGAGATGATTAGGGTGTCCAGCTAGCACCTAATTTATCTCTGCTGAGGAGAGGGTCCTCCTAGTTATCTGTCAGGGGACAACGAGTTCTTGGGGTGTTTGGTTTTTTTTGTTTTGTTTTTTTTTTCAAACAAGATAAATGAATGGCATACTTCAAAACAAGCAGCCATATGTTCAGCTTCACCTGCTAAATCTGCAGCCTGCAGGGTTTTTGATATAATCTGAAGACCTTAATATGAACCCACTCTATGGATTGTATTCACACCTAGATGACTATCCCTGTGATCCAATCACAGCGTGAGCCAGACCACCTGCAGACTTGGTGCTTTCTCATCTGATCATATTGGGATGCCTGTGCATTTTTTATGTGCTTCATTTTATTCAGATAAGAGCACATTTTAATGCAGTAGGGCCACCGATTGCCAATTTATCATTCATCAGTAGCCAACAGGCAACTCTATTAAAGGCCCAAGAGACCACAGTGCTATTTCATTCTGACACAGCCATCCATTCCTGTGTCATCTTGCTGTCATATTTATGTACATATTTACTCATCGTAAGCACTACTCGGAGATACGGAATCAATAGCACTGCAACATCAATCTGTGAGCCAGACAGTGGCATGCAGGTCTCGTTATAGCTGATCTCTGGACTTTGCTGCGTCTTCCTATGAGCCCATGTGCTTTAGGGACTCATGTTTATCTGTCAAACCATAATGCTTCAGGCAGGCATATTTAAAAAAAAAAAAAAAAAACACGTGGCTTAAGCCTCATCAGAACAGAGCTGCCTTCCAAGGCCTCCACATGACGGAGTCATATGGGAGTGGAGAAAGAAGAGTAGCTTGACACATGTAGGCATCAGTGAATGTACACTCAACTGTAAACTCCGCAGCCAGCGTTTTTTTTGTTTGTTTGTTTGTTTGTTTGTTTTTTGTTGTTGTTTTTTTGTCTGTTTAATTATGTGCAGTGAGAAACCAGGTTTCAGATTCAGTAACTTCAATAACTGAAGTAAGAATCAAAGGTGAAGCTTACTTATCAGCTTTTGTTGGGCACACAGGATTACTCGCTATAACAGCCTCTGCCTCTTTCTTTCACTCTCAGATAGCCTCACAGGGATTGCTGACCTATAAGAGTACTCACTGGCCCGTGGGATGTGTGTATGTCAAAAGACAGCCATTTGCCTTTAAGCACACACACACACACACACGCACAAACACACATGGATATGCTGCTGTTGCTCGTGCAGAGAATGAAACTCGACAAACACTCGAAAAACAAGGCATAACAGACATCCAGCATTCAGGGTTCGTACAGCTATTAACAAATTTTATCCTCCCTTTTTGAGTGCACTGTTTTTCTACTGTTTGAATCAAGTGTGGACAAGTCAAGTGTACGCTCCTATATGTTGCCCAGTCCTGTGTTTTGCTGCCCAGAAGTCTGATTAACTAGGATAAATAGCAGCAATTGACATAATTACACTCAACAGTATGACGAGCTAATTATGTTCATTTATAGGAAGAAAAAAAAATACACTTGAAAATAAGTGAGTACTTGAATCCCAGAGAGCGGTGACTTCATGGAGCCAAAATCTTTATCCTCTCCTGATAATTCCTCTGCTGTTGAAGCGTCATGTTTTTGCCATTAACAAAAAGGCAGAGTGTCTTTGGCTTACATTTTGGCTATGAGCTGTGGTGATCTCTCATCACACCTAAAGACATTATTGGAGTCTAAGGAGTGCCATGTTGTGCTAGCATGTGCTGCACTGTACTGTATTTTGATCAGTTTTGTCACTTTTCCCACATTCCTTGTCATTTCTGATTCTGTAAAGATTGTCTAGCATCCATTCAGACCAATTAATAGTTCCTACAAAAAGTTCATGTGCGTAGTGCAACACCGAGAAATCTATGAACCAGTTGGTGTTGTGTTTTAAATTAAATGTTTTTTGGGAAAGTCCATAGATAGTAGAGTTTTTCTTTATCTGGTTATAGGACGAGTGAAGTAAAACAAACACTGGTGACATCAACAGATTACTGAATGTTCTTGTCTGGTAGGCAACTGTGAATGAAACCCTGACAGCCTGAACAAGTAATCTGTTTGTCCCAGGTGCTCAGGCTAGCGATTTGTCCACCCCTATTAACTGATTTAACAGAGGCATGTTTAGAAAATTCCACAAACTGTTAAATAACAAAGGGAATACTATGGGATTAGATTTGTTCCAAAAGTATTGAACGTAACTTTTCAAGAAATGAACAAAAATATACAACGAGAAAGAAAAAAACACTCTGAAACTGAAAACAGTGAACTCAGTGGTAAAAATGTAATATTGTCTTCAAATCAACATCATTCTTTGTTAACAGTTTTCTAAGCTTCCTTTTCGCTAATCACGGTTTATGAATACGCTGCCAGAGTTTTCGTTTACGTTTTTAAACTTTTTGTTTACACTCCGCAAGTTTACATTCACCATTCTGGCACAAACCTCACGTGTGGGCAGGGCTTTACAGTGCTTTACTCTCATTGGCTAGTGAGATTTGGCTCGACAGCTCGAGTGTCCAGCTGAGGAGGAGGATGATGTTGATGATGACAACAACGACGCCGCTCCTGAGAGCTCCCCAAACCTCAAATATTAATTACGAACTAATATACTGACTATCCGCATCCAGAAAGCTCTCCAAAATTCACGCCAGTGAAGTCTCTACTTCCTGATCAAGGAGCTGTTGAGCCAAATCTCACTAGCCAATGAGAGTAAAGTACTGTTAAGCCCCGCCTACACGTGAGGTTTGTGCCAGAATGTAACTACTGTAACAGCCATAATCTAAATTCTCAGTTAAACTAATTTATTTTTGATCATCAAATCGCCAAAGCTGGCAAACAAAAGCTTATGTTCCAGGTCATGGCACCATTGCAGCTCAATTTCCTCCCTTAAATTTGTACCTGTGCACCTTGCCCCATTACACATTTGAAAAACTACAGATGATTTAAAACAATCATAAAGCTCCAAACCCACAGGGTAACCTGTTTAGATATATAGTGCCAGTCCTTACTGAATTTATCAGTGAGAAGAATTTCTCTTCATTGTGCAGTTTTCACCTGCTAACAACACTTCTCTCCTGGAGCAGGTTTGGGTTGCCTCGGGATACCTCTCAAAATGTGTTTGTCTGAATGTATTGACACTGTGTTTAATGTTGTTTGTCCCCTCCAGGATATGCAGCTGTCTTTGTACCAGAATGCCAATTTGGATTGTTCCATGTGGCTCGATTACTTTCCCTCTCCTTCGCCAGTCCGATTTCAATGCCATCTCCCAGCAGCCTCAGAAACCGAGATGAAAAAGTACTCTTCTTTTGATAATAATTTGTCAAAGTAAGCTATTTCAACAGAAGTTTTTTTTTCATTATCTTTGAAATAGCAAATTGGATAAGAGCAAAAAATTAAACTGCTGGTTTGTGTGTGTGTGTGTGTGTGTGTGTGTGTGTGTGTGTGTTTGGAGAGATATAAAAATTCAAAAGCATCCAGAAATGTTCTCTTCAATTCATGCCTTCATTTGTACCCCTGTAAAGGGAATGGGAAGCATGGGACATGAAAAGGAAAGGCAATGTCAAACACACGCTACATCGCACCTGATTACAGACTGAGAAACCAACCTTGTTTGAAATCAAGAAGCTGTAAACAAATGTGTCTGGGGAAAAGTTGCCACTTTCTCGTCCTCTGTGATTTGCTACAGGAATGTCCTTCAATTTTCTCAGCATCATATAACACAAACAGCACCATAGCATACATTAGACCAATAGGCATTCATTTTTTGGCTGTTCCTAAAGATCATTGCAAGCATACAGTAGATATAAAAGGTCTACCCACCCCTGTTAAAATGGCAGGTTTTTGTGATGAAAAAATAACCTGGTTACATAAGTGTGCACAGCCTTTTATAAATGGGGATGTGGCTGTGTTCAGAATGAACCAGTCACATTCAGTCTCATGTTCAAAAGTAATTATCATACAGCTGTCATCAATGAAAGTATTCTGATGAACCCCAAATAAAGATCAGCTGTTTATCTAGGATTTTCTTCACATCTTTTTGGTTTCTTCCGGCTGCTGAAGCCATGGTCCACAAAGAGCTGACAAAGCATGCATGGTATCTCACTTGTCAAAAGGTATCAATCAGGAGAGGGGTATAAAAGAATTTCCAAAACATTAGATGTACCATGGAACACCGTGAAGGTCATCATCAACAAGTGGAGAAAATGGAGCACCACAGTGACATTACCAAGAACATGAGATCCCTCCAAAATTTACAAAAGGACAAGACAAAAACTTCAACAACAACAATCTCTCATATTCTTCACATGTCTGGGCTATGGGGTAGAATGGCTAGACTGAAGCCCTTTCTCACAAAAACCGTCCAAGCCCAAATAAATCACCACAAACCATGTGGCAAAATAGGTTATGGTCTGATGAGAACAATTCCAAAAGGTATAATAATTCCATAATTCCAAAAGATATATTTGGTGCAAAAAAGCATATCACCAAAAGAACACCATACCCACGGTGAAGCATGGTGGTGGCAGCATCATGCTTTGTGGCTGCTTTTCCTCAGCCAGAACCGGGGCTTTTATCAAGGTGGAAGGAATCATGAAGTACCAGTCAATTTTAATGCAAAATATTCAGGTGTCTGCTAGTAAACTGAAGATGAAAAGGAATTTCCACTTTTAGCACAACAATGACCCAAAGCATACATCCAAATCAATAAAGGAATGGCTTAACCAAAAGAAGATCAACATTTTTGAATGACCTAGCCAGAGCGCAGACTTGAATCCAGCTAAAAGTCTGTCAGGTAACCTGAAGCGGGCTGTGCAGAGGAGATTGGGTGTGCACACTTATGCAACTAGATTGTTAGTGTTTTTTCTTCTTCTTTTTTCCCTAAAAAGGTTCTGATCATTTTTTCACTTTATTTCTATACTTTGCAATTGCACATTAAAGGTGGGAAATGTTCTGACATGATTCATCTTAGTTTCATTTTTTTTTACTTCACAAAAACCAGCCATTTTAACAGAGGTGTGTAGACTTTTTATATCTATTGTATGTTGTACTCCAATCTAATGGACCATGAGGTATAAGGGGACAAACTGATGTTCTTGAATGCCCAGCAACTCTCAAGTCACCCCAAGGATCATTAGATTCAATATAGACCTACATACCACATTATGAAACCCATCAGCTCCAAGGGTTTCTTGGAGATGGTTCAGAAACAGACATAAAACAGGGCAAATGAAATGGGCACAGAAGAAATTGAATTCTCAAACGGCGCTTCACAGTTCAAAGCCAGCAAGCCAGGCTCTGATCGATAGTAATCATCTGTAATTGCTGTTTTACTCTGTGTGTTATTTCCTCTCTGTGATTTAACCATTACTGTGAAATAAACTATGTATGTATAGGGCATCTATACATAAACCCTTCTTTTATTTAATTATACCAATTTTGTTCCTAGCCAGTTCTATAGCCAATGCAAACCCCTCTCAAATGCATGTAAGTATCATTAATATGGAAAGCCAATGACCTCATTTGATGCTAGCTGCATGGCATTCCACATGTTCTCCATGTGGGTTATCTGGTTTCCTCCCACCTCCCAAAAACATACCATGGGATTGTCTACTCTAAATTGCCCCTAAGTGTGAAAGTGTGTGTACAGTGAGCGCTGCAATGGACTGGCATTTGATCTCGGATGTATTCCAGCATATTCCTCAGGTCCAGTGTTCCCAGGATAGGCTCCGGATCAACCACAATCCTGACCAGAATAAAGCAGTTACTGAAGATGAATAAATAAACGAATGACCAGAGATAACTGATGTTACCATACAACCAGTTCTGAAGGGATTTTCTTTTGAAAAGCAGCTTCTCTATCCATCACAGTTGCCCTCATGCATTTTGTCTCAAAATATTTGTAGTATCCCATGACTCACTGACTTTTGAAAAATCAGTTTCACCACGAGAGAGAACCCCTCATCTGTAAACCATATCTAAAAGAATCTGACTCCTAGTGAACTGTATCTAAGATGTCCTGATGTTCTGGATCACTGGTTGCTAATCAGAGTTATAAATCTATAGAGAGGAGAGGAGGGGTAAAGCGGAGTGGAGCAGCTGCGGCTCACTGATGCATATCATCACATCTTTCCCATGTTCACACAGTCTCAAGTAGCCCTATCTCCGGTTGAATCTTGGGCATTTACCCAGGCTGGACACATGGACCTACTAACAGTCACCTTTGGATGAAAAACGAGACTGTTTCAATTACTTTATGGGTCATTACTCTCTATATTGACCTATTTTCTGTTGTGTTGAGGTAAAGCATATTACTAATCACATTGAGTGGAAATATCATAGCAGAGAAATGTCAAGGTCCCCGATACCAAAAGATTTAATCAATTTGGTGTCCTACACAATTTTGCCAGTGTCAAATGAACAGCTACAGCTTTAAACTTGTGATCAATTGTATACTTCATAGTTGCACCATATACCGTTAGTGTTAATATCACACTAGTGATTTCTCCAAGCAGCCAGTGTGCCCACCTTAACCTTAGAATTGATCTGCTGCTCGTTGTATTTCTCTGGGAACTGCATGTGGCCCCCACATCACAACAGAAATATCCAACCCTTCTTGAGTAGAACATAAAGCATTCAGTCCTCACCTAATTCAAGCCAACTCAGTTAAGGCTTTAGCATAGTATGGATATTGGAGTCATTTTAGGGAGGATTCTTTTATGCAGTATAATTCCATCCAATCAATTCCTATAGACTGATTCTACAAGTTTTGAAAAATTTGTAAAATGGGAGAACATGCATACATAGCTTGACCAAACATAATAAACTCGGCTTGAGATACTAGAAATTACTTTCATTGAAGGCAGCGTCATACATTATGTAACAATATCTGTGGTCTTTATCATTACTTCTCTGCTGCCAAAAAAACAAACAAAAAAAAACATATCAGATATTCACCCGGGTCACGGCATCAATTAGCTCGCTTACATTTGTACGTGTGCTACTTGTCTCCACAAACTTTACTGCATTCCTGGAGGAATGACACCTACCTGATTCATCTCACCAGCTCATTATCATGCCCTTCATAATTAAAATGAAGTGTGTGTGTGTGTGCGTGTGTGTGTGTGTGTGTGTGTGTGTGTCAGCTGAGACAGTGTGATGCTCTGGGCAATGTTCTTCTGGGAAACCTTGGGTCCTGGCATTCATGTGGATGTTACTTTGACACAAACCACCTACCTAAACATTGTTGCAGACCAAATACACCCATTCATGGCAATGGTATTGCCTAATGGCAGTGGACTGTTTCAGCAGGATAATGCACCCTGCCACACTGCAAAAATTGTTCAGGAATGGTTTGAGGAACATGACAAAGAGTGATCATCTGTGGGATGTGCTGGACAAAGTCCAATTCATGAAGGCCCCACCTCGCAACTTGCAGGACATAATCTGCTGCTAGTGTCTTGGGGCCAGATACCACAGCACACCTTCAGAGGTCTTGTGGAGTCCATGCCTTGACGGGTGAGATCTACACAATATTAGGCAGGTGGTTTTCATTTTATGGCTGATTGGTGTGTGTGTGTTTGTGTGTGTGTGTGTGTGTGTGTGTGTGTGTGTGTGTGTGTGTATGTATGTATACAGGTGCATCTCAAAAAATTTGAATATTCTGGAAAAGTTCATTTTTTCCGTCATTCAAAAAGTGGCACTTTCATATTTTCTAGACTCATTACACATAAAGTGAAATATTGGCAAGCCTTTTTTTGTTTTAATCTTGATGATTACAGCTTACAGCTCATGGAAATGAGATACTGGAAAAATCCAGTGTCTCAACAATATTAGAATATAGAATTTATAATACAGAAATGTCGACCTGAGAAAAGCTCTAATCAGCTAATTAACTCAAAACACCTTTTTACTCAAAACACCGTTGCTTACTTTTCAGATGAAAGTAAATTTTGCATTTCATTTGGAAATCAAGGTCCCAGAGTCTGGAGGAAGAGTGGAGAGGCACAGAATCCAAGTTGCTTGAAGTCCAGTGTGAAGTTTCCACAGTCAGTGATGATTTGGGGTGCCATGTCATCTGCTGGTGATGGTCCACTGTGTTTTCTCAAGGTTGAGAGTCAATGCAGCGTCTACCAGGAGATTTTAGAGCACTTCATGCTTCCATCTGCTGACAAGCTTTATGGAGATGCTGATTTCCTTTTCCAGCAGGACTTGGCACCTGCCCACAGTGCCAAAACTACTAGTAACTGGTTTGCTGACCATGGTATTACTGTGCTTGATTGGCCAGCCAACTCACCTCACCTGAATTTTGTCAAGAGGAAGATGAGAGACGCCAGACCCAACAATACAGACGAGCTGAAGGCCGCTTTCAAAGCAACCTTGGCTTCCATAACACCTCAGCAGTGCCACAGGCTGATTGCCTCCATGCCACGCCGCATTGATGCAGTTATTCATGCAAAAGGAGCCCCGACCAAGTATTGAGTGCATAAATTAACATACCTTTCAGAAGGTCGATATTTCTGTATTATAAATTGTTTATTCTAATATTCTGAGATACTGGATTTTTTATTTCCATGAGCTGTAAGCCGTAATCATCAAGATTAAAACAAAAAAGGCTTGAAATATTTCACTTTATGTGTAATGAATCTAGATTATGTGAAAGTTCCACTTTTTGAATTAAATTACAGAAAAAAATGAACTTTTCCACGATATTCTAATTTTTTCAGATGTACCTGTACATTACAGCAAAGTGAAATTATTTTCTTCACATATCAGAATGCAGGGTCATGCCATGATATGGCTCTCCTGGAGCAGAGAAAGTTAAGGATGCACCTGTATATGTAAAACTTCCCTTGTAAAACTAAAAATGATGTTATATACTGTATACTCTATTAGGATTTAAAAAGCCTTTGTGAAATGTTATCCTCTGCAAAAGGTGAGAACACTTCAAGTTCAATTATCTAATGATTTCTCCACATGACGAGGTCAAATGTCTCTCTTCATCCAACAATCTAACAATAATATATAACTGTTAAAGGTTTTTCTGCAGAAAAGATTTTATTAGATTTCTTCATTCAACCCAATGCTCTGCTTGTAAAAAGGCAAACCATTTTGTTCTCTTAAAGTATTGTTTTTTGTTTGTTTGTTTGTTTTTTAATCTTACTCAGTACTGGTCAGTTGATCCAGTGAAGCATTTCAGTCAATGGTGCTTGCTATTATACAAAATATTGCAACGTTATCATTTGCCTTTGAATGCCTTCGTCACTCTCTATGTTGAGAATAATTTCTTGGAGCATCTAAGGATATTTATACGGTATAGTTTAAACCTCATAAGCCTGTGGATCGATTTGCTGTAATTGACTTTTTGAATGTCTACCTTGTTGACATATGTCTGTCTCTCTCTCTCTCCCGGAAGAGCTGAGAGCCACAGCTGGGTTTTACTGGGTCAGGGATTTCAGACTCGACCAACAGAAGGGACCCAAATGTCAGGCAAATGTCAGGAACTCATCTGGAAAGTGATGCTGCCTGAGGGAGGGAGGATATTTGTTTTCTGATGGCCCCATGCAATGTCTCAATTCAGCCGAGGAGGAGGAAAACCCACACGGGTTAATCTTGCACTGCAAGTCGTGTCTATAAAAAAACAGAGATTTGGCAACATATTATGAAAATGATTATGATATTCTGTATACGCACAAGGATCCATCTGAGCCACAAATCCAGCACTGTGTTTTCCCACCTCACCCATGGCAACAGCACTGCAGACATACAGTACAAAACCAAACCAATCATCAGAGCGAGACCCGGACGGTGTAGTGGGTTATTCCTCTGGTGTGTTCATTGTATTTGCTCAGATTATAACCTTCAGTATTGTGAAGGTGCACTGGCATGGGAAAGTCAAATTAAAGAGTGTAATTTTAAAAAGACATTCACGTATGAAAAGGAACAAAGAAATACTAAATGACTGCAGAGGACAAAAAGGAGAATCAAAGCTGATTAACAGTATATGGAAGTAGATTCAGTGCCTACACATTATACCTGTCTATTAGGGCTGAAATGAAATACCAGTGTCTGTATCTGTATCTGTTTAGTGCTTCAAATATCTGCATCTGTATTCGGATTTAAACCTGAAGGGATTTTTTTTGTTAAATATGAACAATACCAGTGTTCCCCTGGAAACACTGGAAAACACTGGGGGGAAACCCTGAGGTAGAATTGGCATCACTATCAGCATGATGTGTGAGTTCAAAATTGGTCTAGAGATGTGTGAAAGACTGTTTTGTTTTTTGTTTTTTTTACATTTATGCAGTTCTTATTTTTGTTCCTACCTGCCTGCATTATTTTCTAATTATAGTTGGTTCTATTTCCTGAAATGAAAACCACAGAGACCCTGACAATGTAGTTAGCAATGATGAATAAATGAACACTGCAAATGCATCACGTTAATGAACATAGTCCTTCTTTTTCCCCTGCAAGGTTCATCTGACCACTTGCTCATGCCTGTAAGAAAGTAAAAACCTCCCACTCGCACAGCTTTTTTGTTGCTTCCCACAGGATCCCAGTAATGATCCACAACTCTAGTCTGAACCGGATGCTCTGTGAACCTTACTGGCAAGCTTTCTAAAAAATAATAAGAATAATATTCATATCTGTATTTGTATCCATTTAGAACATATTATCTGTTCTTTCCGAATATAATCATATTTGGTTACATCGCTAACCTCTGCTCAATCACAATAAACACAATTGCAATTTCTAGAAAATTCAGCATCTATGTAATGTGCTATGGCAGAATGAGAAGGCTGATATGTTCACATCTACATTGATAAGAGAGGGTTTGTCTTCAGTGGTACACCCATAACCAACACAAATTTCGCCTAGGAGTAAAACATTTAGTAGGGTGAGTTAAATGTGTTAATGGGGACTGATATACCAGGTATATAAAATACTGATTTAGGGATCCCGAAAGCTTTATCAGTCTCTAATGTTATGCCAATATAGCATAACAATATTTATATCTTAAAAATTCAGAAATTGGCGAAATGTGGCAGTGTCACCGCAGTAAAATGCCTTTCATTTCAAAGGTTATAAGGTTCAGATCCTTTTTCCTGCACCCAAGAAATGAGATTTCCTTTCAATATATCCTCATATTCCAGACTGTACTGTCATTGCATTTTTATTAAAGCATGTGCCGAAGTTATGACAAAAGATATGACACAGAACTTTTTGGTTAGAGTTTAGAGAACACTTTAGCAAAGGAACTGTTACTTCATGGCACTTTAGAGACCAAGAATGGCTGTACATGATTACAGCTTTTATATGAACCATTTATAATAATTTTACTGTTTGTTTGTTGTTGTTGTTTTATAATTCCCTTATTGGTTGTGTACACTCGTGCGTTTATCGCTGCTCTGGGCACAAGTCACGACAGCAAAAAGAAACCCCCCCCAAAAAAACAAAACAAAAAACATTTAATTCTCCAACTCAGAGAGAAATCAAGCCAGGAAGGAGATTAGACATTGTTTTTGTATATTGGTTTTAAGCAAGAAGATTAAAAAGGAAGTGGAATAAGTGGCTTTCAAGTTTCAGCATCAGTCTTCCAATAAAAGCTAGAGCCATCAGAAATGTCAGGCTGTTTTGCAGTAAAGTTAAAATGTTCTCAGAATGCATTATACACATGTCGGCTGTTTCCCTCTAGTTGTAGGTCTACAGAGAGAAATTCATGTGCTCTTAAACCAATGAGCACACATTTGAGTGAGAGTACAGGCTGTGAGATATTAGGACATGGTTTTATCGTTTCTATCTTATCAACTGTTTTCTAATGCTGCATAAACAATATTTTTTCAAACACCAACACTATGATGCCACACCTACAGTAAAATAAAGTGCAGCGTTTGTATATGATGTGTTTCTGCAAAATTGGCCATGGAGCTTGGAGCCTTAATCCCTGTCTGGCCCACTGGACCAAATGTCAAGTCGATACCTGCAGGAGTTTTGGGAGTGCTGTAATTGACAGCTGTATCACAGAGAGACGCGGATAGATCCAAGATGCAGCTTCAGTAAATTAGAGCTGGGTAGCTGCGCCAATGTTTATCCATGTCTCTTGGTAAATGTTGTGAAATGTGCCTGGAAGAGAGAGCCGAGCCCAACATGGTGCACGCTGTACTCCAGAGGCAAGCCATAGCCAAATGGCTCTTCCACTCATTCATCTTCAGTTACCGCTCTATACTGGTCAGGGTTGTGGTGGATTTGGAGGTGGATCCTATACCAGGAGCATACTCTGGATGGGACGTGCACACATATTTGCACACTCGGTGGTGGCTCAGCGGTTAAGGCTCTGGGTTACTGATCAGATGGTCGGGGGTTCAAGTGCCAAGCTGCCACTGTTGGGCCCTTGAGCAAGGCCCTTAACTTTCTCTGCTCCAGGAGAGCCATATCATGGCATGACCCTGCATTCTGATATGTGAAGAAAATAATTTCACTTTGCTGTAATGTACAGGTACATCTGAAAAAATTAGAATATCGTGGAAAAGTTCATTTTTTTCTGTAATTTAATTCAAAAAGTGGAACTTTCATATATTCCAGATAAATTACACATAAAGTGAAATATTGGCAAGCCTTTTTTTGTTTTAATCTTGATGATTACAGCTTACAGCTCATGGAAATGAGATACTGGAAAAATCCAGTATCTCAAAAATATTTGAATAAAGAATTTATAATACAGCAATGTCGACTCAAAACACCTCAATTTGACTTGATTAACTCAAAACCCCTTTTTACTCAAAACACTGTTGCTCAGTTGTACAAAGTCCTCTTTTCAGATGAAAGTAAATTTTGGATTTCATTCTGAAATCAAGGTCCCAGAGTCTGGAGGAAGAGTGGAGAGGCACAGAATCCAAGTTGCTTGAACTCCAGTGTGAAGTTTCCACAGTCAGTGATGATTTGGGGTGCCATGTCATCTGCTGGTGTTGGTCCACTGTGTTTCCTCAAGTCGAGAGTCAATGCAGCCGTCTACCAGGAGATTTTAGAGCACTTCACGCTTCCATCTTCTGACAAACTTTATGGAGATGCTGATTTCCTTTTCCAGAAGGACTTGGTACCTGCCCACAGAGACAAAACTACTAATTTGCTGACCATGGTATTACTGTGCTTGATTGGCCAGCCAACTCGCCTGACCTGAATTTTGTCAAGAGGAAGATGAGAGACACCAGACCCAACAATACAGACGAGCTGAAGGCCGCTATCAAAGCAACCTGGGCTTCCATAACACCTCAGCAGTGCCACAGGCTGATCGCCTCCATGCCACGCAGCATTGATGCAGTAATTCGTGCAAAAGGAGCCCCGACCAAGTATTGAGTGCATAAATTAACATACCTTTCAGGAGGTCAACATTTGTGTATTATAAATTCTTTATTCTAATATTTTGAGATACTGGATTTGTGATTTCCATGAGTTGTAAGCCGTAATCATCAAGATTAAAACAAAAAAGGCTTGAAATATTTCACTTTATGTGTAATGAATCTTTTCCACAATATTCTAATTTTTTTAGATGCATATGTGACAATGTAAAACTTCCCTTGTAAAATTAAAAATGATGATCAGTAAGAAATGTCTATGATTTTATTTCATATGGTAAGAGTCTCCATGTGCATCTGGACTGATGGACTAAAACATAAAGAAAAGAAGTGAGACTGCGACTGAGTGAGGAGGAGGAAAATTGCTGTAACGCTCTGGGCTTCTTTCGAAATCAGCTCCAAATGCCACTCAGAGACCTGTGAGGACTGAATGTGTTCATGTGTTCAGAATTGAGGACTAAAGCATCAGCCGATATTGCTTTTCTCCTCCGTTCAGAGCAACAAGTATTTCCAATTCTTTCTTTCTGTACCAATCACTCAAATTCAAGTGCACGTAGGGGGTGGAATCATTGTGGTGGAATAACAAGTGTTATCAAAAGGTTAAAATCCTGCACTTAGCATTCAGAATGTCTGCAGATTATATAAGCAGAGACGCATACCCTTATGAGCTACACATTTTAATTGCTAAATCAATGAGTCTTTTAAATATCACACGGCAACATGCATGAAGATCGCCATCCAGTGACTCAGTAAGACTAATCTGATATGAAATATCAAATTTACGCATCACTAGCCACATCTGCCCATGCAATCCAGTTTATCTGGCTCCTATAATGTGGCAATCAAAATATATTAGCATGACAATTTCATTTCTAAAACTCTTTGAAGTGTGAGTTGGTAATTGCAGTTCTGATTTGAATTTAAACTAGAAGTGTTTTTTTGAAAGATTCTTTTCATTATTTCGTCTTCAAATAATTACCATACAGCTGTTCAGTGTTAATTGAGGTTCCGTGGGGTATTCCACCAGCGTCTTACTTATATGCCATATCCCAGGCTGATGGCTACACTTACTAGTGTCTAGAATGTGATATTGTGTCTATGACAATTCCCATGACAGCATATTAGGTGAGTATATTGAGCCTAGACTTCCTTGACTGTCATGATATCAGGGTAGAACACCAACAGAGAGATGATCATATTCAAGTTTAAATCATGCAGGACGGCCATGTAATTAAATTCCCACAGAGCTGTACAATTCAATAATACAGCCTGGGTGGCATTGAGAGAGACTGACGTTGGCGGACTCGTGAATTGCCCCAGGGCTTAGACTGTCGCTTTTTCAGTTATTGAAATATGTTGTACTTTCCCTGCCATTTACTCTACATAATAGCTTTTAAAAATACTCCGCTCATTTACTTTGTATGATTGTCAGAGTTTTCACTGGGCACAAGGCAACCGAAATCTGTCTATGTGACTGAAATGCCTCTCCATTCCTCAGTCATTCTTTGTAGCAGTGTACACGCTTTTAAACCACTTCAGGATAAGAGCATATCTGTGAGTCTATTTGCTGTGACTTGTCTTGCACTCCAGATCTGCCTGATTTAACAGTCACCCTTGCGTTAGTGGATAATACTGAACTACTGAGAACTGCTGTGCTCAACCCAGGACTCACAATATGCTCATACTGAACATCCATTCACACACTTACTACTGTTTTCCTTTGATCTTCTATACCTTTATACTGTAATGACTTATCAGTCCCTCCAGGGTTTTAACACAAAATCAAGCAAACTCCACAATATTCGGAGGAGCCTGCAATTTTTCAAAATTACCGCAGATTTCTCGCAGATTTGGACCAAGACGCGTCATGTGAACATGAGTTGAACATGAGTACAGCTAAAAGGCCTCATTTACCAACAAACATCACTGTGAAAGACTGTGCAAAAAATTCTGTGCAATTGCAAAGTCTCCAATTCAAATAGTTTTTTTGCAAAAAAGCACAAAAAACTCTGCGTCACATCACAAACAAAAAATTTTTTAAAAAGCCACAGCAAAATCCAGCATTTTTGGCCGCAACAATCGCAAAAAAACTCCTCGAAATCCTGTGCAGACTGAAAATTTATAATCGCACTATCCCGTGTCACCTAGAAGAGGAACCCTTTTGAGGTCGCTCACAAAGTTCAAGTTTTCTTCCTCATGTTCTTCCCCAGGGAATATTTTCTTGCCACTGTTGCCTCTGGCTAGCTCTAAATCTAAATCTGGATTTCTGCAAGGCTTCTTTGTGATTATGTTTTATTGTTAAAAGTGCTGTACAAATATAATCGAATTTAAACGAACTAAATTGTGCTCATCAAGTCTATAGACGCCTTGTCCAAATGTTATAGTATGTCTACATTTAGGACAACTTCTCCACAATGGTGCTCCACAGAGCTCAAAGGGAATGTATGCAGTCGGGTAAAGAAAGTTAGGCTGATGGCCAGAGGTAATGTTTAAAAAGGAGGGAGAGGCAAAAGCAGTGTGGCACGAGAGAGAGAGAGAGAGAGAGAGAGAGAGAGAGAGAGAGAAAGAGAGAGAGACTAGCCTCCAGTTCTTTCCCGATATAGAGAGCAGCTCTGGTAATTGAAGCCCCAGGGAGTTGCTTCCCGTGTCGAGGCCACCATTCATTCTGCCTGCGTGGTACGCTAATCTTGCCGCCTGTCCACGGGGAACTCACTCGCACTCTGAAAGAGTGAGATACATCATTATTGTCGATGGAGGAGGGTTGCCTGGCTGTGATGGAGACTCTGCGAACCAAAAGGACAATGGAGAGCCACACTGTTGGCTTTTTTAGTGGGAATAATTTTTTGTGTGTTCGAGATGCAATTTAGCCGAGGAAATTTTAACATCTACTGGCTTAATGAGCACCAACATGTGACAGGGGTTACAGCTTGAATGTGAAGCAGTGGCGACTTAAGGGCATTACTTTGAAAGCTCCTTAGCTCTGATCTTAGATTGTAACGCACACTAAGAGAGCTGGAGAATCCCTCCATCTCTCTCCTTTCCCACTAAAAATAGCATGTTACTGAAGATAACGTTGATCGAGTGTATGATTTAAGTATATTTTTTATCATTCACACCATACCATTCATACAGGGGTTTATTGAAGAGTTTGCATTGGTTTTTACCATGTAATGAGAATGCAAATGCCACAGTGGTTGTAGCATTTATGAGCGCTTAATGAGCAGCTCTGTTCAATTCCTCCCACGGCGTGGCTCTTCCAGGTGAACTCATTTAGTGCATTGAGGTTAAAGCACATAATACCTTCCCACACATCGCAGGAACACGCTGTTTCATTCTTGAGCCTTTACTTGGATCTCACTCATTAGAAACACAAATTAAAGCCTTAGTTAATTTTATTTAATTATATTATCATTTTATTTTATATACTAGGTCTCACACTGCAGAATGACATGCGAGATTTAAAAAGTAGACTTATAGTATAAATACTGTATCTATTTTTGCAAATGGAATTCAGTTTCATTATATACTGTTCATGTCAGTGTAAACAAATGTGTTATGTAATGGGGTTGGAGAAATGTGGGGAAAAACATGGTATGGGATTGATTACTGTACAAACTCACTTTCATGCTTTCATGTCATCAGTTCTTCTCACAACTTGCAGACAATCTATATAACAAGTACACTGTTATGAAAAAAATTAAATATGAAACTTTGAACCCTATAGTGCTCTTTGGGTTCTTTCTCTCGGCAAACCCTGAAGCACAGGGAGAAAATGCAAACTTTACGCTGTTTCCGTAGAGATGGTGGCGAAGGCAGATGCAAGTGCAGATTTAGTTTTAATAAAAATGAAAACATAAACCAATGACCAGAACATCAAACAAGAAACTGTGACAGACAATGTGTGCAGTGAAAGCGTAGCTCTATATACAGGTGCTCATTAGCCCAAAACGTGTATCAGGTGCAGACAGTAATGTGATGGAATCAGGTGAAGTGCAGTGGCTGATGGGAATCATAATCCTTAGTTCCATACCGGTTTTTACATAACAGAGCCCCCCCACCCCCCCTTTGACGCGCGGCTGCCGAAGCACGCAACAAGTTTAGGAGGGGGTCCTGAACACCCAGACCAGATGTCCCTATGCATCTCTAAATTAAAGGGGGGAGCGACGCCAGCCATGGAGCCAGAGGGGGGAGCGACGCTCTCCTCGAGGTCAGAGGGAGGAGCGAAGTTCTCCTCGAGGTCTACATAGGAGTATGGAGGCAGAATGACGTCCTAAGCGGAGTGGGAAGGTGGAGCGACGTCCGAAGCGGAGCCTGGCATAGTGACGTCCGAGGTGGAGCAGGAAGGTGAAGCGGAACTTTTGTCTGCACCGGGCAACAGAGCAATATCCTTAGCTGACCAGGGAGACTGAGTGGGGTCCTCAGCTGAACAGTGTAACGAATTCAAAGGGCATTACTAGCATTATTCTTTTCCACCAGAATAATGAAATGGATCAACTTTAAACATGAAACGAAACAGAAGCGCACGCTTAGATTCCACGCACCTTTTTAAAGGAGATGAGTTTTAAAGCGTGCCCGCATTATCTACCAGAATGTGTAGTAACTCGGATGAATCTGCAGCATTTAAAAATATTCTCCACCAGTTACAATTCATGTAACAAATTAAAAAAAGATGTTTTAACACGTTTAAATGTATTCTCCACTTTATATAAGGAATTAGCTCGACTGGCGTGAAATATATCTATATATCTAATCAACGCGTGTTGTGACCAGTTATAAATATACATCAGCCATGAAAGGGAATTCATGTAGGTGCACATATACATATAGATAATTAACTACAATGGATTATAATTAGTTATGACTATGTATGTGGCCTAGATCAGCTTTATGAACTCTAAAGAGGGAGTTTATCCTTCTGGCCAGGAAGAATTAACTCACGAAGTTTGTTATTAAAGATTAGAGCGGGTAACAAGACCTTATGCAGCGTTTAAGGGACTCATCACGTCAACAAAACAGAGAAAATCAAGCGTGGAATAATAGATTTTAATAGCTAGATGTAACTATGGATACACACGACTAACTCTAAGCAAAACATACATATGTACACATCTATATACAGGGAGAGAAAAGGGATAGAGAGAAAGTAATGAAAGAAAGGGAAGCAGACAAAAACACAACTATTTAGCCTTTTTCAGAACCAGCACGAACTTAATTCTCCTGTAACACAGGGGTACAATCTTAAACGCAGATATATGTCATTAACTATACTTGCATAGCCTCAAGGTTGAGAGTTTGTGCGAGGTCGTGTAGAGTTTGCTGGTTCGTTGTTGTTTGAAAAGGCGTGAGCCCGGAGGTAGTTGCATCTTGTGTCCGGAGAGAGAGAGATCCTGGCTTCCTCTTCCCAGTGCACGTGGCCCCGGGGGAGAGAAACTGGAAGGAGTGTAGGAGTGAAGTTAAAGAGTCGAGAAGTGAACTCTATCTCTAACTTGAAGTGGAGCGTGGTGTTGTTTTAAAGACAACACCAACGCACACGCCTCTTTGGGCTATGGGCCAATCAGGAAGTTGGGTTTGCATGTCCGGATGAACTCTCTTTGTCTGGTCTCCGACCCTAATTTAAATGTCCAGGGAGGAGTCTATACCGTGTTATAAATGAAATTAAGAGAAAACATGAAATAATGTATCCCATTGCAATGTGATATGCATAATCAATCAGGGTATCTCGAGACGATTAACTACATACCAAATTCGATGGACTTGTAAAGAATATTACAAATAAAACCTGGTTACAGACATTTAAAATGATATGCTAGATTAGAACTATGACCTTAAGTCATTAAGGTTAGTTACATAGACACACAATATATGTAAACAAGATAACATTACACTATTTAGACATCGAATAATTACATATAATTACACGTTACATTGAAGAGAGAGAGATTTCTCCATTGTGTGTGTAAAGTAAGCTTGTGTGTGTGTGTGTGTGTGTGTGTGTGTGTGTGTGTGTGTGTGTGTGCGCACGTGCGCGTGTGTATGTCCAGAAGAGGGGGCTGACGTTCTTCTAATGTCCCACCGGTCCTTGGTCACCTCAGGGTGACCTTAGGGAGGACATTTCTCCTCTGGCCTTTGTGACTTTGAGGCTAAATCATTTGCTCGTAAACAGAGATTAGATCAGAGATTTACAGGCCCTTGGTCGGAGTTTTGGTGGATCCCTGCTGACGAACTAATCATGAAGTTTCCCAGACGTTCAGTCATCAAAGGTTTCTTTTATTGCAGGGGTAAGTCCTGTGTGGGTCCCAGAGAGTCTTTTGCATCCTAAAGGTGCATCTGGTCAAAGGAGGGCTCTCGGGGTTACTCTAGGTCGCCTGAGTGGTGAAACTTTCTATGTTTTGTTTGGGTTAATTTAGAAATCAGTTTGAGCATAGTCATACGCTACAACAGGGATGCTGAGCAGCATTCTCTGTTGCCTTGGCAGGCAATGTAAGTTTCGCAGTACGGGAGGGAGTGTGGGGAAAGATCTTACGAAAGGCTTCTAGCCATACTTCTGTGGTCCTGATCCATGACTCCCTCCCCTGTGGCTCCTTCCTCAGGGCTTCCAGGATTTTCTCCTGTTTCGCGAAAAAATACGCTGCATCCATTATACGGTCTTTCGTTCTGTGGTTGGGAAAGACAACGAAAGTGTCAATGTGTGCAGTGAAAGCATGGCTCTATATACAGGTGCTCATTAGTCCAAAACGTGTATCAGGTGCAGACAGTCATGTGATGGAATCAGGTGAAGTGCAGTGGCTGATGGGAATCATAGTCCTTAGTCTTATTCCAGTATTTACATAACACACGCACACAGGGCAGAGGTGGTATTTGAACCCCCAACTCCAGAGGTGTGAGGCAAATGTGCTAACCATTGTGACCCCTATAAACATTATACAAATACAATTTTCAGTTTTCCATCTGGCATGTTTTTGTTTTTAAATTGGCAGAAAGTTGGTATATATAAACATGTTTTACATTTAGATTTACATTTATTCATTTAGCAGATGCTTTTATCCAAAGTGACTTACAAATGAGGAAATACAGGCAAAAACATATAAACATATGTGCAAAACTATATAAACATAGGGTTTTAAAAGCATATAAAGTGACATGGAAGCTTCCTGCTATATACGTATATGCTCACTTTTACTTATATATTTTTATTTACCTACTGAACCCTCACAGGTCAATGAATGTAATTCTTCAATATATTTAATACATGTGTATTAAGAAATGTGACTGGAAATACTGCCCTTTGTCTGTAGCTCCAGGCTTCCTGCAGTCGATCACTCTGTATTTGTGATTTCCTCATCTTTGCCATCCTCGTTGGAAAGATGTAACAAGAAAAAGGAAGTTCCTTTAAAAGCTGTAGTTGCTTGAAGGCAATTTTTTCAGACCCAAGTCTCCTCCTGGCCACTTCAGTAGAGGAATATGAAACCTCCTACAGACCTCACCAAGGATTATTTTGGTCATCCTCCTCCTCCACATGCTCTCTAGTGCGAGGTGCGGGATATGTATAATCATCTCTAGAGTTTATCAGCCTTGGCAAACTACTCTTTATAATACTTGCAGGCAGAGTTTGAAGGTTTTTGTATTTTAATAGTTAGGCAGCATTTTCTTGTGTTGGAGATTACAAGCGCACAACCTCCAACATCATCACACTGAACTCTGGCATCCCCCAGGGCTGTGTATTCCATGCACTGTCGTTTACTCATGATCGTGTCAGCATCACATGATTAAGTTTACTGAAGACAAATTAGTTATAGACTTCTCAGCAATAATGATGAGTTAGTATACAGACAGGTGATAGGTGACATGACCTCAAGTATAGGAATAACCAATCCTCAGATTGCACATAGTGACATTGGGCTCTTGGGCCCATCTATTTTTGACATGTTTAAAGCACAGTATGATCTTCTGGACTGCACTTGTGTCCTTCCAGATGTTTTATTTACTTATCTACATGCTATTCTGCTACACACATAAGCTGCTATTCAATGTGCAATTTTGTTTTCTTTGTTTCACAACAACAATTTAACAGTATCAGTTTAACTATTGCTACTGTCATGAAATAAAGGTCTAGATTTAGATTCATAATGAGCAAACCAGAGGCAACACTGGCAATGAAAATCTTCCTGAGACAACATTATACAGAACCCTCGAGAGGAACCAGACTCAAAAGGAAAGCTATCCTCTTTTAGGTGGTAGGTAGTGGGAATTTTTTTATTATTATTATTTATTTTTTATTTTTTTGTATGATGCACCATCGTCTTGGAGGCATGATATTTTTCTGCACTTTATATATGTATATGGATGGGATGACTATAACCTGTTTATTGTGTAAAAATCTATATCCAATTATGTCTCATCCTGCATTCATCTTCAGTAACAGCTTCCTGATCATTTTGGTGATGGATCCAAAGCCTATCCTGGGAATACAGAGCACGAGGTGGAAATTCACACGCCAATTCACCTGTAACATGTTTTGGAAGGTGGTAGGAAACTGGAGAAGTGTGTGAAATAGTTTGCCCCACCTTGTTCTTATTATGCCATTGTTGAGACCTTGTGATGCAATGCTTTGCTTAATCATAATAATTTCATTATCAAGCTATCGATAGAATACATTTTAGTCCTCCCATATAACATCACAACCTGCTATCCCCGCTAGGAGAACCTGTAAAACTCCACGTAGACAATAACCCAAGATTGGGATTTCCAAGTGGCACAACAGAAAAGCATTCACCATATTGTCCAGAGATCACAAGTCTGAATCCCAAAAATGCCACAGCCATCCATGGCCGGGAGTCCTAATTCGCCTACTATCCGTCATAAATACCGGATACCCAGATGGTCTACTATTTCCGGTAGATTTTCGAAGTGTGCATGGACACTTTTTCAGCTAATACTGTCCACAAATTCTTGCGCGAAGGAGGAGGAGTTTTGTGACAGTTTGTTTATCAAGTCAAACTTTTATTGTCATATGCACAGTGAGGAAAAACAGGTTTCCCTGTACAATGAAATTCTTTCTTTGCTGTCCACAATGAATGCCAGGACAAGTACAAACTATGTAGAATAAAAAAATAAATAAAAAAACTCATTTTAGACAGGTGTAAATGAAATGTGGAAAAATAAATCAAGGGAATGGTAAATCAAATTATATAGTATACATTATATAAGGAGTAATGAATGAGGAAAAGCTGAAATGCAACAAGGAGTTTGTTTACGGTTACAGTGTGCGTAACTTGGCAACAGCGTTCTCTTCTGTTACATGACATGTTAGTATGTCCCGGTACTTCCATACTCTTTTGCTACACACTCAAATGTATGTACTTTTTCTTCACAAAAAGAGTACATATTTTTAGTGCATAGGATAAATATTGAAACGAATTGAGACGCAGCATTGGCCATGCTCTAAGGGTGGGAGGGATGGCATGCTTTGTCAGTCACAGTGACACAAGCCAATTGTGGGTGTGTGTGAGCTCATGAATGCAGAAGAGGACAGATAGCACTTTTCTCTGAGTGTGTTACACTGCCCTGTGATGTAGCATAAGCAGTAGTTCATAAAGATGTGGTTGGCTGGCTTCACATGTCTCAGAGGTAGCATGTCATTGCCTTCACCCTCCCTGCTTGGTAGCTGTCCTGTGCTAGGGGAAAGCTGGCTGAGTGTGAATTGGCCAAGACCAAATTATGGAGAAAATTGAGAGGGGGTGAGACAGTAAAGGCCTGTTCAATAACTATAAAGATAACTATAACGATAATTATATTAGTGTCCACACCAATGCAAGATATTGTTCTGTTTATTCTAAGCGCGCGCTGCAGTTGTGTCGTCTGCCGCTTTAAATGCTCGAGCTCATTAAAGCAGGATGGATTCTTATTGGCTGTCAATGTTTTTATCGTTCATCAGCTGGAAAAAATTGTTCTGAAAGTGATTCCAAGGATATCGTTTCTCTGTGCCGTTATTGTTATAGCTGTGGTGTGGACTCTGCTATTCTTTTATATTTAGGACGATGTGAACGGGCCTTAGCCCAGAGAAATGGGGACTCTGGAGTGGTTGGGCAGCAATTTTGTCTCATTTATGTTTATTCATATGGCAGACTACTTTTAACCAATGTGAATTACAAATAAGGCAGTTAAGGTGAACAGACTGGGATCAAAGCAACAACATTGTCTCTGGCAGAGTTAGTTTTTCTTGGACAACAACCATAACTGCTGAGACATAACTGCTCCATCTCAGCCCATAGATTACATTACATTGATCTCTTACTGTTAACCGTATGACTGGGTTTCATGACTGTAAACACAAATATCAAGAAAGGTTTTACAAAAAGCTCACAACATATAACTCATACAGTATAAGTAAGTCAACTCTTATATAAGTAATACTGTGACAAAAATATTTATTTATTTATTTATTGGTTCCTAGAAATCTAGAAAGGAAGATGCTGTAAGTAAATTAATAAGCTGCAGTGGCAGCAGTAATGAACACGTCTTGCTCTGTAAAAGACAGAGAAGGCAGAGGTTTATACACTTTTATTTAGCCTTGGTGAGTGAAAGTGTTTTTCCCTGTGTCCAGAGCAATGTCGGTAGAAAGAGGATTAATCTGCGGGAATGAGAGTGGGTGGTGTGGGGTTTTTCTCATACTGAGTGCTCAGAAAGGTCAGTACTTGCACAGAGATTAGTGATTGTTCTTCTGCTTTCTGTTCCAGAGCTCGTTTTCCTTAATTTTGCTTTGAATCTTCAAAGTTGACCTTGCGACAACTCGACTACAAACAGAGGGCGTTCTTTAAGCAGAATCTTTGCTAGACTCTTAAACAGGCGTCCAAAAAAAGAAAAAAAAAAAACATACTGTCAAGGTGTAATTTGTGGGTTCTACTGTTTGAACAGCAAACTGAACCATACAGTATTTTATATGTAACACCATGTTCTTTTCCAACTCTCAGTATTCCAGTCTCCCCTTCATCTCTCCCTTGTCCTTGGGGATGGCAGAAGTTGCTTACTTACTTTTTGCTTACTCTCTCTCTCTCTCACATTTCACACATTTCACTCAACTCTCTCGCTCAGCTTCTGAGAGCCTGCAGCAGTGGGTAAGCTGAAGGGATCAGGAAGGATGTGCACCCAAAAAACAGACAAAACAGTCTGAATTACAGATTACCTGCTTTCAGCAGTAGGATGTGAGCTAAAGATGGGGTATCTGTTAGAAAACAACAACTCTTCAGTAAACTATCTGAAAGCTCAGTGGCATGGGTATTATCTATCCACACAAAAAAATGTTTGGGTTATTTATGTTTCTTGCCGATTCTAGCGGTGGTTAGTCATTCACACCCGTAGCACACTCCTATTCTCAGTTACAATGTTAGGACAACTGCATGAAACTGCATGAGTGCAATAAAACAAATTTAACATGCTGTCATAATCACGTCTGTACTAAAATGCAGCTAAATCCCAAGAACTGTCCAAATGTAAACTGAAAATAAAACTCGCATGTAAAAATAAAATTGCAGCCATGAGGCTACTGTACGCCAAATGTTTTTTTTTTAAGAACATCATGCATAAACTGTATGCACATCCTGATATCCATCTCAAAAATATCCACACTGTGTAAAATTAAGCAGCACATAAATCTTTTCACACAGTCTATCTATATTAACTGATCTTTTGCAAAAAAAGTGTATCCTTCCTGCCTGTCCATTATTTTTTGTCAGTTACTTTGTGTATGCAACAATAGATTATAAATGAACAGAATGCACAGTTCTAGCTCTATGTAGGAGATAAATAAGCCAAGTATTACACCTAGAAGTTATTCATATATGAAGGCAATAGCAGAGAAGGCTGGCGTTCAATCAAATACTTCGATTCCTATGTTGCCAGTTCTGGCTTATGCTACAAAAACATACAGAAATCAGAATACATCAGAAAATAATCTATCTAGAAAGCAATAAGTTATAGCAAAAGGAAAAACATGTGTGTACATCCATGCAGGTTTTCAGTGCTATAGAGACCCAAGGAATTAAAAGTTTTGTGCAGCTTGTTTTGCTTCTGCTGATAGTTACAACATTTTGTACCACAATATGGTTGAATTCTTAAAACCCGACTGGTCAGAAGGTGTTGATTAATTTTCTCTAACAGCAGCTCTGACAATAGTTCCAGCTGCAATGCAAATTCACAGGTCTAAATTAATGCGCTCATTCTAATATGTTATTGTTTCTACAGTAATCACTTTTCTATGATGGATGCGCCACATCACATAAACAACATAAAAATGTGTGTAATTGTTGATACAGTTACATTTTTCTGTAAGGAGATGTTTATTTAGCATTTTTGGAAGGAGTCTCCAGCATCTTTCGGCTCTGTGTAACACTGTGACACTCAAAAATCTACATGACAGAGATGTTTACGCTTTCCGGTTTCTCAGTAACACGACACAACAGCTGGATTTTTCTTTGTCTGATTATATACAAGAAGGAGAGAAAAAAAGTTAGGCTGGGGAAAAAGAATTATGAGGTTTGCTATAACACAGGAACAAACTTGTTTTTGCAGGCGTTCCACAACATTAAACGTAACTATCCATGGATAAATACTATGAGGTGCTATTCTGTAATTAATACTAATTTGTATTTGTTGGTAAATTCGAGCTCCATGGCATGCTGTAACTGAAAAATATTTAACTTCAGGGTGGTAATAGTAACTCTGCTTCGAGTCGGGCTGCATCGCACCACCCTGTTGTTGATCATTTTCCTGTAACAGCACAACCGAGTGTATTATTCCTTACTTAATGTACAACACACAAAATATTAGCTAGCAAAGCTGATGTGTAACTGCTTATATAGAACACAAGCAAAAAGGGTTGGACTCCTTTAGTGGCTGGTGGAAGTTACAAACCTACTGACGACAGCAGTAAATAACACTTTTCTGTCTTTCTCTTCTTCCAGTTGTTGCAAAAAAACAAAAAACAAAAAAAAAAATGCTTTTCAAGATATCAACGATGCTTTGTTTCACCAGTTCAGTCAAAGAACGCTTTTACAGAATGTAATGTCTAAGACATCCCTAATTGGGACCAATGCCTCAATACACCTTCTGTCTGAGATATCCTGACATCAGCATCTCTTTGAAGTGTTAGATACTGCTAGTATACAGTACACTGCTGTTCTAAATTGCTATAACATTATGCTGTACATATATAGGGGACAAATCACATATGCATATGCACACATATCTGTCACACATAATCCCAATTGTGTGTGCATACACTGAAACTAAATGAAATAATAATAAAAAGAAATCACCCAGCACACTGTTCTTACACAGTGTCAGCTGAATGAGTAATTAAAAAACATAATTCAAACATCTGCCTTGAGGTAAAGCACTAAGACAGGCCATATGATGCAGTAACATGCCCAATTAGGAGCTGATGCTGCTGAAACAACAGTCCACCCTGCTAAGTGGAACAAAATGTTGGGAATGTTTGCAGGGTTGCAACAAAGCCGCTTTATATATAGATCCACACACAGCCTTCTGTTGACTTATAAAGGACAGTTTCAGTAAAGGATACACTGCCGTTATGTCACATGTTTAATATGCTATCGATCGGGTACCACTTAGTCATTCCATCAGCATGCGTGACTAAAAAACAGTTTGACTTTTTGCTCCAGTTTTCTTTGTATAAAAGTGTCCCAAAGGACAGACACTCAGGAGGTGAATGTGATGAAGTGTACACTATTGAAGGATTTGCTACAGTCCCCTCCGAAACTATTGGAACGGCAAGGCCAATTCATTTGTTTTTGCTGTAGACTGAAGGCGTAGGTATGAGACGAGAGTTTAAGATTTCAGCTTTTATTTCCTGGTATTTACATCTAGATGTGTTAAACAATAGAAAACATAGACCTTTTGTATCAGTCCACCCAATTTTTAGGCGAGCAAAAGGATAGGATCAGATAAGTCTTGAAGTAAATTAAAGTAAATAACACTTAATATTTGGGTGCATATCCCTTGCTTGCAATAAGTGCATCAAGCCTGCCACTCACTAACATCACCAAATTGTTGGTTTCTTCTTTTGTGATGCTTTTCCAGGCTTTTACTGCAGCCCCTTTCGGTTGTTATTTGTTTCGGGGGGGGGTGGTGAAATGCTTCTCAATTGGGTTAAGGTCTGGTGATTTACTTGGCCAGTCTAAAACCTTCCTTTTTCGGTGGGGACTGTAAATATTTTTTACATGCATTTGTTTTGTTATGTATTTCTGGATATGTTTGAATGCAACACTCAAACCTTGAAAATGACATTAATTCATTCATCTTCAGGAAATGCTTTATCCTGGTCATAGTTGCATGGATCCGGAGCAGGGAACACTGGACACAAGGTGGGAATACATCCGTGATGGGAAGCCAGTCCATTCCAGTCATTCACACACTCATTCACACCTAGGACAATTTACCTTATCCAATCCACTTACATAGAAATTCACAACACATTTGCCAAGTAAGGTATAGCACACTTGGAGGCATGCTGTTATGGGAAAACAACCAAGTGATATGATATGGCCCAACATTAGGGGAAGTTATTGTTATCAGCCCAAAGTTGATTATTTCCAATAACAGCACTTCCTGAAGTGTTTTATCCTCCTTAAACCACAGCAATTTGCCAACACTACCAATTTGCCAATCCAGAGGAGATGTGGAGATCTTCCAGGAAGTCCTTGATTGAATGAAACCGACAACCAACTGGATTTCTTGGTGTCTACATACTTTGGAGGCTGGTTGATTGGTGTTTATGTGGCATACACCATACATACTTAGGTAAACTCTTACTATAGAAACTACAAACGTATTAGAATGAGTGCATAACATAAATCTGTCATTTGCTTCGCAGCCGGAACTAATGTTAGAGCTGCTGTTCGAGAAAATTAATCAACGTCTTCTGAGCATGTATAATATCCATAACCACACTGCTATATCGTTTACCACAAACCAAAAGCCACACGTCTCTGGTCCATAGTCACACACTGTCGACTCGGGTGTGTGCCAACATACAGTTTATCGGTTTAGATGCGATACGTTTTAGAGCCTACAACATTATGAGATTTTCATCACAGCTCAAGGTGATGGAGAGAATGCCAAAGAACAAGAAGATGAAGTTTCTGTGATGTCAGTGTCAGGTGACTCACTCATTGGCAAGGATCAGAATTAATGACTTCCTAGTGATTTGCATGCGCTAATTAGCGGGGATAATGAACACAGCAGCCTAATTACACAGGGGAAAGAAACAAAAACACAAAGAGAAGATCACTAATTACAGATTGGCATGATAAAACCTGTTTGGGTCAAATATGTTGTTGTAATTAAATAGGATCTATATCTACTCCCATGTTCCACTTATCCACATAGACTTGAGCTTAAGATGTGTTGATGGGTGATAGTCAGAAGTTTGTTTATGAACTAGCATTACATATAAATTATTTAATTCGTCAACAGGAATAATGTAAGTCTAAGAAGGAAGTTAGTCTGCGTTCATGTGCAATCAAAATGTTTCAAACAGTTTTGGCTTTAAAACAAAAAATATTACCAGAAAAACTCTTATACTAAGTACTAAAGATGCTTGCCATGAAGAGGTTGAATAATTTTGAGACTGGAGAAGTCATTATAAGTTGCATTTTCAGTTGAATTTGGGGAAACCACTTGAAGCATTCGTTGTGTTGAACTATTTCAGTAGCTTTTGTTTGATTTGTTCAATGCAAACAGCTGAAAGTCTGTAAATTTTGACAATAAACCTGATTTACAATGGGGGTTGAATAATTTTGATTGCAACTGTAAGATTAGAAAATTAATTAAGAAAATTAAGTTGAGATCACGAGAAAACAACTTTTGTTATGTCGATATCATGAGAAAACAAGAAAGAAAGAAAAATAACAATGCATAGCTGCTTAGGGCTTCCATATATATTTTTCCTTTACTTGAAATTTTGGGGCTAAAATTAATGAATGATCTTGAATGACCCAGATGTGTATCAGCAATTATTAAATTGAAATCTAATAAAACGATGTGAGGTTAATAGATTTTCTTCTCTTCTGTGATCTTCGTGTGTGTGTGTGTGTGTGTGTGTGTGTGTGTGTGTGTGTGTGTGTGTGTGTGTGTGTGTGTGTGTGCACGCACACTTGGCTAGTTTTCCCCAGCTCCAGGGGTCAGAGCCGAAAAAAAGCCAAAACACTGTCTGTTTTAATGACAGGCCCAAGTGACACATCACCATAACATTTTAATTCATCCAAGACTCAATCTACGAAAGGTCGCTTTTTGATAATGTATTTTTAATTACTGCTGCCGCTGTGCCCCCTACCACCCCCTTCCCCTTCCTCTCAGTGTTTAGGATGAGGGTGCGTGGGATAACGTGTATCTCATGTCTGGTGCGCTGTACAGCTGCCTGTCAATGTGTCCTTCACGAGCCAGTGCACCACTAAGAAGCCATTTACACCAGCCGTACCCCATATGGCTGCATTGCTATTCCAGCAGAGGCGCCGCCGCCACTGCTCATAAAAGCCCACGCCCGTCAGCCTTTTTAAAAAATGGCATTATCCCGCTTAATGATGCAGCACTTTAATAGCAGGAAAGGAAAAAACGCAATAAAGAGGCTGCTACTAGAATACCATCAATGGCAGATAATAAAAGGGAAATTTGTCATTCACAACACCGCGTGCCGTGTATCAGCACAAAATCTGGAGTGGATGCCATTGCAGCCTTTGTGCGTGGTACACTGCGGAGGTGAGCTTGTACAGACACACTGCACACTCTGGGGGGGAGGGGGTGTGTTCTAACTGAAGATAGACAAGATGGCAAAGGTAAGATCTTGCAGGGACCTCATCGTACAGGACAGGCACTTCCAGTGTTCTTAGTGTTTGATATAATCCTATCCTATGTGTGTGGGCATGTGTTTATATCTTTGTAGGGACCAAATATCCCCACATGGATAGGAATATCTGACAGGTTTGATCATGTGGTGTGACATCTGGTTAGTCCCCACATGGAAAACTTACTGAGGTTAAGCTTAGGGTTAGATTTAGGTGTAGCATAGCACTAATTAGCTGAATTAATAAATATCTCAATGAAAGGTCCTCATAAGGATAGTAAGATAATAACTGTGTCATTGACAGCTGACAATTTTTTTTTCCTATAGGGTGGCACAGCAGCACCACAGTGGTAGTGTTGATGTCTCACAGTTTACAAGGTCCATGTTTCAATCCTAAATTGTAAACTGTTTGTGTACTGTCTGTGAGGAGTTTAGCATTTTCTCCATGTCTTAAAGTGGGTTTCCTCTTGGTATTGCATTTCCCTCTCACCTCCCAAAAATGTTGTTATGTGGACTGGCTACTCTAAATTGGCCATTGGTGTGAATAAATGTGTAAATGTTTGTGTGGTGCCCTGCAGTGGCCTATCATCCTATACAGAGTCCCTTGCCTTCCATCCAGTGGTCCTGGGGTAGGCTCTGGATTCACCACAATCCTGGTCAGAATAAAGTGGCTAGTGAAAATGAATGAACTAATCTTTTTTTTTTTTAGCTGTTGAAATAAATTTTTAAAAATTTTATCTGAGAAATCTTTATCCATCCATCCATCCATCCATTTTCCACACCACTTATCATACACAGGGTCACGGGGGAGCCTGGAGCATATCCCAGAGAACTCAGAGTACAAGGTGGGGGACACCCTGGATAGGGTGCCAACCCATTGCACATACATTCACAAATTATGGACAATTTGGAAATGCCAATCAGCCTACAGCGTATGTCTTTGGACTGGGTGAGGAAATGCACACAGGGAATGTCAAACTTTGATCAAGCTGACAGATAGCTCCTGTGCCACAGTAAGAATTAAATTTCCTACCTTTTCACTTTTGGGGATAACCAAAGGTTTTTAAAATGTTAGAGCATGTGATTGAAAGAAACACATTTCAGTTCAGGAAAGTCTGTTATTTTAAGAACTATATATAGTAGAAAATTCCACCATGTGAAGGGATTCCCAGGCCACCACACATATCGGAATAACCTGCTCACACACCGCACTCGGTACACAGAGACTCTGGAGGTCAGGGGGTCAAGGTAAAAATGGAAGAAGAAAAAAAAAGCACCACAAACTCAAGCACTCATGCACTATGCCCACTAGTCCTGCCCTTATGCAACTACACAAGCATTCATAATAATGATGAAAACATTGGCCATGTTCAACATACTTTGAAAAGCATTATCCTTTGTGGCTAGTTGTATGGATCAGCCAATTTAAATTACATCAGTGGTCTCTAAAATGATTCTTTAAGATGTATGGGGGAAAAAATTACCTAAAAATTAATTCATAATCAAGTCAATCAATTCATCAATTATAATTTTAAAACAGTTACCCATCATTCCTGTTCAAATGTCCACAGCTCTCACCCTCAATTTATTAAATGTCTTCCAATGGAAAGCATTCGCCCAATGCTCCAGAGATTGCAAGTTCGAATCTCAACAATGAGACAGACATCCATGGCCGGAAGCCAAGGGAGCAAATTCGCCATGATGTCTGGGTGGGAAGGTTTGGCATACTCTGCCTCCCTGTCAATCACAGCAACACTAGCCAATAATGGGTGTCTGTGAGCTCATGTATGTGGAAGGTGGTAGACAGCACTTTCCTTTTGACTATGAAATGCTGGCCTGTGATGCAGCATGAGCAGATGTTCATAAAGATACAGTTGGTTGGCATCACATGTGTTACGTGTCAGAGTGTTTGCATTTGTCTGCTCCCTCTCTGCTCTTGTTTTTTCCACTGTTTGTTTGCCCTACTGTCTCTAGCTGTCTTCTCATAGGTGGAGCCCTGTGGCAATCACCATTAACTGGTTGACAAGACCTGACCAATGGAAGGCAGGAGCCCGGCCAAAAGAGGTGGAGCTGTCCATTTAAAAGCAGCACATTGACGCCCTTGTGTCAGCCTCTTGGCTCCCTGTTTGTCACTTTGTTTCCCTGCTACCAACATACTAGCTCCCTTGGTTTGAGAACAGGTAAGATTGTGCGCACACCTACATCCCACCACGTAGGTGTGTTGAATGTCTAGACACCCTAGGCTAGAGGGTGGGTGCCACCTTTGTATTTCTTGTTAGCTTAGCCTACTGTAGTTAGTTAGTTTTGTGTTATATTATTTGCAGTCAGGTTAGCTATTTCAAATACAGCCTAGTGTAGTCGTGTTTTTACTATGTTCATTTCTTTGGCACCGTCCATGTTCTCTCTCTCTCGGGTGAGACTAGTTCCCCTTCTGTCCTTGTTTTGTGGTTCTCCTGTGCCTGTCTGTAAATGCCAGTCCTGTTATATGTCAGGATTAAAAGTGATAACCCTACCTCTACCCTCCTGTCCTACTCATATCCACCATCACCATAGTCAATAATAATAATAATAATAATAATAAATACTTTATTGGTCGTTTAGCACGAAACTTGTAACGTACATTCCAAAGGTGGGTTACATTCTCACAGAGATCAAACATATATTCATAGCATATGTACAAACACACAAAAGTTATACACATACACATTAATTTGCACACAGTAGAAAGAGAGATTACATAGCATTAATAATCCTGATACTTGCTGGTACAAATGACTGGGAATATCTTGATGTTCTACATTTGATAGATCTAAGTCTTCTGCCTGATGGTAAAAGTTGATAATTACAGTTGAGTGGGTGTGATTCATCTGCTCTTATTACTTTACATCTTTGGGAGACACATTTGGTATAGATTTCTTGTAATGTTGATGCATTGTCTGCACCCAGTTTCTTACATTTACTTATAACCCCCTCCAACCTTTTCTTTGCATCACGATTGCTATTACCAAACCAACATGTTATTGAAAATGATATGACTGATTGAATAACTGATGTATAGAAAAGTTGGAGGATTTTATTGTTGATGTTAAGTTTGTAAAGTTTTCTTTGAAAAAATATTCTCGAGTGTACCTTTTTTAAGGATAGCATTGATATTTTTACTGAAGTTGAGCTTATCATCAATTATCATACCAAGATATTTATATTCATGTACACTCTCTACAAGTTCACTGTTGATAGATAGGGTGGAATGTTCCACATCAGATGTTCTAAAATCCACAATCATTTCCTTTGTTTTCTTAACATTCAGTTCAAAATAGTTTTCTCTACACCATTCAACAAACTTATTAACCTCATCTCTATATGCAATATCATCAGAGACACATCTTGCCACAAGAGCTGTATCATCAGCATATTTAAACAACTGACATCCTATGTTGGTACTTCTACATTCACTGGTGTACAAGGTGAACAGTGTTGGTGATAGCACACACCCCTGGGGGGCACCTGTGTTTGTGACTAGGACATCAGATTTTGTGTTCTTATATTTAACATACTGTGGTCTAGAGGTAAGAAAATCATTTATCCATAGGACAAGCGTGGGGTGAACATTCATATTGATCAGTTTTTGCATGGTAATATGAGGCTGTATTGTATTAAAAGCACTGGAAAAGTCAATGAACAGAATTTTACAGAAATGTTTGTTGGTTGCTGTATTAGCCCTATCCATAATATAATAATATAATATAATCCAATCAACCCGCAGTCGTAAATGTTATTGTTCTTACACTCACCCTAGACCTTACTTGCTGTGGGAACGTAACACATGTCTTGAAGGTAGCATGTGATAGCCTTCACCCTCCCCGGTTGGTAGCTGACATATGATGGGTCTGACTGGTAGGTAGAAATTGGCAAGTGACCAAATTAGAGAGAAAAAGGCTTGTCTTTCATTCAGGTAACCCACAGCCCTTTGTTAGTTCACTAACAAAACACATATGGACAAGTTGTGGACATATGTTGAGGTGATGGGACACTTCTTGTCCCATCACCTCAGCGTTCGTTACAATGTCAAAGCTAATGACAGGAGGAAGCTTGCCGATCCTGATACCCCAAACTCCACCAAATAAGTGAGGATGGCGCTCAAGACAGAATCAGCAAGACACTTCAGGTTCAAGTGTATGCAAAATTCACCGGGATACCATTTGACCAGGAGAATCTTAAAGCTCGGTGGAAAATGTGCCAAGTATGTGATGAGTGAAAAGTGACATTAACATATTTTCTACGAAGAGAGAAACAACCTTATACTCCTTATACTGCATTTTATTTTGAGTTGGCACCAATACAAGGTGGGTGTAAGTAGTTCACATCTCATTTTCTAAATCGTCACAATTCTTTTGGTCCTGTTAGCTTTGGTTCATTCTATTTTTATGCACTTTGTGTGTTACTACAGCAGTTACAGTTTGTGCAGTGGTGATTAACCATGTATTGTGTTTTCATTCTTGTAGGTGAGTTGATGGGTAATTATTTGGTGGTAACTTGGAGCTATGTGTGAAGTGGTCCTTGTAAGATTGTGAAAAACCCTTCATAGCATTAGAATTGCATATGGCTTCTCTTGTATGAGTTCATAAGTGCACCCTAGTGAAAAATAGCATAAGAATGCTTCTTTCATACCACAGCTTGCAGAATGGTATGAAATTGCGCTTACAAACCATGAGCAGAAACACTGAGGAGTTTCTAAGTGCTCTAAATAAAGCAAATCCTTGAAAATGAAAAGCAAATAAGCACTCCTGAGGCATCATTGTCCCATTCCAGTGTTGCAAGTGAACTGAAATTGAAAGAGATGACTTGGTAAAAGTAACAAATGTAATTAGAAGCTGTTAAACTCTTAAGCTGGATTTATACTGCATGATAATCTTTGGTTGTGAGTTAAAATTGGTGGTCTTAGAGAGCATAATGAAAAGCGCTCAACAGCGGCCAATTTAGTGCCATTGCGACCAAAGAAAGCCAATGACAACATTATGGCAGTGTCCAAATTTTTTTTTAATTAAAATCTCAGAGAGTAACCGCTGCTATGATGCTTGTCTAAAAGCCAACAGTATGAAGAATGGCATAGGCTTGAAAAAAATAAATAAATTATAAGACAGTAGTGGCAATGGGAAAACATTAACAAAACATGCTTATTCCCTCAAACTGTCTTTGAAGAATGTTTCTGTTTGTAAGCAAGCCTGAGCCAAGATTTTATTGGAATCAAATAATAACCTTAAAAGACCACTGTCATCTCAATGCCGGAATTAGTGCTGCATTACAGTTCCTGGAATGCATACAAACATGGCCGACCAGGACTACACATCCCAATAAATGCACTCACTGCAACGCTGTAGATCACCTGACGTCTGACTGCATACACCTGGACTCACACACACACACACTATACAACACACACACAAACATTCAACCAACGTGAAGTATTGCTGAGAGTCTGCTCTTCATGGTACCAAGCATTATTTCACATGCATGCTGTTTTCTGGATTTTGATCCTGTTCATGCTTTCTGGTTTCTGATTCTAGTTTTTTGCCGATTGGCTGACCCTTTGCCTGTTTTTTGATTTTGAAATATATTAGAACAAAAAAAAACATAAGTAAGACTGTAGGAGAAAGGAGTTTGGTTTGTTTTTGTTTGTTTGGTTTTTTTTTTTGGAGAAAAGAGAAAACTTGCCATTACTACTACTACTACTTGAAGTGGGCAAAGCAGGTTTGAGGTTACTGACAAAAAAATGCATTTGCAGTCCTTTTCAAGCAAGGTTTGCTGATTCATGTACTTCTTTTAGATCAGAATTATTTGATCATCATATGTGACTGATGAAAAAAGTGCAGCTTTGTCATTAATTAGTTAAAGGCATGCTTTTTTAATGTGCTTGTGATGCACGTTGATTTGACACTGAGGGCAGTTTGTGTGTCTGAAGTAGAAGGACTGGTAGAAGTGGTATTTATAACCCACTTGAAGAGTTTAATGAAGGGATGGCTATTGCTTTGCATGCAGAACTGGTTAAGCACATTTGACATTGCTAATCACATTTGACATTTTATTGGGAGGGGGCTGTTGAACAAGTGAAGCTGTTTGCCGGTTTACTTCCTAATGCTCGCTGTACTTTTGTCATGGAGTACGACACTGATGTAGGTTCTTGCTGTAGCAGCATGTCTTAATCCTGTGAAAAATAGCTGAATACATACTTGGTTGTAACTTGGTTCAACCCAGTTTCAGTACATGGAGTTACCAGTCAATAAGCATGAATGGATTTACAATATTACTTCTCCAGATTATAGGAATCTTAATTACATTTAAACTGGCAGTTGCCCATTATCTATTATTTTCTATACCCACTGTATGTAGATACATGGGAAACAGTTGCATTTGCCATATCTGTAACCTTTACTGTAGTTACTCCTGTCATGCCTTTTGGAATGCATAATTCATCTGCTACTATCCAGCTCCTAGTAAATAATACGTTTTTTTTAGTTTCTCATGGGTCTGAAGTTATCGTAGATGATACAGTTGTGTCCAGTGTATGTGGATTTTTGCCTTTTCTCCTTTCTTTTCAAAATGTAGATGCAGAGGAACCAAAGAGCTGGAATTCCACAGAGGAACTCTTTGAGGAGGAAAGTCTTACAATCACCTACATGCCTTCTGGCTTAGTGTGACGGCGCAAGACAAGTAGGTGGCAACTATAAAAATTTGTCAAACTTGAGACTTGTAGGGCCAAGGGGGAATAAAGGGAAGGTCATGGGTCTCCTGGGATAGATAGGTTAGAGCTGATGCTCTTGGCTATTATAACATGCAGACATATATTCTCTTACCCACACTGGCAAGTGACAAAGCGACAGACGGCCATTCATTTTCTATGTACATGTGCATCACATAGCCACGATTTCAGCAACAGCAGTAAGCAACAAAGCAACAGCATAAGGGACATTTCAGCTGTGATTTTCTCAATTCTATGTAAATTAAATATGACCCAGTAAAGTGACAAATCCAAACAATTGGCATGAATGATTTCTCAGATCAATCTTATTGCACGTGTGGTTGAAAGTTTTTCAGTTCCCCACTCACAACTTTAGTTCCTACCTGCAATTAGTTCCCATTTGCTGTTTGATGCACAAAAATGGAAGATAAACTTGAAACCATGGTTTCATCTTCCTTTCCTTCCTTCCTTACATCCTTTCATAACCTATCATTAAATGTGGATAGAGACATTATGAAAAAAAATAAAAAAGGGACTTGGAAGGAAGTAGCTGCGATCGTTTGTGTCCCTGGAAAGTGCACATAGCTAGTACAGTTAGCTTGCTTTGATAATCTGCCTATAAAGATAGAAAGGATAGCACATAACATGTAAATCAAACCAATTTTGACACTGATTAGTGACTAAAAAAAAAAAAAAAGCTGAGCAGTGCACACCCACAAACAACACTAGCGGTCGCTACCTTCCCACAAAAGACAAGCGACAAGAGTGACTTGTCACCTGTTGGTGTGAATGTACAGTTGACGTCATAAGTTTACATACGCCTCGCAGAAGCCAAAAAATGTTAATTTTTTTTTTTTTTTTAAATAAGAGGGATCATAAAAATTGCATTTTGTTCATTTAGTCCTGCCCTGAATAAGCTATTTCACATAACATATGTTTACATATAGTCCACAAGACACAATAATAACTGAATTTACACAAATGAACCAGTTCAAAAGTTTACATACGCTTCATTCTTAATACTGTGTGTTGTTACCTGGATGATCAACGACTATTTTTATGTTTTGTGATAGTTGTTCATGAGTCCCTTGTTTGTCCTGAGCACTTACACCGCCCACTGTTCTTCAGAAAAATCCTCCAGGTCCTGCACATTCTTTGCTTTTCCAGCATCTTCTGCATATTTGAGTCCTTTCCAGCAGCGGCTATATGATGTTGAGATCCATCTTTTCACACTGAGGACAACTGAGGGACTCGTACACAACTATTACAAAAGGTGCAAACATTCACTGATGCTCAAGAAGGCAACACACTACATTAAGAGCCAGGGGGTGTAAAGTGTTATTGATATGTATAATAATAACACTTTACACTGATCATCCTGTTTAAGAATTAACTATCAAGTGAATGTAATCTTTTGAACAAAATGTATTTTTTATGATCCCTCTAATTTTTATTTTTTTTTTTTTTTCTTAAAATGTAAGTCATATGTAAACTTATGACCTCAACTGTAGAGTTATGGAGCCATAACTGCATCTAATCTCTTCAGCTAAAGTTTGTCTCTTTTTTATCTTAGTTTTTGAGATCTTCTTCTTCTTCAAAACAATATAAAGATCTCTTTTCTCAGCATACTTGGGCCTCAGTTGTGGGTAATATTTTGTTTTAATTCAAGATGTGTAGGTCTAGTTTATTTACCTAATGATGGCAGGAAGACTGTGATGATGTGTGCATCTCTTACAGGTCTTAGGTGGCTGTAGGCAGCTGTTAGGGGTTGGTAAACTTAGTGAAACTCTTGGAACCCAAGACCTAGCTATTCACTGGAGGTTGAACCAATTGTACCTTGTCAAAGAAATCTTGGGGCCTGTTCACAGCACTGAAAACGTCACTTCAGGTGCTCAAGAGGCCATATAAAATACATTTATTATACATGCTGACCAAGAGGACAGTCTGAGGGCAGAAGGGCAGAAGCTCAAGCCCACAGGGTTTATCTGTGCATATGCCTGTCACACACCATCTGCTTCATTTTTGAAATTGTTGTGACGCCATTCATTATCTTCAAATGGCGCCGTGTCAATTGGTATTTTTAATGACTAACACTTGATAATAATTTAAGAGTGCAGCCCTCTATGCATTATGCATTATCGTCCCTATTGCTTTCCACTCATGAATGAATAATGTAATGAAAATTATATCTGAATAAATAATGATATAATCTTGCTTAGGAAATATAAATCCTACTGTTGCCCAAAATGAAATCATGCCAAAGGAAATCCAGCAGGAGTGAATTCATATATTTTCACCAAAGAAACATAATGAAGTGGTAATTTGTGAGATGGTCAGTCCATGTTCTTCGTATGCAATTTTCAATATGCTAAATGACATTTATCGCGTGTACAGTGACCCCATAAAATGACCCCAGTTTTACGTGAGATACTTAGAATTTAAGAACGAAAAGCTTTCTGCAGCCATGTAAACAGAATTAACAGAATTGCATCTCTGATCTTAATCCTACTGTGGACCCTGGATGGTGTTTATAATAACATCAGCGAATGAATTTTAATATCCTGCCTGCTCTGCATTTATGCTATGTACATAATGAATTTGATGGAGACATGCAGTATGCGTGTGTGTGTGTGTTTATGCATTTTAATATTACAGTCTCATGGTAACAAAAATAAAGAAAGAAAGGAAAATATTGTCTGAAATGATTGCTTTGTTCTCACATTTACATTTTCCTCATTTCTGTTTGCCAAAGGAATAATAAAAAAAAAAAAAAAAGGCCTTCAGTTGTGAAAGAACATGATTAAATATGCCACTGCAGCTTAGACACACTGTGTTTCAAAGGTAATGGACAGAAGTGAGACAAAATCACTTTAATGGCAAGCAAATTATGGTTGAATGACAAACAAGCAATATTTCAGATTCCAATATTAATAAGTAATACGTTTGTATTATCATTTTTGGAGAAAAAAAAAAAACATGCTGTAGAAATTAAACAGCCTCCAATAAATATTTAGAAAATTTTATGACACATCTGCACTGATGATCCATATGGGTGGAGAAATGAAGATGCATTATGTTAGGAGATACTATATGTCCAAATGTATGTAGAACCTGACCATCACACACAATTGTATAGAATGTCTTTGTATGGTGTAACATTACAATTTCCCTTCACTGGAACTAAGGGGCTCAAACCTGTTCCAGCGTGACAATGCCCCGGTGCACAAAGTGAGGGGACGCCTGTTTACAGCTGCTACAATGTAAGTGATAACAGAGATTAACTTGTTTCACAATGTTAAACGTAACTATAAATAGACAAAACATACAGTATGTGTCGTTCTTTAGTAAATAAAATAAAAATAAAAATGCTACCATTGGCAATTTGCTGTGGTATAAGATGAATAAAACACTGTACTTTGAAATAGGCTGGATCATATCACCCTGCTGTTGATTATTTTCCTAAAACAGCACACCTTGTAGCGGTCTATTGAAGATGAGTCAGTAATAGTGGTGGCCTGGCTGTCTCCATCAGCAAGTCTCTCTTTCTCTGCTTATCTTCCTGTCTCTCTTACTCTCCTATTACCAGCCTTCTCCCTCTCCTACTACCAGCCTTCCCCCTCTCTTGCTCTCTCTCTCTCTCTCTCTCTCTCTCTCTCTCTCTCTCTCTCTCTCTCTCTCTCTCTCTCTCTCTCTCTCTCTCTCTCTCTCTCTCTCTCTCTCTCTCTGTCTCTCAGGGTCTGGCCTGCTGGATCCTCAAGTCAGACATTGAGCATCAGTGTCACTTTCCTTTCACAGCAGGCCAAGAGGATGACAGGTATGAGTAACGCATTTTCACTCTGAGTTTAATACTTGGTGACATATATCACAGCATGTACACACACACACACACACACACACACACACACACACATCCAGACCCATGTACCTAAATGGAAACCAACCCCCATCTGCCCACATGCATACATTAATAGAGACACAACCATGTAGTCATAGTGAGCCCTGTAGGCTGGGTAATTAAGGATAGATTTATGGGGCTCGTATGGTAATGTTAAAGTCTATGTACAAGTAACAAACCCAGATGTTGACTAATGACTACAATGCTAGTCTGGATTCAACATCTGGATCTAGTTTTCTCATTTAATCATTCTGGGATGGTTGCGGTACATTCTGAAATGTTCTTGACTTGGTTCCACGTGGGACTGTGAGAGCTGATTTTTGAGAGCATCTATACTTAAAAAGAACAACCTGATCGACCATTACCGGTTACAATCCACTGAGGATTCATCAGTTGTGGCCTTCATATTCACTGTTCTTTTAGTGCTGAAAATGAACACATGGCTGAAGCCGAGGTGATGACAGGAACGGCAAGGAAAACAATCACAGCAGAGCAAACATTGCCAAAGGCAGCCGAGAACGAATTATAATCAGCAATGAGAATCACAACTTTCAGTCTTCTTTCTGATGACTTTTTGTTTTCCGCCCTCTCCACTTCAGCTTGTTTTGAAAGACGTGCTGTTGTATTTGTTGTTTTTGAATTCAACAGCACTGACAATAGCCTACGTTTTGTACTGGACAACAGTCAGTATGTTTATATTCATGAGGGTTTTGTTTTTTGCTGAATGCCAACATGTTGTTTGATTCAGACTACACAGCAAGGCAGTGAAATGAACATAATTGGCCAAAGATTATTTCCTATTGGTGATGTTGTACACAACATAAAGTGTATAAGACTGTGTAAGCCATGTAATAGTAACAATGTAGTAATTTTATACCACAGGTTTTATATCACATGTTTATGTTTACGCGCTCTTTGTAATGTTATCATGTTTATAGTAACAGTTAATTCGCAGGGACCTGAATGGCAGATGCTCCACTTAAACAGATTTTTAAAGTGTGTACGTTTTCTGTGAGGAGACATTTACATTAACATTTACGTAAGGAAACTCGAGTGTCAGTGCTTTGTAACAGTCAGAAGTAAAGCTGTAACGTTAGGTTTTCTGACACAGGAAAGTTTTCAGGATCGAGGGCTTTGTGGTTTCTCGCTACCAAGACAAGCTGCATTCTTTTTGTCTTATTATCTTCAAGAAAGAGAAAAAAGAAAGACGACTGAGGAAACAACTGTTTATATCTCCTAGAATGTAAGTGATAACAAGAACTTGTTCTGTGGATGTTCCACAACATTAAATGGAACTATAACCGGATTAAAAGGTATGACATAGTTGGAAAATAGTCAACTTCGGTGTGGTAATGTCTCGTTTGGGAGTCGAAGGCGGATGCAAATGCAGACTTGTATTGTGAATAGTGCAAAAATAAATGGCCAACAAGATGATTAAACACAAAACACAAAGACTATGGTCAAAACTATGGTAGGCAAAGCAAGGTGCAGACACAGCAGGAACGGCAACAGAAACTTGACAGTGAGGTGCACAAACACTGGCGCCTTTATGGCACTAACCTGTCAGGTAGCAGTAACTCCGCTTCATTTCAGGTCACATCACAACCCCGTGCCTTATTATTTTTCTATAACAGCACAGAAAACTATTCATTATTTATCTAATCATTATTTAAATGACTGGGGAAGATAGCAGACTGTGTTACAGTGGTGTAGCAGTAAATTGGCTACAACAGATAAACACATGATGACACATACTGTATAAACAGTTCGTGCTTCATTAAACATATATCATTTGGTATATCAAGAACAAAAAATAAGAGCATAAATATAAAAGTAAGCTGACACAGTTCTAATTTGGCCAGCATTTTATAATGACTGTTAACTGTAGTTGTTTTGAGAAAATTGAAAATCTGAAAATACAACACCCCCAGACCAAATACCACCCCAAACCTAGACCCCCTCCTCACCAATCATGTTCTAGCCTACACGCTAGAACATTTTCTACAGGCTAGAACACCTGATAATTAATCAACATGACTACTACAGACGCCTCCTTGTCCCAATTGGTTAGATGTTGGTGGCTCAAACATTTGGTTCATCTCCTGTTTACAGATGCTGTTACAGAACAAGAGACTCTTAGAGCAGATAGTTTGATAGCCACCATCATGTGAGGGGAACTTCTGCAAACATTACAAATGATGTTTTGCCTTAAAAATCATAGCGCACACATTTAAGATCCAATTATTTGCATTTAAATGAGTTTTAAGTCCTCCAAATAAAGGTACAAAAGATGCAACCGTAAGGGTGATGCCTGACTGATAAGCGTTCCTGCTCGGAAATGTAAGAAATGCTTTTTTTTTTTCTGGGAGAGTACATTTCACATTCAGATCTGTCATCATGAAAAGATATTAATAAAAGGTTCCTGCTTTTGGCTTGGTACTTCCTTGAAACTGCTATATAATTCTAGCTATTTAAAAAAAATCTCCTACAGGGTTGAACGGAAGGAACCATGAGCCAGTAAATCACTTTTGGATCACAAGTTTGTGATGACAAAGGAAATGACACACTTGTGTTTGAAACCTCCTCTCCTAAAGAGCAGGTGCTGCATGGAATCCAGGTGTGAGATTGGTTATTTCAAAGTAGAATAGAAAAGAAAAATAGTCAGCACTAAATGTCTGACCATTCAGGCTTATAATGACTATCCCTTATCGTGTTTAGTGTTTCAGACTACGTCGGAGCACTTTGCCTGGGAAACAGCGAGCGAGATAAGGTAGGGGTGAGTGCCGTGGCTAAACAATGACGAGACGGAAAAGCTCTCATGTGTTTAATTTCCCTGTGAATCCAAATTAATAAGCAAATAAATCCATGCATAAATAATCTAGGAGATAAATAGACGACCGGCAGCACAGCAGAGTCTGCAGCACAATGGCGTCTCATTACGGAAGCACAACACTGACAGGAAGGGGTAGGTGATTGTTTTTCTTTGTTTTTTTTTTTTTGATACATCAGGTTTGATACATCAGAAAGACAGGAAGAAAGACAGAACTTTGCAGGACTGCACTATAGCTCTCATCAGGTCCATCTCTGCACGTAATTGATGCTAATGCCTCTGCTTGTTGGTCCCTGAGTGTACTTCCACCCATCATACAAAGCACAAGATGCACAGGCTAATGGCATTGTGAGAGTAATTAAAAATAAGCCTGAGCGTGTACGTCGTGCATGCGTCAAAGGAAAAGAACAAGACCTTATTGTCCATCTTCCACCTAATTTCAATCTCTTTGAAACAAATGAACCATGCACAAGTCTGGGAAATTTTTCAGAGTCAGAGCACGGCTGGCAGGAAGCAAACAGGTCAATAAGAGCAAATAAAGAACCTGGTAGGGGAGAGCATGCGCATTACCAAGCGCCATTTACACACCTGTCATTCTGCCAGTGCTCAATAACTCGACTCGTAAATAGTGAGAATAAAACAATAAACCTGCTGATACGTTCACATTTTGGCAGAATGGAAATCGTTTAATCGCACTGTGAAGCCCAAGTAGCTTGTATAAGTATGCTATGAAGCCATGTGAAATCTTTAGCAAGTCTCATGTTAATAAAAAAAATATGAATGGACTAAGAACTGTAAGATATGAGGTGATATGAGATGCAATCTCCATAATATTCCTGTCATTCTACCATATTCTGTTATTTTTCTCTCAAAACACAAAGACATGCAGGTCTTTCTTGGTTTTAGCACAGAACCATTTCTAGATGGGATTGATATTTTCTATAATATAATCTACAATATACATCCAACCTTCCATCCTCCGTACCGCTTTTCCTACATAGGGTCGCAGGGAGCATGGAACCTATCCCAGGGAACTCGGGGCACAAGACGGGGGACACCCTAGATGGGGTTCCAACCCATTGCAGGGCACAATCACACACCATGGACAATTTGTTAATGCCATCAGACTACAACGCATGTCTTTGGACTGGGGGAGGAAACCAGAGTACCTGTAGGAAACCCTCTGAAGGACCCCCTGCAAATCCATGCACACAGGGTGGATGTGGGATTCAAACCCTCAACCAAGGAGTAGTGAGGCAAATGTGCTAACCACTAACTCACCATGCCCCCACACAATATACATTAATATACATTGTTTCTATCATAACAGCTTACACAGGGACCTGTATGCTGGACAGTCATATAAACCGATTTTAAAACGTGTATAATCGTTGCGATATTTATTTAACATTTATGGAAGGAGTCTCCATTGTCAGTGCTTTTTAACAATCATAGGTAAAGCTGTAACTTTATTTTCTCAGACATGAAAAAGACTTCAGGACATGACAAGCCGCATTTGACATGACAAGTTGTCTGATTAATTTCAAGAGAAAGAAAAACAGAGGGACTGGTTAGGGAACAGCTGCTTATAGCTACTACTTAAGGAACTAACTTGTTCCGCAGACCTTCCACAGCATTAATTGTAACTTGATATAGATAAAAAGTACAACATCAGTCTTGAAAAAAATAAATATTGTAATCTTTGGCAAATTGCTGTAGTATAAGAGGAATAATAACAATACTCTACATGGTTGAAGAAAGGGGGGGGGGGGATTTTCATCATATCCGTACATCTTTTTTGGCTCACATTTGAGACTTAAAGGGAATGACACTAGTGTTTGAAACATAACAATGTGCTCCAAAAAGTCCAGGTGCTAGATTGGTTAGAATAGTAGGCACCAGTACTACATGTAGGTTCATTAAGCCTTATAATGATGTTTTGAAGATGTTTGAAAGAACTTCCCCTCTGGAGCAGGTGGTTGTTGGAGTCTAACTTTGACAAAGGCCATAGCACTGTCCAGACTCATATCCTAAACTGTGAAGTAGTTTGACCCTTTGAGATTGCAGGCTGACAGCCTTGGTAGAAATGCACTGCCTCAGATAGCATCACTGTTTAGTTCTCTCTGTGGTAAAGAGAGCATTTGCATTCTAAGGTGTTCCTACTTCAGGCCCTTAGGTCACATTCCCACAAGGCAAGTAGACTCCAGGCCAGAGACAGGGTCACCCTCATTAATCACATCAGCAGCTTACATCAACATCAGCATCACCATCTCTCTCTCTCTCTCTCTCTCTCTCTCTCTCTCTCTCTCTCTCTCTCTCTCACATTTCCTTTTCACTTCACTTTCACAGCTCATCATTGATTGAGAGCAGTGGTTAATTCCCTGGTGGAGCAAAAGGAACACATGAAAGCACACCTTTAACTTGTTTCTAATCGGCCATGATGTGACCTAGCGGCATGCAAAGAGTGAATGTCTTCCTGAAGATGTGCATACGATTAGCTGTTCTTCTTCCCTACTTATACCAGCCACAAAATCGTTAAGGAGTTTATTATACGTATGTCACCTCTGTATTCTCAGTGACTGACAAAGAGGATCACAGGCTTTCTCAGCAGAAGCATGAGCTGATTAAGAGCAGATTTTAAAGGGTGAATGTAATGAATGTTTTTGGTTGGCCTGTTCAACCAAACATTTCTGACATTTCGTCTTTTCTGATTATAATCCTTTGTATCCAGGAAGTCAGGAATGCTTCTGTAATGCTAAGAGTTTTCTCAAACACATACAGCGCCTTTCTGAAATGATTCAAGCAACTGCTCTGTCCTGTGACATTACACTGCATGTATTTAACTAAATAGGACCAACCTGTCTCAAATCGCATACTTTTGGAATAATTCCAGTTTTTTGTTTTTTGGTTTTTTTTGCACTTACAGTAGAATTATCCAGTGCGTTTACAATGAGAAAAGAAGAAATGTATCCTGCTAAAAATGCAGCTTGTCTTGTTACCAAGAAACCAGAAAACACAAAGTCCTCCGCCCTAAAGAGTTTTCTACATTATGCCGGAACAGCTTTACCTCTAACTGACTCTGACTCCTTCCATAAATGTTACACAGAATGTCTTTACAGAAAGCTTCACCATATCAGTAATTACACACATTTTAAAATCTGTCCACGATACAAGTCCCTGTGTAAGTTGTTACTATAGAAACAATAGCATACCGGAACAAGTGCATGAATACTATATAAACGTGTGATTTGAATTAAAGCTGGAACTATTGTCAGCTGCTGTTTTAGGAAATTACCTCTGGGTCAAATTATTCGTAAACATGGAATTAGCTTCCACTGTCATGCTGATGACACAGTTGTATGTTTCAGCAAAGCCAGATTACAGACACCATCTTAATAAAGTTGAGGAATACATAAAGGACATTAGACAGTGGATGGTTATTAACTTCCTCTTACTTAATTCTGACGAGACAAAAGTACTTATACTAGGACCACATGCAGCTAGAAGTAAGTTTTCTGATTACATAGTAACTCTAGATGGCCTTTCTGTTTCATCATGTGCAACTGTAAAGGACCTTGGTGTGATTATTGACTCCAGTCTTTCATTTGAAACTCATGTAGATAATATTACTAGGATAGCATTCTTTCACCTCAGAAATATTGCTAAGATAAGAAATATAATGTCAATACACGATGCAGGAAAATTAGTCCATGCTTTCATCACCTCTAGGTTGGATTATTGTAATGCCTTACTGTCTGGATATTCCAGTAGGAGCATAAACAAACTCCGGTTAGTCCAGAATGCAGCTGCAAGAGTCCTCACTAGAACCAGAAGATATAACCACATCACATGGTCACATCACTGCATTGGCTCCCAGTGAAATTTCGCATTGATTATAAAATACTACTGTTAACCTATAAAGCATTAAATGGTCTTGCGCCACAGTACCTAAGCGAACTTTTGTTCTTTTATGATTTCGATCAAAAGGTGCAGGCTATTTGTTGGTACCTCGAATAGTGAAGGCTACAACAGGGGGAGAAGCTTTCTCTTACAAAGCCCCACAGTTATGGAACAGCCTTCCAATTAGTGTTCGGGGCTCAGACACAGTCTCAGTGTTTAAGTCCAGGCTGAAAACATATTTGTTTAGTCAAGCTTTTTGGGAATAGTTTTTTCCTTAGGTAAAGGAGCAGATCTAGAGGTCTCGCAGGCAGAATGTGTTGTGGTGAACTGGGCTGTTTAGATGCTATCGCCCCCCCACTTTCACGCGTTCACCCAGGTTTGTTGATAGTGGAGTGGTTGGCCGCCTTATGTCCCAGGGAGCCCTCATGTCTGTGTTACCTTCTGGCTCTCCCTTTTAGTTATGCTGTCATAGCTAGTCTTGCTGGAGTCCCTGCTTGCACTCACACAAAGTACATTGTCCTTAACCATTACGGGACAATAAGCATACCTAATAATCTCTCTCTCTCTCTCTCTCTCTCTCTCTCTCTCTTTCTGTCAAGCTACACATGACACTCCTGAGATGCCAGTGATCCCGACCCCTTCTGCTCTCTGGATCTGCCTGATCCATCCTGATGCCCTACTTCTGGTTGGAGTTCTCATCAATTCGAAGTCACATGCTGCTGCTGAGGATGGCCCCACATGGTGCAGCCTTAAGATCATTGAGATTACTGAGGATGTTACCACTTAAAAACCATAAAGTTGGCTTTGGACCTCAATTCATATGAACAGTTATGCTATGATGGCTAGGACTGCAATAGCCACAAACAGTTTTGCACTCAAGTCTCCATCAGTGAACAGTGGAGAAGTTCAACAAAACAGACTTCATGTAAAAACTGTAATGAATTTCCCTGGTTACACAACTGCTATTTGGTCATGTAGTATTGGCACATTTGTAGAAGGGATTTATTTATTTATAATTGCACTATGCGATGTTACCCAGATGAGGATGTGTTCCCTTTTGAGACTGGTTCCTCTCAAGGTTTTTTCCTCGTGTAGTCTCAGGGAGTTTTTCCTTGCCATCGTTGCCTCTGGCTTGCTCATTGGGGATAAATTCATTCATTTAAAATCTGTACATTTCACTACAATGTTTCAACACTTACCAGTCCCTCCAGGATTTAGCAATTTTGCGATTGCAGAAATTAATGCAAAATCAAGCAAACGCTGCAATATTTGGAGGAGCTTGCAATTTTTCCAAATTACCGCAGATTTGGACCAAGACATGTGACATCATCACAACGCACATTCAACCAAACCCCTCTCCAATTCACGTGCGTAGAACATGAGTACAGCCAAAAGGTCTCATTTACCAACAAAGATCATTGCAAAAGACAGTGCAAAACAATTTTGTGCAATTGCGATTTTACCAATTCAAGTAGCTTTCTGTAAAAAGAAAATAATTTTTTTTTTTAATTAAAAAGCACAAAAAACTCGGCATTTTTGGCTGCAACAATCACAAAACAAACCTCTCTGAAATCCTGTACAGACTGGCTTATTAACTGCAATGCATTTTGGGATTTCAGGAGTGAGCTTGATATCCTCCTCACCATGCTTTCAACATGATTGAGAAAATGGCAAAACTTCCTAATGTGGTCTCAGACCTGCAAGCTGTCACAGTACCTGTATGTTTGCTTTCTGTTTTTCGTCTGCTCCCACACACCCTGATTACTGTTTTCATTGTTTCTTGTGTCTCGTCAGTGTTTATATTCCACTTTATTCGCCAGCAATCTTTCTAAACTCTTTCATGTTCTTATATTACAGTACTAAGTCATGGTCTATGTTTTCTTTGTCTAATAATTCACTGTTATCTAGTATCCATGTTTACAAGCTTCAGTCTCCAATGTCTTGGCTTCTTTAATTATCCCAGACCTCCAGCCCCAGGTGGCACTTCTGTTATTTTCTGTTCTGACCTTAACCTGTCTGTTTTCTCGATAATGAGTGTGGATAGGCTCTGTTAGACCACACTGTCTGTGATATGACCTCTGCGACAGACTGTGACTATGATTATCAAATATCCCTAAACAAAGAGTCTCTGCACATACGAGCAACTGACTCTGGATCCAAAATACTGAACAATTTATATCCACATGAAGACCTGGGGATGATTAACTAAAGGAAAACATGTAAATCAACAAAAAAAAATCTTACAGCTTCCAAATATAAAATCTGTCTGAAAATGTTTATTAAGCAAATATGTGAACCATGAAACTCAAATACAAAATATAATACAAAAACATATGAACCTGAGAACTTTTAGCACATCTATTAAATATTCTCTAATAAACTATGAAACAATGCAATAAGTCAAATATAGATTGTTATGAGCACCCAGCATATCTTTTTGTTAAATTTGGTAAACAACAATATGTGTTTAAATCAACTATCCAGGGGGTCTGTGATTTGGTGGAAATAAAATATACACTTAAACAAATAAACACTTCAATTAAATATACACATAAGACCAAAAGTATATAGAACATGACCATCACACCCATGTGTGGTTCGTCCCTAAACTGCTGCCACAAAGATGGAAGCGCACAATTGTATAGAATGTCTTTGTATGCTGAAGCATTACAATTCCCCTTCACTGGAACTAAGAGTCCCAAACCTGTTCTAGCATGACAATGCCCCTGTGCACAAAGTGAGCTCCATGAAGACATGGTTTGCCGAGGTTGGAGTGGAAGAACTGGAGTGGCCTGACCTCAACAACACTGAACAACTCCACAGAACACTGACTGCACCCCAGGCTTCCTCGCCCAACATCAACGCCTGACCTCACTAATGCTCTTGTGGCTGGATGGACAAATCCCCACAGCCATTCTCCAAAATCTAGTGGAAAGCCTTCCCAGGAGATTAGAGGTTATTATAACAGCAAATGGGGACTAAATGTGGAGTGAGATGTTTACCAAGCACATATGGGAGTGACTGGTCAGGTGTCCACATACTTTTGGCCATATAGTGTATATATTATATGAAATATTCTTAAAAGGTCCCTTGCTGCAAAAAGGTTTGAGAACTCCCTAGACTAGAGAAGCTAAATGATTCAGAAAGCAGGTGTTAGAAATATATTATCTTCACATTATTGCCAATTACTTGTGGTAGGAGAAAGGGATGCGAGACCCTGTTCGAGTGTTAGTTCAGGAAGGAAGATCCCACCACAACGTTTCACACTCTCACTAATGAACCAATTATCTCTGCACCGCAACACAGGAAGTCACGGGAAGTGGTGACTTCTGTCATCCCTGTCATTTTACCAGAATATACAAGTTATACAAGTTTCCTTCAGAAGAAAAGTGAATGTGAATGTGTAGGAGGTGAAACCAGTTGATATTCAAATAGCGAGAAATGCAACATTCATAGTGTGGGTTTTCAAAGTTTTGAGAGTGCAGATTTTTATTTTTTTTTTAGCTCAACAATTAGTAATAACAACACTAATGTCATTAAAGGAAAACTTCACCTAGAAACATATTAATCATGTTTATATTTAAATATAAGTCGAGTATAATTAGCGATTCTGATGCTAATTTGTTGGTTTGTCGTGTATTTTCAGTATTCCTGTGAGAAGTTAGCAGTTGTGTGCTGCTCTGACGTCACATGGGGACATCAACTGCTATTGCAGTTAAAATGAAGTTTAATTAGAGAGAAAAAAATTCAACAATCTCAATCTATGTAAGTCATGATTTGCTATTAGCTCCTAAAAGCAAAAGAACAAGAGCTCCTTTTCCATTTTATAATAACTTTCAATGTCAATTTAAGGAGAAACCCAACATAGAAGTAGTTATGATGGTACAAATGGTGTTCTGGACTCAAAGATCCTAAATGTAGTGCAGCTATACATCACAGTTGTGCTGAGTTACGGCAGAACTTCGGGTCGGCTAGCTGGAGATCTACGAGATGACAAGCATGATGGCATTGAAGGTGGTATTAGCAAGAAAGCTGAAGCTTTGGAAGCTGAAATTTTTTTTAACAGAGTGCACAGTGCACAGTTGGACAAACCAAAGGACTAAAGATTACTGCTTCACTCACTTTATTTATGGATGAAACAAGGACTCAATCCCACTGGCATCACTGTCAGCAGGTAACCAATCTGCATTGTGGGTAATGTAGAAAACAGTTAACTGAAGTGAAAGTAGACCATGTTAATGCAGAATTTCATTACAAAATAAATCTTGGATACCACTGAAGATCAGTCATAGATTAATATACAAGTCATTCAAGGTGGGTTTTTCCTTGATTTTTATGATACACAGTGCCTGTGGGAAATGCTTTAAACGTGTTCAGTCTTATTTTTGTTTCTGCTATGCAGACTTGCTGGCGTCTCTGGAAAGAAATACAACAAACAATGCTTTAGGGCCTATAACTTTAGTGGTTTTGTTAATATATTTGCATGCACCATGTGACAGGTTCAGTTATTCTTTGCGTTACTTTGAACCAGTATGTTTTATTGTTTTTTCTCATCTAGTAGAAATTCCTGGAAAAAAGACATTCTCTGGGTTTATTCTGGAGACTTTTTAAGTAAAAAATAATTGTGGTAATTTCAACCATGTTTTGTTGATTGATTGATTGATTGATTGATTGATTGATTGATTAAGCTGTGACCAAGGATTCCTCTTTGTCTTAGTAGTTGATTGTTTAAATAGATCAAATAAAATCCACTCAGTAGTATAATTTATTAAAACGTAGAGATTGGAAAAATTCTAGGGGTAGAACAAAGTCCTTCATTATTATATATCACACAGACTGATTGGAAAATTATGAGCACTAGTGGAAACTTAGTGGAGAAACCTTACAGGATAATATTTAAACTCATAAAATGAGTAACTATAATACATAGAGCACTTTAAACTGATCTATGTTTATTTCCACAGTCATTTTCCAAAGGCCAGACCAGCTTGGCTTTATGTAGCACTACAGCACCATCTAGTAGTCAATATGCATAGTGCAAATAAGTGCCATACAATTTCATTGGAAAATTATCCTAACCCATAAATACTATATGTGATGTGACAATGATTTTATTCCCTTTTATACTGCTGTGCTCATGTCCAGTGTGCAGTAATCTCACAGCTGTGTGCCATGTCAGTAGATGTTCAGACAGAATTTATTGCTGCATCCTAAACCGCATAATGCACATTAAGTGGTAATGACACCAAATGGTATACAGTCATACTATTTCATACTATGAATTGAGACTCTGGGGATATAATTATCTGCTTTCATTTCCTCAATATTACAAAAGCATTAGGAGAATAAAAATCTTACAGTGTGCTGCTGTGTAGGCTCGTGTCCACTTGCACATCTCTGAAGCTGATATACGCAAGCTATCCCACTAATTCTAACTTCTTCTTTTCCTTTCGGCTGTTCCCTTCAGGGGTCGCCACAGCGAATCATCTGGCTCCATCTAGCCCTATCCCCTGCATCCTCTTCTCTCAGACCGACTACCTTCATGTCCTCCTTCACTACATCCATAAACCTCCTCTTTGGTCTTCCTCTCGGCCTCCTGCCTGGCAGCTCTAACCTCAGCATCCTTTTACCGATATATTCACTCTCCCTCCTCTGAACATGTCCAAACCATCTCAACCTGGCCTCCCTAACTTTGTCTCCAAAACATCTCACATGTGCTGTCCCCCTGATGTACTCATTCCTGATCCTATCCATCCTCGTCACTCCCAAAGAGAACCTCAACATCTTCAGCTCTGCTACCTCTAACTCTTCCTCCTGTCTTTTCCTCAGTGCAACTGTCTCCAAACCATACAACATCGCTGGTCTCACTACTGTCCTGTACACCTTTCCTTTTATTCTTGCTGGTACTCTTTTATCACACAACAGACCTGAAACTTTTCTCCACCCATTCCAACCTGCCTGCACACGCTTCTTCACCTCTTTTCCACACTCCCCGTTGCTCTGGACTGTTGACCCTAAGTACTTAAAATCCTGCACCTTCTTTATCTCTTCTCCCTGTAACCTCACTGTTCCACTTGGATCCCTCTCATTCACACACATGTATTCTGTCTTGCTGCGACTAACCTTCATTCCTCTTCTCTCCAGAGCAAACCTCCACCTCTCTAGGGTTTCCTCCACCTGCTCCCTGCTCTCACTACAAATCACAATGTCATCCGCAAACATCATAGTCCATGGAGATTCCTGTCTGACCTCATCTGTCAGCCTGTCCATCACCACCGCAAACAAGAAGGGGCTCAGAGCCGATCCTTGATGCAGTCCCACCTTCACCGTGAACTCCTCTGTCACACCTACCGCACACCTTACCATTGTCCTACTGCTCTCATACATATCCTGCACCACTCTAACATACTTCTCTGCCACTCCAGACCTCCTCATACAATACCACAGCTCCTCTCTTGGCACTCTGTCATATGCTTTCTCTAAATCTACAAAGACACAATGCAGCTCTTTCTGACCCTCTCTGTACTTCTCCATCAACATTCTCAAAGCAAATATTGCATCTGTAGTGCTCTTTCTTGGCATGAAACCATACTGCTGCTCACAAATGCTCACTTCTCCCCTTAGCCTTGCTTCCAGAACTCTTTCCCACAACTACATTGTATGGCTCATCAGCTTAATACCTCTGTAGTTTCCACAACTCTGCACATCTCCCTTGTTCTTAAAAATCGGCACCAAAACACTTCTCCTCCATTCCTCAGGCATCCTCTCACTCTCTAAGACCTCGTTGAACAACCTAGTTAAAAACTCTACTGCCATCTCTCCTAGACACTTCCATACCTCCACTGGTATGTCATCAGGACCAACCGCCTTTCCTCTCTGCATCCTCTTCAAAGCTCTCCTAACTTCACCCTTGCTAATCCTTTCTACTTCCCGCTCAACAATATTTGCCTCTACTACTCTTCTCTCTCTGTCATTTTCCTCATTTATCAGTTCCTCAAAGTACTCCTTCCATCTTTCCCTCACCCTCCTGTCACCTGTCAACACATTTCCATCTCTATCTTTAATCACTCTAACCTGCTGCACATCCTTACCATCTCTATCCCTCTGCCTCGCCAACCGATACAAATCCCTCTCACCTTCCTTACTATCTAACCTTGCATACATGTCCTCATAAGCTTTCTGTTTGGCCTTTGCCACCTCTATCTTAACCTCACGCTGCATCTCCCTATATTCCTGGCTACTTTCATCCGTCCTCTCACTGTCCCACTTCTTCCTAGCTAACCTCTTCTTATGGATACTCTCCTGAACTTCCTCATTCCACCACCAAATCTCCTTGTCTTCTTTCCTCCTTCCAGATGACACACCTAGCACCTTCCTACCTGTCTCCCTGATCACTTTGGCTGTAGTAGTCCAGTCATCTGGAAGCACCTCCTGACCACCTAAAGCCTGTCTCAACTCCTCCCTGAAAACCGCACAGCACTCTTCCTTTTCCAACTTCCACCACTTTGTCTTTTGCTCTGCCTTTGCTCTCTTCATCTTCCTCACCACCAGAGTCATCTTACACACCACCATCCTATGCTGTCTGGCTACACTCTCTCCTACCACTACTTTGCAATTGCTAATCTCCATCAGATTACAGTGTCTACATAAGATATAATCCACCTGTGTGCTCCTGCCACCACTCTTATATGTCACCCTGTGTTCCTGCCTCTTCTGAAAGTACGTGTTCACCACAGCCATCTCCATACTTTTAGCAAAGTCTACCAACCTCTGTCCTTCTGGGTTCCTTACCTGAAGACCAAACCTGCCCATCACTTCCTCATCCCCACTATTCCCTTCACCAACATGTCCATTAAAGTCTGCCCCTATCACCACTCTCTCACATCTGGGAACACTCTGCATCACTTCCTCAAGCTCGCTCCAGAATCTGTCTTTCTCCTCTTGCTCACAAGCTACTTGTGGAGCGTAAGCACTAACAACATTCAACATCACACCTTCAATTTCCAGCTTCAGACTCATCAACCTATCTGACACTCTCTTTACCTCCAGAACATTCTTCACAAACTCCTTCTTCAGGATCACTCCTACTCCATTTCTCTTCCTGTCCACCCCATGATAAAACAGTTTAAACCCTGCTCCAATGCTACTAGCCTTGCTCCCTTTCCGCCTGGTCTCCTGGACACACAGAATGTCGACTTTCCTCCTCTGCATCATATCTACCAGCTCTCTGCCTTTACCTGTCATCGTACCAACATTCAAAGTCCCTACTTTCAGTCCTAAACTCCTGCCTTTCCTCTTCTCTCTCTGCCTACGGACACGCCTTCCTCCTCTAACACTTTCCTCCTCTCCTTCTTCAACCAACAGTAGCCCAATTTCCACCAGTGCCTTGTAGGTCAACGGCACTGATGGCGGTCGTTGTTAACCCGGGCCCCGACTGATCCGGTATAGAAGTCATGTTAGTGATTCGCATATTGAATTTGGCAAAGGTTTTACGTCAGATCCCCTTCCTGACACAACCCTCTCTATTTACCCGGGCTTGGGACCAGCACAAAAAGTACACTGGCTTGTGACCTCCTGTGGCTAGATTATCCCACTAATTCTAACTAGCTAGCTAAAATACAGCAGGAGAAAACAAGCCTCTGACAGATGACAATGGTAATAATATAAACAGTGATTATCATTAAAGCAATTTGTATCACTTTTACGATTCTTACTGTTTAATTTGCTCACACTATCATCCAACCTGAGGCGCCTGCCCAGACTGAGGTTCCTACCAAACCTGAAGCTCCTAGTTCAGCTTGAGGCCCCTCCCCAAATCTAGGGCTCCAATACAACCTGAGGCTTCTGTCCAGCCTGAAGTCCCTGCCCAAACTGAGGTTCCTACCCAACTTGAGGCTCCTGTCCAACCTGTTCTGCCCATTCTGAGGCTCCTACACAACCTGATGATTCTGCCCAACTTCAGGCTCCTGCCTAGCCTGAGGTTCTGTCTAACTGGGAGCTGGGGTCTTAATTTAACACTGAGTGTTAAGACTCTTCATAAATGAATATTTTGATGTGTAACTGCAGTGTTTGTACACTTGCATGTTTTTAATTCACTATTACTGTCACTATTCTGCTGTGAACATTGTCCTAACACTGAACACAATAATAATAATAATAATAATAATAATAATAATAATAATAATAATAATATTCATCATCATCATAATACCCAAGCCCGTGTTTAACTCTCACTACAGCTCTGTAACGGTTTTATATTAATTGTTCTTCACTAGCATTAATCTCTATGGTTAGCACTTAAAACATAAAACTACCAACTCAAGTGGGCGTGTGGCGGGATGATGACGTCAATGCCGAAGCTCCGCTCCAAACCAAGGCTCCCACACTATATAGTAGGCCTCTGTAGTGATCATTTTGACTCAGTGATTCGATTCTTTTAAACTATCCTTAAGTGAACCGAACGTTGCTAGACTCAGTTCACCATTCAGAAAGGTAAGATCCAGAGTGGAAAAAGATTTTCCCCGAATAAGTAATGGGGGTGGGAATAGATGTTGTTTTTTTTTCTTTAAATAATAATACTTGTTTATTGTTGCAAAAAAAAAAAAAAAAAAAAAAAAAAAAAACATCTGTCCTGATTTCCTGAACCAAGGCGACCTATAATTATTTCATTTGTGGGCCACCGCAAAGAAAGTGAAGCAAAAGTCTTATTTGATCGTTTCTTTGTCTTGCATAGGTGACTGGTAAGAAATGGTGTTTGCTTATCATCAATAAACATGTCATATATTTAAAATATTACACTGTAATATGAAATGATGTCACACTATTCCACTGTCAAAGTTTAAATCAAAGTTTTATTTAGTTATTATAAATGTAAGATTAATTGACCTGTCTTTTGAACTGAATAGGTTTATTATAAAGCTTGTTAATTTCAAAACACGTATAAATTGAATTGAATTGAATTTGCAATTTTATTTTTAATTTTTGTAAAGTGTTGTTTGTATGATACAAGATGTTTCAAATGTACATTTTGACAAAGTGTAACTGGTATGGGATCTGCATATAGAACGTTCAAGAATAAAAAATTCTCGTGGTGCCAATAAATAAACGTAATGGTATTCATTTGCCTTGTGCGTCTAATATTTGTATAATTGGATTATGTTCATTAATAAATCTGTGCTGTGACCATGAGGAGGTCTGTGATTTTTTGTTTTTAACTGAAAACATGAGAGCACAATCTTTGACAGTTGACTGCTGTTATTTTCATCCTTTTTTTTTTTTTTAACTGGAACTTTAATTTTTGCATTTATTTTAACTTTTTTATGCAAATGAGGTTTCATTTAATTACATTTGCTTTCATTTGCATACTTACTAAAACAGGAAATCTAGTCCTTTGATGTTGTTAGAATTTAAAGGTTTATTTCATTGTGAAGGTACTCTCACAAAACAACAACAAAAGCAGCAGCAGCAACTTTTACAGGATTTTGCTGGAAATCATTTCTTTACTGTTTAATCAAGAATATCATGAATACCAAGAATCCAATAATACCAGCAATGTTATTCAAAAAATATTATTATTAATACAGTTTAAGAGAAGGCATGTTATAGATACTATTCATCAAAAAAAAAAAAAAATAGTAATAAAAAATCTGAAAAGCAACCGAAGCAATCAAAATTTAAGTAACCAAATTTGTTGTTTCAACCTGTGCATTTCTCCTGCATTGTGGCATTTCTTTAGTATATTAGATATTTTCCAGAATACTTTAAAACATAAGCAGAAAACATATAAATAGTGAAAGTAGTACACTATAGCATATTGAATAGATACAGTGCCCTGCACTAATATTGGCACCCTTGGTAAATATGAGCAAAGAAGGCTGTGAAAAATTGTCTTTATTGTTTAACCTTTTGATCTTTTGTTCACAAAAACACTCTGCTCTCATGGATATCAAACAACTGCAGACAAAAAAAAAACTTTGTTAAATATAGGTGTGCAACAATTATTGGCACCCCAATGTATTCATATGAGAAAAATATATTTGAAGTATATTCCCATTGATATTTTAAATTTTTTAGTACACCTGGGTGACTAGGAACAGGAAGTTGTTCAACCATGACTTCCTGTTTCACAGGGGTATAAATATGAGGTAAAACATAGGCCAAATTCTCTTAATCATTCATAACAATGGGTAAGACCAAAGAATATAGCTGTTATGTGTGCCAAAAGGTTGTTGAGCTTCACAAAATGGGAAGTGGCTATAAGAAAATAGCACAAGCATTGAAAATGCCCATTTCCACCATCAGGGCAATAATTAAGAAGTTCCAGTCAACTGGAAATGTTATGAATCGACCTGGAATTGGACGTGTGTCTATATTGTCTCAACGCACTGTGAAGAGGATAGGTCGAGTGGCCCAAAAATCTCCAAGGATCACAGCTGGAGAATTGCAGAAGTTAGTCACGTCTAGGGGTCAGAAAGTCTCCAAAACTACAATCCGAAGTCACCTACATCACCACAAGTTGTTTGGAAAGGTTTCAAGAAAAAAGCATCTACTCTCATCCAACAACAAACTCAAGCATCTTCAGTTTGCCAGACACTACTGGAACTTCAAATGGGATCGGGTTCTATGGTCAGATGAAACCAAAATAGAGCTTTTTGGCAATGAACACCAGAGGTGGTTTTGGCGCACACAGAGAGGTAGCCATATGAAAAAGTACCTCATGCCCACGGTTAAATATGGTGGTGGCTCTTTAATGTTTTGGGCTGTTTTTCTGCCAGAGGACCTGGACATTTTGTTAGGATACATGGCATCATGGACTATCAAACACCAACAGATATTAAATGAAAACCTGACTGCCTCTGCCAGAAAGATTAAAATGGGCCGTGGTTGGATCTTCCAGCAGGACAGTGATCCAAAACATACATCAAAATCAAAACAAAAATGGTTTACTGACCACAAATTCAAGGTCCTGCCATGGCCATCCCAGTCCCCTGACTTGAAACCCATAGAAAACCTGTGGGCTGAACTGAAGAGGAGAGTCCACCAGCGTAGACCTCGAAATTTGAAGGATCTGGAGAGATTCTGTATGGAGGAATGGTCTCAGATCCCTTGCCATGTATTCTCCAACCTCATCAGGCATTATAGGAGAAGACTCAGAGCTGTAATTTTGGCAAAGGGAGGTAGCACAAAGTATTAACTAAAAGTGTGCCAATAATTGTTGCACACCTATACTGAAATTTTTTTATATATATAAACCTGTGTTTTGTTTGCAGTTGTTTGAGATCCATCAGCGCAGAGTATTTTTGTGAATGTTTGAACAAAAGATCAAAAGTTTAAACAATAAAGACAATTTTTCACAGCCTTCTTTGCTCATATTTACCAAGGGTGTCAATATTAGTGGAGGGCCCTGTATTTCAGCTGGGTGTCGTTTTGAACACGCGCTCACTGCGTGATTGAAACGTTTGCGAATCAACTAGGTCGATTCACGAGTCATTTAGGAACGAATCGTTTCAGAATCACTAAGTGTGTGAAAACAGTGCGCCACCTCTGATCGGTACATTAGGCGTTTCCTTCGCCTTCAAGACAGACCGAAACCAGACTTAACCATGGCTTTCAGAGGTGAAACAAGCATGCAGGGTCTGTGACTGATTCCACTGTCGAGCACAGTGACAGTCACACGACTCAGGTTACTGCTCGGATGCAAACTAGAGCCACAGCGCGCCGAGCGAGAAAGAGAAGCGATCTGTCCGTCCTGTCGTCCGCTGGGATGGAGGAGCCGCAGCAGCAGTTTAACCGCGAGGAGATCAACGGCACCGTTTGGGAAGTTCCGGTAAAATACGTGCGATTGAAGCAGATCGGAACCGGAGCCTACGGCACAGTGTGGTGAGTGAAGGCGGATGTTTGGATGGTGTGTATTTGCATGCAGCGCGGAGATAATCCATTATATAAGCAGTGCCTATGTAGCATTTACTAATGCTGTCGTAACAATGCCATAAGCAGTTGTTTGGAAATTCCTCCAGAGGTTGTGTTATGCTTAACGGTTTAGGCCCTTTATTCTCTACTGTAAACATTTCTCTCCGCCCAGTTCTCTTACAACACCAGCCTGCCTTTAGACTGTCTTTAGCCTGCCTTTAGCCTGTCTTTTACCTGTATTTTTCTTGTCTTTTGCCCTTCCTTTGCCCATCTTCTGCCTGCCTGTTGCCCAACCCTGGTCTGTCTTTTGCTTGTCTTTTTCTGTCTTCTGTTTGTCTTTTTCTGTCTTCTGCTTGTCTTTTTCTGTCTTCTGCTTGTCTTCTGCTTGTCTTTTGTTTGTATTTTGCCTGTCTTTTGCTTATTTGTCTACATTTTGCTTGTATCATGCTCGTCTTTTGCCCGTCTTTTGCTTGTCTTTTGATTGTCCTTTGACCATCTTTTACGTCTTTTGCCCATCTTTTGCCTGTCTTTTGCCCGTCTTTTGCCTGTCTTTTGCCCATCTTTTGCCTGTCTTTTGCCTGTCTTTTGCCCATCTTTTGCTTGTCTTTTGCCCGTCTTTTGCCCGTCTTTTGCTTGTCTTTTGCCCGTCTTTTGCTTGTCTTTTGCCCGTCTTTTGCCCGTCTTTTGCCCGTCTTTTGCTTGTCTTTTGCCCGTCTTTTGTTTGTCTTTTGCCCGTCTTTTGCTTGCCTTTTGCCCATCTTTTGCTTGTCTTTTGCCCGTCTTTTGCTTGTCCTTTGCCCGTCTTTTGCCCATCTTTTGCTTGTCTTTTGCCCGTCTTTTGCTTGTCTTTTGCCTGTCTTTTGCCCATCTTTTGCCTGTTCTTTGCCCATTTTTCTCTTGTCTTTTGCCTGTCTTTTGCCCATCTTTTGCTTGTCTTTTGCCCATTTTTTACTTGTCCTTTGCTTGCCTTTTGTCATTTGACCATCTTTTGCCGGTGTCTTGCACATCCTTTGCCCATATATTGTCTGCTTTTTGCCCGTCTTTTGTCTGTCTTTCCTGCCTTATGGCCTTCTTTCACCCATCCTTTGTCCAATTTTTGCACATTTTTTGTCCTCCTTTTGCCTGTCCTTTGCTTGTCTTTTGTCTGTCTTGCAACTTCCATGTTCCGCTGATCTGCAAGTGGTTTGAAAGCACTTGTTATAATTAGATAAAAATGGACAAGCTGAAATGTTGTGAACCAACACAGTTATGTAACAGTGGATTATGAATCATGCTGTTCAGTGGCAATGAAAGACAACTAATGCAAATATTTTGAGCATACACTTTCATTTGTACCATTAATAATCTCCTAAAGAATGTTTACAAATGAAATGTCATAGTGAGTCCAGTTCCAAAATACTGCTGCAAACACACTTCCTGTTAAATTCTATCAAAACCACCAAGACACTAAACAATCTGAAAGGAAAAGGGGTTTGAAACCCCTGATGTTGTTCATAGGCCACCAGAAAAAAAGCTCTTACAGTCGAGTCAGATGATGAAATACACTCTGTCTTGTGCATTTGCTGATTAAAAGAGAGCCACATCCAGCACAAGTATTATCTCAGTTCTGTGTTGGGGATTCATATATGTTATATATGTGAAAAGAGCCTTACAAAGTTTTTATAAACTCGTGGATTAAATTTGACTTGAATCTTCTTGGTAAGCTTCATTTACATAAGTCAGACTACAACCGCCTACACTCCCAAACAGCCACAGAGCTGCAGGATGACATTTGCACGATGCAGTGGTTTACATTAACAATACTTTCACCCTGATGTTCCACCGAGCTGTCAAAACAGCCACTGAGAATCTTCAGCAAGACACTACAGGTATACCGTAGATTGTATACAAGAGCTATACATATCTATCTATATACTTTTCATTAGCCCAAAATCTCAGAGTGCTTTACATAAAAGGTTCAAAATTAGACAATGAATTAAACAAGCCACAAGCATAACCAATATGTATAAGGACAAAAGAACTTAAAAATGAAAGTGAAAAAATTTAAAGCTCATGAAGCATCAGAGTGAAGATAAATGGTAAAAGATGTTAGTAAAACAGTGAACAAATAACAACATTAATAAAACAATCTACAATTAGTAAAACAGTGTATTAAGCAAAAGACTCAATAAGCCTTTTATTGAGACTCAATATGAATAAGCCAGTTTGAATGGGCAAGTCTTTAATCTGGTTTTAGAAATATGCAGAAATTGTGCTTTTAATATTTCAGAGTTTAGGGGTGATATAGAAAAACATCTACCACTGGCTGAGCTGTGATAGATCCTGAGAATTAATAGTAATTAATTGAACAAAGTGCTCAAGTTGGATTATACCATTTCATAAGATGAGTCAGAGCTAAATCATTTACAGCTTAATACACCATCAGCAAAACGTTGTATTCAGCACAAGATGTAATGGCCAGCTAATGTAATTCGAGTAAAATTGTAGTACTATAATACAAACTATGTGGTGTACAGATGAGTGCACAACTATTGTCATTCAGTGGTTACTTTTTTTCACCACTATTTCACCACACACCTCATCCTGTCTCTGTCACAGCTCAGCTACCAATGACAAAACCCAGGAGAAAGTCGCCATCAAAAAGCTTCACAGGCCCTTCCAGTCGGAGATCTTTGCGAAGAGGGCCTACCGAGAGCTCAGGCTGCTAAAACACATGAAGCATGAAAATGTGAGTCTTCTGTTCTTTCCCATGTTTTTGTGCCTTGCTTTCGTTGGACATGGAGTTGGAAGGACTTTGACAATGTTGTTGCTTTAACAACAGGCAGTTGATAAAATCACTGCGCTTGCACTGCGTTGTCCAGTGTCTGTTCATAATGATTTCTCTTCAAAATGTGTCAAGGGCAAAAAATAAAGGATTTGAAAGGTCATTCAGTTTCCATCAGGAATTCAGTTGACCTAACGTCTGTTGCGGAATACAATTTTTGGGAGACATGCTTATATTTGAAGTCCAGGTGCACCCATTGATCTTTATTGCCTATTGATTTAAAAAAAAAAAAAAAAAAAAAAAAAACTTAAGATAACTGAGATATTTTGTGTTATTTTGTAGATCTCATAGAGTAGCTTAACGCTAACCACTGGTAATGGTACTTGACAAACAATAACCTGCAATGAAATAAAAAAAACATTGAAAAAATTGTGGAACTTGTGTGAACTTTAAGTGTTATAGAAGTATTTTGTTATAAGTATGTTGTTATCATTTTGGTGCAGTTGCCAGTATTTTAGCTACATGCTATACGAGCAACACAGGATGCTATCACCAGTGCAATGTTTATATTATTGTGTGCCACCATTGGTGAGGCACAGAGCAATTTTATTCCTTCAAATCCAAATTTTATTTGGGCCTCATATTACTAATATATGGTTACTGCTAATGGTTAAAAATGAACAAAAATGGACAATTCCCTCTAAATCTGTTCATTAATGATGTTAAGATGCAAAGTCTGGATGCACATTTCCGAAACTCTTTTACAGTCTTCATTTTCTGGCTGAAATCATCTTCTTTTGGTTGTACAAGATTGACATTTCCATTGAAATTCAGTTTCATTCAAAATGGTGCTTTGCTTCCTAGTCAAGCATTAAAAGAGCCAGATTAAACCAGAGATGTTCCACTCAGTGCTTTCAGGTTGCTTGTGTTCAGGCAGATCCCTACCTGGCTATAAATCTGTAATGGTCTAAGAATGTGCTAAGACAAGTCCTGTCAGGGCTACAGGAACAGTGCAACTATAATAAGACGCCATAGTTTTGAGACATTTCAGTGATCATATCATTGTTTCATTATCAGCTATGTCAGTTCCCTATGGTATACCCAATACTTAAGTGGAGATAATTAAATGAGAGTTATAAGCACAGCAAAAAAACAACAACAACAACATGATGTTGTAACATGTTTTTTTTCATCTGAATTTCCCTCTTATCATTTCCTGCCTGATCCAGGTGATTGGACTGCTGGATGTGTTTACCCCTGCCACCCGACTAGAATCCTTTCAGGACTTGTGAGTGAAATTATTTACTATGTGTTGTCTCATAGATAGAGATCATCATAAGCTTAGCAGGCCATAACCATCAGCTTTGTAAATCAGATGTGAGCTAATTTATCTGGGGAATTGTACTCAGGATGCTTTATGCTTTATACCTCAGTGCTGTTAAATTCTCTAAGGTGTTGATTAATTTTTTTTAATAACAGCAGCTCTGACAGCAATTCACAGGTTTATTATATGAATGTGCTCATTCTAATACGTTATTGTTTCTATAATAACAGCCAAGTCGCACTTGTATGGCAGACGATCCACATAATCTAAAAGTAATACTGAACAGATTAAAACCGTTATTTAATGAAGAAAATCATAATCACTGATATAGTGAAGTTTTTTTGTATGGAGATATTTATTTAACGTTTTTGGTAGGAGTCACGTGTGTCAGTGCTTTTTAATAGTCAGTAAGATTTCTGCCATGAGTCTTCAGGAAAGAGGACAGTTGTGTAACGGACTTTCCGTAACATTAAATAACATTACTATATATATATATATATATATATATATATATATATATATATATATATATATATATATATATATATATATAGATATAGATATAGATATATATATAGATATAGATAGATATAGATAGATAAAAAGTGTGACTTGTTGCTTTTTAATAAAAAAAATCGCATTGGCAAATTGCTGTGGTATAAAGCAATAAAGCACTTCTGGAAATGCTGTTGTAAAACAATCAGCTTCTTCATCACACCGCCCCATTGTTGATTATTTTCCTATAACAGCACAGACTATCATGTTTCATTCCTTACATGGTAACTGGGTGGAGCCAGTGGTCTATAAAGTGGTGATGCTGACCATTGGAATGCTGAAAGCTGTAATATTTGTGCTACACTGATTAAAGAAAACTAATTCATTGAATTCTATTTTAGCTACCTGGTGATGCCGTACATGTACACAGATCTGTCCAAGGTGCGGGGTCTGCTTTCAGAAGACCGTGTGCAGTTCCTGGTCTACCAGATGCTCTGTGGACTAAAGGTAGAAAAATTCCAAATACTTGTGTGGTCACTTTCTGCCTGATTATACAAAATCTTCTTCGTGACAAAAAGAAGGTGTCAGAAGCAGAATTCATTTTTACTGTTCTTCTCCTGTTTTGGAAAGTTAAATGAAGCTACATAAGAACAAATTTAGCAAGATGTTCTCTTGTGTGTAACTGTTGTAGTTTTAAGTTATATTAAATATTGTATATTGTATTGTATAGTTATATTAAATATGTCATATTGTAGCTTCCTCATTTTTCTCATACCATAGCAACTTGACAACGATTATGCTTTCTTTTATTTATCAAAGATATATATATAATTTACATTTAATGCTGTGGAATGTCTGCAAAACAAGTTAGTTCCTGGTATCACTTACATTATAGCAGTTAGAAACACTCATACACTCACTTACTCTTGAAGCTAATAAGACCCAAAAAATGCAGCTTCATCACATTACTGAGAAACTATAAAATGTAACGTACCCTGTCCTTAAGACCCTTGTTGGAAGACCTAAAAGTTTAGCTTTACCTCTGTTACAAAGTACTGACACTGGAGACTCCTTCTAAAAATGTTAAATAAACATTTCCATACAGAAAATAATGATGGGGCTTTTTTTGTGTTAAATAACACAATGTTTTTAATCTGTGTATTATTAGTCTTGGATTATGTAGAGCGTCCACTATGCAAATCCCTTCTGTTACTATAGAAACAATAATCTGTTTATTCATATAAACCTGCAATTTGCCTTGAAAAAAATTAATCGACGCCTTCTGACCAGTAAGATTTGAGAATTCAACAGCGCTGTTCTGTAAATAAAGTCCCTATATTAAATATTTTCTTTATTTATGTTCACACAGCTGGAACATAAATAGTCTAGAAAAATAATTTGGACTTCTAAAAGAATCAGTTTTGAAACCAGACTGAAAGTAGCACTGAACATGACTAATTGTTAGAGGCTCACTCATGTTTTTTTTAATATCTCTCCACAGTACATTCACAGTGCTGGCATCATTCACAGGGTAAGTGTTTGGCAGCAAATAAACAGCATCTGTCATTGATCACGAATTCAGCACATTGAATTAGAGTTGAATTAAAGATACATAACATCCGCTGTTTCTCTCAGGAAGACCGTTTTAACCATCAAGTCAAACGTACAAGTGAAATGTACAAGAAATTACAATTCTAATGACAGGTTGTTTTAATCTTTATAAACTGGCTTTTATCATAATTTATAATGCAGTATAATTTTAGTCTCATTCTAATCTGAGTTTAACAATGTCCGATAAGGAATTGGTCTTTATTGCCAAGTCGCTTTCATGAGTAAGGTCATTGAACTATGCCAGATAGATAACATTTTTCCCCATGAGGCCCACTTCCCATTTTTGAGAGCTTACACATGAGCACATTGACTGATGGTTTTATTTCAATTGAAACTCAAAACATTCTCTATTTACCTTGACAGAAAGCGAGGGCATTGCATCAAGTGCATCTTTCAAGCACCGGTCAAAAATTACTAATGTGAGATTGTGAGGGGAAGGGGGTGGGGTTTCAGATGGTCAGTCAGTCATTCCAGAATCGTATACTGTTTGGCTCAGCTGCCAAGTTCTTCAGAAAACTGCACGGGTAGGTGCAAACAGTAACTGCAGAATGGGGCAAGATTGGTCAAACATTCTGTGGAGCAGGGAGGAATGGCATTTAAAAAACAGTCCTGTGTCCCACAACAGTTCTAGTGTGTAGTCTGCTATAGAAACAGCCAATTGCTGTGAGTTGTATTAATGAAATAATAACAGGGTCAACTCTACCCTTTCACTTAGTTCAGGAGCTCCTTAGTAAAGGTTTCTCTGTTGTTCGCTGTTTAGTGAATAGGTTTTGAGAAGAAACTCTTAAATAAAAATTGTTCATGCTAATTACAACCACAATTCCAAAAAAGTTGGGACACCGTGTAAAATGTAAATAAAAACAGAATGCATTGATTTGCAAATCTCATAAACCCATATGTTATTCACAATAGAACATAGAAAACATATCAAATGTTTAAACTGAGGGAATGTACCATTTTAAGGAAAAAATAAGGTAATTTTGAATTTAATGGCCACAACACATCTCAAAAAAGTTGGGACGGGGGCAACAAAAGGCTGGTAAAATAAGTGTTACTAAAAAGAAACAGCTGGTGGAACATTTTGCAACTATTTTTAGGTTAATTGGCAACAGGTCAGTAACATGATTGGGTATAAAGAGTATCTTAGAGAGGCAGAGTCTCTCAGAAGTAAAGATGGGATGGAATCTGGATGGAAGCATATGTTGCTCTAAAACCTGTATATACTTTTCAGCATTGATGGTGCCTTTCTAGATGTGCAAGCTGCCCATTCCATAGGCACTAATGCACCCCCATACCATCAGAGATGCAGGCTTTTGAACTGAGCGCTGATAAAAAGCCGGATGGTCCCACTCCTCTTTAGTCCTCTTTAGTTTAGAGGACGCGGCGTCCATGGTGTCCAAAAAGAATTTCAAATTTCTATTCATCTGACCACAGAAGAGTTTTCCACTTTGCCTCAGTCCATTTTAAATGAGCAGAGAAGACGGCGGCGTTTCTGGATCAGAGAAGACGGTGGCGTTTCTGGATCATGTTCACATATAGCTTCTTCTTTGCATGATAGAGCTTTAACCAGCATTTGTGGATGACACGGTGAACTGTGTTCACAGACCATGAGTTCTGGAGGTGTTTCTGAGCCCATGCAGTGATTTCCATTACAGAAACATGTCTGTTTTTAATGCAGTGCTGCCAGATGGCTCGAAGATCACGGGCATGCAATATTGCTTTTCACCCTTGTCCCTTGCACACAGAGATTTCTCCAGGTTCTCGGAATCTTTTGATGATATTATATACTGTACATGATATTCATAGTCTTCGAAATTTTACATTGAGGAACATTATTCTGAAATTGTTCCACAAATTGTAGACGCAGATTTTCGCAGATTGGTTTTATTTACTTCTGAAAGACTCTCCTTCTCTAAGATACTCTTTTTATACCCAATCATGTTACTGACCTGTTGCCAATTAACCTCCAGCTGTTTTTTTTTTTTTAATAACACTTACTTTTCCAGCCTTTTGTTGCCCCTGTCCTAACTTTTTTGAGACGTGTTGCTGCCATCAAATTCAAAATTACCTTATTTTTTTCCTAAAATGGTACATTTACTCAGTTTAAACAGTTGATATGTTTTCTATGTTCTATTGTGAATAACATATGGGTTTATGAGATTTGCAAATAATTGCATTCTGTTTTTATTTACATTTTACACAGCATCCCAACTTTTTTGAAATTGGGGTTGAAGAAGAGCTTGTACTGTTAAGTTAAGATTCTTTGTGAGGATAACCCCTGATCTTCACCACTGCAACAGAACATTCACTTAAATCCCACTAAAAGTTTTTTATCCATTGATTTTTGAAAGAAATGCAGAAAGCAAGTAATATCCGCATAGCAGAACTCAAGATTTTGGTGAATCAGATCATAACCATGTTGTTTTACCGTAGGCATGACATTCAAGGTAATGCAGGAAGCGGTTTCCCAATAGGCGTGACACTGTCTATGCATGTTTAGAACTGTTCAGCACTTGCTGTATTAGTGCCTACATACTTGGAGTTTTACAGTGCAGTATTACAAAAGGCATGACATCAGCCAAATTGTGTCAGTTTAGTTTTATTCTCCACCGCCTAATTCTTAGAACGCTTCATTGCTGATCTTTTTTTAAAAGTTATACAATAAATTCAGCTGTATAAATTAAAGACTACTGAAAATTTAGTAGTCTTTTCTAATTTAAGCAAGAATTTGTTCACTGGGGTTTTAGTCACGTTTCAAGAACTAATCCACTTTTTGAGTTTCTTCCCATTCCTAACGCACCTGAGCCAGATAATCTGATTTCACAGCTACTGCCTACCTAGCTCAGGTGTGCAGAGAACTGCACTGGCTAGGTGTTCCAGAGAATTGGAACAACTGTCTGTATTTTTGCACCTCCATGCAGGTGTGCACACCACAAGCACGTCTCAGCAGAAACAGCAAACAATTGCACTGGAGCATTATTTTATGCACAGTTCACAGATCACCTACAGTGTCCACATAAGAGAAACTTTTGTTTTGAACTGATTGATATTGAGAGTGATTGTGGAACTGTAAAAAGTGGGTAGAACTCTGAGAACTTGGGCTGGACTTCTGGGCAGCTTCTGCTTTCTTCTATATAGCCAGGCTTGCCACTAAAGACTCTTGAGTAGGAGTTGTTGAATAGTTGGGAGGAGACAAGGTGCTGAAGTTTTGTCACTAGTGGAGAAAGACATAGGAATTTATATGACCATGTTAGAATTAAATCTAGGAAAACATATCAAGGCCAAGTCATTTCCAATGATGCCAAGTTTGTTATTGTGCTTTGTGCAATATTGTGCTTACAGTGACTGTCAAATTACTGTGTCACAACTCCTTACCTTATCCAGTGATATCTCCATATGTAATGTCTGTAGTGTGCTTTCTAAGAATTGTTATTAGACTGAGGTATTGCGCTGTTCTGTATTCTGCTCTAAACTGTTTTTCACTTTAGTACAGTATTGTGTTTCCACTGTTCTGTCTGCACTTTATATTACAGAATACTGAGTATTTTTCAGCAGTTATGAACCCAGGAGCTAAATGATAAAGAGGATAAGAGGAACAGTAATTCTAACAAATATCTGGATTGGTGTTTTTTGTTTTCAGGATCTGAAACCAGGCAACTTGGCAGTGAATCAAGACTGTGAGCTGAAGGTCAGTTACCTCTGGCTTTTTGAGAAAGTAGTGGTGGAAATGTGTTGAGGGTTTTGGATTGACTGGTGTTCTTTGAGGACTTGACCGGTTGACAGTGTTAATGGGGTTGAGGGAGGTTTTAACAGTGTCTTGTATCTGTGGCCACAGATATTGGACTTTGGCCTAGCAAGGCATGCAGATCCAGAGATGACTGGTTATGTTGTGACAAGATGGTACAGAGCGCCTGAGGTTATTTTAAATTGGATGCACTACAACCAGACAGGCAAGATAACACTCATTCCTTCTTCACACTTCACTACACTGGTTTAAAATACAGTGATTAAACTCAGTTCTATACTCAAAACTATTGTTATTGTAGGGTCTCAACTGACTGTGTAATTTTGAGATTTATCCAAATTTTTAAATGGACTCTAATCCCATTATATGAATCTGATGGTAGTGTTATATTAGTAATGTTGTTACATTTACTGTGTTATATTTATTGTGACTGTTGCCTGCTCTTTAGTGGACATCTGGTCAGTTGGGTGCATAATGGGAGAAATGTTCAACGGAAAGACACTCTTCAAAGGGAAAGACTGTATCCTTCAATAACCATTTCTGTCAGTGTTAGTCCTTCTTCATCTGGTAACAAGCATTTCTGAGAATTTCAGCTCATTTCAGGAAAACTGTAGAGTGTTTTTTAGCATCTGTCTTGTCTTGCTTTTGAGCCTCCTGGAGTGGGGCAAATGTTTCCTGGAGTTAAAGCCAATAAAGAGAAAATGCATTCATTTTATATAGCCTTAAATATATAATATAGCCTCTTATATATAATCTTTAATCTTTGAAAATCAGACATGGACCAGCTGGTTCAAATCATGAAGGTAACAGGGACGCCTGGCCCAGAATTCATCGAGAAACTAGAAAGCCAGGAGGTAAGAGAGTTTGTGTACAGAGCCATTCAAATTACACCTGAACTTGGGTTAACCGTATGGTTGTTGTAATATTAATACATAACACACATGCAAAATTGTTGCTTATACAACATATTACAAAATGAACTAATACATGTTGAGTGTGATATGTTGGTTCTACCATAAAGTGACAATTGAATTACTGAAGACATTGATCATTGCCTGTATAAGTTGGTTTTCTGTTTACCTGTCTTACTGCAAATGATATTTTAATATCTTCTCTTTGACAATGCCATACATTGTGTATGCAGGCAAAGAACTATGTGAAATCGCTTCCCCTTTATCCTCGGAAAGACTTCTCTGCACTGTTTCCCCGGGCCAGTGAACAAGGTAAACAGACAAAAAGCAAGAGGCCAATTTAATTTAAACTACTATAATTATTGAGTCCACATTCTACTAGAATTTACATGCTGTAATTATTAATAAACTATTATTGTGTTCTGATACTGTTTTCCACATACTGTCATCAACTAATGCCCACCACTTCCTTTTGGGGGAATTCCCTCTGCCATTTTAAAGAACATACTCACCCATAATTTCTTTAAAGCACTGCAGATACAGACTCAGAAACAGTGCTGTTATGCTGGCAAAGGGAGGTTGTACAGAGTACTAAATGCAGTGGTACCGTTAATTGTGACAAATGGTTTTGTTACTCCACCGGCAACTTTAATAGTTCTACCTCTGATGTAACCTGTACCCCTGATCATTCATGTAATTATCCAATCAGTCAATGATATGGCAGCAGTACAATGCATAAAATCATGCAGATATAGATCAAGAGCTTCAGTTAATATTCACATCACACATCAGAATGGGGGGAAATATTATCTCACTTGGTTGTTGGTGCCAGATGGGCTGGTTTAGTATTTCAGAAACTGCTAACCTCCTGGGATTTTCATGCACAACAGTCTCTAAAACAAAAACTATCCAGTGAGCAACAGTCCTGCAGATGAAAATGCCTTGTTGATGGTCAGAGGAGAATGGCCAGATTGGTTTGAGCTGACAGGAAGGCTACAGTAACTCATATAACCACTCTTTACAATCATGGTAAGCAGAAAAGCATTTCAGAACAAAATGGCAAATCTCCTGTCAGCCAGAAATAGGAATCTGAGGCTACAGTGGACACAGGGTTACCGAAGCTGGGCAGTTAAAAATTTAAACATCACCTGGTTTGATGAATTTTGATTTGTGCTGCAACATGCAGATGGTAGGGTCAGACTTTGGTATCAACAGCATGAGTACACGGACCCAACCTGCCTTGTGTCTGCAGTTCTTGCTGGTGGTGGTGTAATGGTGTGGGGAATTGGGCCTCTTAATACCAATTGAGCATTGGTTGAATGCCACAGCTGATTATTGTTGCTGATGACATGTATCCCTTTATAGCCACAATTTACCCATTTTATAAAAGAATATGTGTGCCAATAAAACATTCCCCACGTCATTATACAACTACCACCAACTGCCTGAACTGTTGACACAAGGCAGGTTGGGTCCACGATGTTGACACCATTTATGACCCCTGCCTGCATGTCACAGCATAAATTGAGAGTCATGATACCAAGTCATGTTTTATCTTCAACTTTCCAGTTTTGGTGAATCTGTGCGCATTGTAGCCTCCTGTTCTTGGCTGACAGGAGTTGAACCTGACATGGTCTTCTACTATTGTAGCCCGTCCACCTCAAGGTTTGATGTGTTGTGTGTTCTGAGATGATTTTCTGCTCACCACAGTTGCAAAGAGATTTATTTGAGATAGCATAGCTTCTCTGTCAGCTCGAACCAGTTTAGCAATTTTCCTTTGATCTCTCTCTTCAACAAGGCGTTTCTGCACCTTCAGTCACTGAGATCACATTTTCCCCCATTCTGATGTTTGATGTGAAAATTAACTAAAGCTCTTGACTTGCATCTGTATGATTTTATTTGCATGACGTGATTCCAAGTGTGTTCTTAAGGAAATATTGCTACCACACCTTTATTAATTTGAGCTGCAAGAAGCCACTTGTGTGATGTAACTCATAATTCTGAATCAGAATGAAATAGTCTGGGCTGAAAACAGTATTGGAATGCAGCGTGTTAGAGCTTGTCAAGGGTTGGTGGGGTGACTTTGTGCTAGTTCAGTGAGTAAACTACAAAATCTTACATGAGAATGGTCCATTACTTCATTGATTTTTATGTTTATTCTTGATCTATGTGATACTTTTGCCTTGTTCATCTATACTAAACTGATATTTCTGTCAGCGGTGGACCTGCTGGAGAAGATGCTGGTTTTAGACACTGATGCCCGCGTCACTGCTGATGGTGCACTGGCCCACAGTTACTTTGATGGCCTGAGGGATCCAGACGACTGTCCAGAGCCTAAGCCATATGATGACAGTTATGACAATGCCACACTGCCCCTAGAGGAGTGGAAGCGTAAGTGCACAAATAAATTAGCAGAGTAAATTAAATAGTAATGACTGACTGTACAAGCACACTAATACAAACATTACCTGATTATCTGATTTTGGCAGTTACCAGACTACTCAAGGAGTCATGTAAACAGCATACTATGATATCTTAAATCAAAGATCACCTCAGTTTTACACTACATTAATCACCAATAATCACCATTAATGCATGTACTGTTAATCTAATGGCATTTCCGTTTTCTATATCTGCACATTTCTTTTCCTCAAAGCAACCCCGATAACAAATATTTGGCAGTAAAGGAAGCAGGAATTTTACATCACATCCTTCTTCATCTGTGTTAATTGGTTTAGCATGCACATCAGTTGTAGAGGTTTGTGTGTCATTTTGAAAGAAATCTGCATTAAGGAAGAAAGAAAGTGCATGTGAAAGTGTTGGTCAAATTCTCATCAAAATATGATTTTTACAATTAAGGTTATTTTAAAAATCTAAAAGCACTCAGCTGTTGTTGATCAGTGGATATTGTCAGATGTAATGGTGTTATCTGCTGGATGTTTTCTGAACAGGATTGTCGTTTAAAGAAGTGAAGAGTTTTGTTCCGTTTCCAAGAAGAGACTCGAAGAGGAGAAACACGCTGACAATGTCTTAGTGATGTTACACTATGTCCCAGCCACGCCTTTATGCAGAGGATTGGTGCAAAGGAATGGGGTGTACAAATGTTTACACATAAATCTATTACAAGACATGACAATCCATGATGAGTCAGAAATGAATGTATCTTTGTTGTGTACCTGATAAGTGGGCTTAAGGATGTACTACTGTTACAGTAGTGATTGCCTTTCATTCGTTGCCTTGAAGCCTTTGTTGTAGGTTTGGATTTATATAAAAGGAGTTACTCTTTGGATATTATTTCAGTTCTTTGATTCAGACCTGTAACATTGTGGCTTTTTGTGCTCAGGAGACAAACAACACCTAGATACTAGATGTCAAGAGCTGTACAGTTTTTCACTATCTCTAAATATTATTTGTAAGATTGAACAGAGCTAATTAATATTGCAATAGTGCCCATAAGTATATATTGTTAAAAAATACCACAGCACTGTGCATCAAAACCAGCTCAATTACTCTAGTGCCACACTGCTGTTTGAGAACTTAAACCCTTAAAACAACTTAAACTTGACAAAGAGCTGAGGGAGTAAACCAGGAGATTGAATTGAATAACTGAAGTGCAGTATAATTGAAGTTACCTTTGAAAACTCTGGTGGGTGTGTGATGATCCTCCCCAGCTATAGGCCAGATGAAAGCAGTTAAAATTAAAATGAAATATGACTGATTGCACATGCCAGCAGACTATGGTCTGACCATTTGGAAGGACCATGGTGTGTGATATGGAAGCTTTTCTGTTACAGTGGAGTTTACTTTTGATTGATGACTTTCAGCACAGCAGGTATATGCAGAATGGTTACATACCTCTGGCCCCCCACACCTCTGTGGTGTTATAAGTATTGAGCTATATGTAATGGTCATTTGTCAGGGTATGTTATGAAATGATTTGTGAATGTTGTTTATGGTGCATAGCTTTGTAAGATGCATTTGACTATAATAATGAATCTAGTAAACATTATGACAATCAGTGATGTAGTATTTTAATGACACATTTTTTTTAAATAAATGCCTTAATTAAAAGACTACAAGTATTTATGTCCCAAGAACATTATTATATTGTTTTCATTCTTGAATAGTATGTATAACTGTAGCTTCATTTTTTTTTTAATTCTTGATCTTATTGATATGGTTATTTAAGCTCTAAACTGTCCCAGTTTTTATTTGAAAATATGGACATTTTTAATAATATGCAGGAATGTAGTGGTTAAATACAATATTTTACGGTTCCTTATTTGGCACATTTTATCCAAGTGAGAGTTATTGGACTGGATTTGAACTTGCAACTTTGCAGGCACTAATCCAGAGCTACCAGAGGAACTGTTGTTGTATCCCAGCTTCTGCACAGGTTCATGTGCTGTTCGTTCTGAAATGCTTATCTGTTCACCATGGATGTAAAGAGTAGTTATTTGAGTTAACGTTGCCTTCCTGTCAACTCGAAACAATCTGGCCATTGTCCTCTGGCCTCTTTCATCAATAAGGTCTTTCTGCCCACAGAACTGCCACTTACTGAATATTTTTGGTTTTTCACACCATGTTGTATACACTCTAGAGACTGTTGTGCGAGAAAATCCCAGGAGATCAGCAACTTCTAAAAAAAAAAAAAAAAACTCAAAAACACTCATGGTCAGAGTCACTGAAATCACAATTTTTCCCCATTCTGTTACTTGATGTGAACTTTAACTGAAGCTCTTGAACTGTATCTGCATGATTTTATGCATTGAACTGCTGCCACATAATTGGCTGACCGGATAACTGCACCAATGTGCAGGGGTACAAGAGTTCCCGTTAGTTAAAATGGCCAGTGAGTGTATACATGCCCTATATACAATTGAGTGTAAAAGTTTATATCCCCCTGTGGAGTCAGAGTGAAAGGGGGAAAAGTACCTCTATTTTACAACTGATCTACTCAGAAAAGGATTTCAATAGGTTATAAATGGAGACCATAAACCAAACCATAAGGTAAAAATACTAAAAAAAAAAAAAAAAAAATTAAATAAAATGTTTCCCTCAGTCATCAGTTCTTGACATATCTGCTCAACTCTGCCAGAAATGGGTAAAGATTGAACAGATATGTCAGAATTAATTATTTTATTAATATGGCTAACTGTCCGATTATTTTTGTTACTTCTGATAATGAAGGAACATCTGATCTAAACTTAACAGACTAAATGTAACATTTATTGGCCTTTTTCATTTTGTCTTAAGTGTGTCACAATGGTCCAGCAGGTAGCACTGCCTCCTCACAGCTCCAGGGTTCGATCCTGAGCTCGGGTTACTGTCTGTGCAGAGTTGTGCATGTTCTCCCCATCTCCCAAAAACATGCTTGTAGGTGAACTGGCCACGATAATGTGTGAATGTAGACTTGCGTCCCATATCAGAGTGTCTGCCTGCCTTGTGTCCAATATTGTGTCCAATGTGACCCTGACCAGGATAAAGCAGTTACTGAAGACAAATGGATGAATTTGATTATTTTTGCAGCTTGTGATAATGAAGGAACATGTGAGAAACCTAACACACTAAATGTAACATTTATTTACAGCACAGTGGCACAACAGGTAGTCTTTCCACCTTACAACTCCAGGGCTCCTGGTTCGATCATGAGCATGGGTTACTGTCTGTGTTCAGTTTAACATGCTCACCCTACGTCTGAATCGGTTTCCTTCAGGTTCTCCGGTTTCCACACACCTCTCGAAAACATACAGGTGGACTGGCTACACTATATTGCCCTTAGGTGTGAATGTGTGCATATGATGTCCAGAGATGGACTGCTGTCCCATCCAAGATGTATTTCTGCCTCCCATGCCCAATGTTTTCAGAATAGACTTTGGATCCATCAAAACAACACTGACCATGACAGAGCAGGTACTTCAGACGAATTAATTTTATTTTAAGGGTATGCAAACTTTTTCACATAATGGTACTCTACACCCTAAATATGTTACACAGGATTCTAATTATTTCTTTAAAATCATCCCCAAAGACGTTATCGTATTCTCCTGTTTCTTTAATTATCAGATGAAATAAGTGAAGGAATAGTAAAATATAGAATTGTAATTATTCTCAATGGATCTGAGGCTTAATTTTAAGTGGTCTAGATATCTGTTCCTCAAACAATAAGGTATTTTTCTTTTACATCATTCTTTAAACCTGTTATATGAGAATGACACATGTATGCTGCGGTTTATTGGAATGTTTTATAGACTTTTAGTCATTTACGTGCCTTAAAAAAAAATATGCTCATTTCTCTTTAATACCAAGCTTGAAATTTACCTCAGTGGTATGCAGCGCCTCTGTGCTAACTGGCTAAATCTCTGATTGCAGCTGCCAGTTGCCAATAGTTGTATTGAGTGCAGTTGAAGCTAGCAGGCACTGCACCTTTCCCATGAACCATGGCCACTAGTACAAGCCTTGATGTACGGTCTCAGCTAGATGAATGTTAATTACAACGTTGTTTGTCTATCAGACGTTAAATTAATATCCTAGAACATGATTAATAGGTAAAGCAGACGATGTAAATGGCCTGCTTTCTGTGAAGGGGCGTGTTCTTACTATCTTGACTGAAAGCCCCGCTCTCTCCCTCTATATCAGCTAGCTTACTATCTAGCAAGCCAACGTCGGTACATTATGTGGCTGAAAATAGCCATCTTAGCTTAGCTTGCTACTGTTTCTGTCAGATAAATCTGTTTAGATTTTAAATGTGAATTGTTCTGTTCGTGTAAGGGGAATATATTTGCATTCATGAGCCCAGGAAGGCATTTCCCCGACTATACCATGAAAGACTGAGGACATTTAAGGGGGACATTTTATCGGCGAATTTTTACCGGCTTTTTTTTTTCGGAAAACCGTCTGCTAGTAGGTAGTAGCTAGCGGGCGCGAAAGAGGCACTGCAAAAGGCTCACGCTCGATTTTTGGTGTTTCTGGTTTAAAGCTAAGGTAATTCTGCACCTATTTACTTGTTTGCAGTGTATTTAACACTTATTCAGTGAATGTGTTGCGAAAATGTATCCTGTCGTGCGCTCGTCAATGTCAGTCCGCAGTTAGCGCAGCAACTAGCAAAACATTAGCCTGAATAATAGGTTTACGGGCAGACTGATATGAGTTTGGACCAGGTTTTAAAGCTAACTAGTTATCTACTGAGAGCTTTCCCAACCTCACTGACACCACACACAGTTTTGATAAGCCGTCAATTTATATACAAGAATTTGCAAATGCGTTGCACTTGCACTGCTGCCACGAATAAATCGTTAAATTTGCGTGACAGTTCTGTTACCATGGACTTCTACCTGAAGTTCTGGTAAACCGTTAATATGGCTGACATTTCGTTCTCGAAATGAGCACGCGCAACCTATCCTGACTATTTAGCTCGACTGTGATTGGTCAGATGAGGACTCGAGGTGCGTTCCGAGAACAATGATTGGCTGTTTCAGCGCTACGCTGTGAAAACTTGCTAGTTCTTGGCGGCGGTCTGACTTGAGTGATAAATTCTCAACAACTTTTACATAACTTTCTCTATCTGTGGATCATCGTTCGGATTAGCAGTGATACAAAAAGTATCAGACAACTTTACCCTAATATGTATCCTGAAATATGTGGCATGTTAGCCGATTAAAAGGCGACGCGCCGAAGGCCTTGACCATAGTGTCAAAGTCCCGCCCCCAGAGACGGCAAAAATAAAAACACTCGGTGAACTGTCTCGCGGCCTGTTGACTAATCTTTTAACTAATTTGCTTTGTATTTGGCATTTTATAAACAGTTTATAGATGTAACCATCGACCTTACTGCCTTAGCGCTCACTGTGTAACATTACGGTATGTTGCTAGTTCTTATTTCCTCTATACAGTGTCAGATTTGTGTTTGTTTAGGTTAGTTTTTGATAGTATAAATAGCTAGGTAACTCATTCAATAGATATTTTTATGTTGTTATCGCTCAATACCCTGATTCTTCTTTAACGTTCCAAGCGTAGACAATAACAGTTACTTTATTCATAAGTTTATGAGCTGCCCAAGTTGTTAAGTTGTGGGATCAGTCGTGAGTAGTCATTTTCCATTATTAAGCTAGTTTTACTGAGGTACTGTATTGAGGGTACTCATGTAATTACCTGTAAATTATATGTCAAAAAAAAAGTTAACAATATCGTTGAAGCCTGTGTTGGATTTGTCACCACTTCCGGTAAGAAGCAGCGCGCGCATCGCATTTAAAGGCGCATGACTTCATAACTGTAAACAAACACGTCCCCGTTTATCATGACCGCGCGCAGGTTTAGTTACTGAAACATCCTCTGGGAGAGAATCACTGGTCGCCTAATTAAACCGATATGATACTTACATATCAATCTCTGTTTTGGACATTTTAGAAGTTAAGACATAAAACACGCCAGGAAGCTTTAGAAGTAGTGCCTAATCTGGAAATCAACACTATATATGCTTTATTGTTGAGTGTATGAAAGTTTTTTTTATAATTTAAGTTACATGTATAAATCGCTGAAACTATGGCACTAGGGATGTACGAAACAAAAACTTAAGTATAAGTTTAAAGGCATATATTGGCCTAAAATGCTTGATTCGATTGGACTTACCATATTTTCTGATCCAAGTTATTGTTGTATTTTATAGCATGAACATGTGTTGTGTTACTGACAGTTTGTCATAGAAAATACTCCTATCAAACTGATGTTTCACCTAACTTGTACAGTATCAGCCAGGATACCAAGTATTGGCCAATACCCAGAGCTTTGATACTGGTATCATATCAAAAATTGAAAAAAAAAAATGGGATTGATTCATCCCTGTTTGGCACTCTAAGATTGGCTTTGCCACCCTTGGAGGAGAACTGCAATAATTTTATTGGTTTTATGTGTTTGTTTTTTTTGTGTGTCTGTGTAGGTCCAGGCTCAGCGTGGCTGCGGAAAGGTGTCCATGAGAAAGCCACGCCGGAGAGGGGGCCTCCCCGGGGGCTTGGGTGCCAGGAAAAGCGATGCTGCTACACCTCGAGGAGGTGGAACTCGGGGGACTGCACAGCCCCGCTCGCCCTCCCCCTATAGACTCAAAGTCTCCCCGACGCGAGAGACCCTGACTTACGCTCAGGCCCAGAAAATGGTGGAGGTGGACCTGGATGGCCGGTTGCACCGCATCAGCATATTTGACCCGTTGGCCATTATCACGGAGGACGAAATGATGGCACAGGACATGGCTGAATGCAACAGCAACAAAGAGAACAGCGAGCAGGCATCTGCAGCCATTGTGGTTAGTTCAAGCCGCAGGTCTGCAAGTCAAAAGGGCAGAAAGAAGGACTCCAAAAATGCATCTTCTTCCTCTCAGAACTCACACAGACAGCATCACACGCAGCATAACTCAGCCCAGCAGCACAATAACAACTGCTCAGCCTTACCTGAGCCCACATTTAGGGTTCAGGATTCATTTGAGCCCATTGATGCTCCACCTCTCCCCACCGCCTATTATCGTTACATAGAGAAGTCACCGGAGGAGCTAGAGGCCGAGGCTGAGTACGACATGGATGAGGAGGACGCGGCCTGGCTAGAGGTGGTGAACGAGAAGCGGTCATCTGAAGGCCAGACAGCTATATTGGCGGACACCTTCGAACTCCTGATGGACCGGCTAGAGAAGGAGTCATTCCTGGAGTCGAGAATCCCTCAGAGTGCCGTGGATGAGGACGCCTTCTGCTGTGTGTGCCTGGATGACGAGTGTCTCAACAGCAACGTGATCCTGTTCTGCGACGTGTGCAATCTGGCTGTTCACCAGGAGTGCTATGGTGTGCCGTACGTGCCCGAAGGCCCTTGGCTTTGCCGCCGTTGCCTTCAGTCTCCCTCTCGGCCTGTGGACTGTGCACTGTGCCCGAATAGAGGCGGCGCATTCAAGCAGACGAGTGACGGATGCTGGGCGCATGTGGTTTGTGCCATCTGGATTCCCGAGGTGTGCTTTGCAAACACGGTATTTCTTGAGCCCATTGAGGGTATAAACAACATCCCGGCAGCTCGCTGGAGGCTGACGTGCTACCTGTGCAAGCAGAAGGGCTGTGGCGCCTCTATCCAGTGCCACAAAGCCAACTGCTACACAGCGTTCCACGTCACTTGTGCCCAGAGGGCTGGACTCTTCATGAAAATCGAGCCGGTACGAGAGACCACAGCCAACGGTACAACGTTTTCTGTGAAGAAGACTGCATTCTGCGAGGCACACTCACCGCCTGAAAAGGAGGGGTCTGATGATGAAGAGAATGTAGGGAGGGTGCTGGGCTGTCGGGCCAGTCGGGGAATGAGTGCCTATGCGCAGAGTCCTCAGCTGATAAAATCCTCACAAAGCAATAAGAAGGAGGTCAATAAGAAGAAGAAGAAGGGGAAGAAAAGTCCAGAAGTAACGTCCAAAAAAGCATCAACACCATTGGTCACCGTGCCCCAGATTCCCCCACACAGGTGAGTAGATCTGTATTCACACATGGAGATGGGTGACATGACAGTACAGTGGGTATAGAAAAGAATCACCCCCCTTTAAAATAATCATATTTTGTTGCTTTTCAGCCTGAAATGAAGATGGACACAGTTTTTGTTTTATCCAGCTGTATTTACTCACTGCAACTTATAACATCCAAGTGAAAGATATAACACCAACATGTCAGAGAAAAAAAACAAAAAAAAAAAACAGAATCACTGAGTTGGAAATAGGATCACCCCCCTCCTAAAAATGACTTGTAAACTCAATCAGGTGTAGCTAATCACCTTCTCAATGGCACACAGAGCCATTTGACTTTCAACTGTGATCAGCTGTGGTCATTTTGATTAGCTCAGCATGAAAAGAGATTTCCTGGAGCATTTTGTAGTGCAACTGAAGCAAACAATCAAATATGGGTGGCAAGGCACTGTCAAAATCTCCGGGATAAAGTTGTGGACAGGCACAAGTCAGGAGATGGATACAAAAAAATTTCAAAGGCTTTATCAGGCCTAGAAGCACAGCAAAGTCTAATATTAAGAAGTTGAAGGTATTTGGTACAACACAGACCCTCCCTGGATCAGGACGTCACTCCAAACTGGATGAAAGAGCCAAACTGAGAGGCTACCAAGAGGCCTACAGCAACTCTGAAGCAGTTGCAGGAATTTATGACAAAGAGTGGTCATTGTGTGCATGTGACAACAATATCACAAATTCTCCACAAATGTGGAGGGTTGGAAGAAAAAAGCCACCCACGACTGAGCTTTGCCAAAACGCACCTTGAAGATTCTGAGGCCACATGGAAAAAGGTGTTATGGTCAGATGAATTATTTGGCCTCAACACCAAACGATATGTCTGGTGGAAATCCAATACAGCTCACCATCCAAATAACACCATTTCTACAGTAAAGCGTAGAGATGGTAATATCCTGTTATGGGGTGTTTCTCTGCAGCAGGGACTGGAGCACTTGTCAGGATAGAAGGGAAATGGATGGGTCAAAATACCGTCAATTTCTTGAGGAAAATCTGCTGCCCTCTGCCAGAAAGTTGTCAATGGGAAAAGGTTTACCTTCCAACATGACAATGACCCAAAGCACACAGCAAAACTGACCACATAGTGGTTGAAGGAGAAAAAGGTGAATGTCCTTGCATGGCCTAGTCAGAGCCCAGACTTAAACCCCATTGAAAATCTGTGGAATGACTTGAAGACTGCAGTCCACAAACGGTCACCATCAAATTTAACTAAACTTGAGCAGTTCTGCAAAGAAGAGTAGGCAAATATTGCAAAGTCTAGATGCAAAGTTAGTAGAGACATATCCCAACAGACTAAAGACTGTAATTAAAAAATTAAGGAAATTTAAACAAGGGGGTGATCCTCAGTGATTCTGGTTTTTCAGTTTTTTTTCTTTTTTTCTGACATGTTGGTGTTATATCTTTCACTTGGATGTTATAAGTTGCACTGAGTAAATACAGCTGGATAAAACAAAAACTGTGTTCCTCTTCATTTCAGGCTGAAAAACAACAAAATGTGATTATTTTAAAGGGGGGTGATTCTTTTCTATACCCACTGTATATATGATACGGTGTGTCGCAGTACAGTTTTCTGAGATATTGTACGTATTGTTGGTACTTTCATGGTCTTGAAAGCCAGAACTTGAGAACTTTTGTTTTGTCAGTAAACATGGCCAAGACCTGCCTATGTACGTCAGTGATGTGGCAGATGACCAACCACAGTCCTTTTTCTGTAGCTCATCGGCAAACATGAGAGATTACCTGGTTTACTTACCATTAACAAAACCCTCTAATAGTTTTTAAAAGACTAGATTGTGTAAACCTTTTTCAGACCACTCACTGCATCTTCCTCAGACATTAATCTAGTAATCTTCAAGACTTTGAATCTCGTGGGCAAAAAAGGTTTCAAACGGTACCAGAAGTGGGCGGAGTGTCTAAGGCTAGAGACTAATACTTTAATAAACTCCATAATAAGACTCCATTATTACCCCACAGATGAATTTGTGACTGGACGTTTAAAAATCAATATTTACCTTTTTTTAAACCAACTATTACCAACTTCTGTGTTTATCTTTAGGTGTCTCATTGAACACATTTTTCTGGGGTTTTAAAAATGCATTGCTGTTTTTCTGACAATCCACTAGCATACAAAATATTGTAAAAATATTGCAGGAATGTCTTCAAATATGGTACGAGCTTTTTATCATATTGTCCACCACTGTTAGCTGCATTATCTCATAAGTAGAGTATCTGGTATATATCTCGTAAATAGTCATACATTTATTTACATTCATTTATTTGTGTATTGTTGTCTTCCACAGGTTAAACAAAGTTTTTAAAGGTATTATTATTCAAAAGAAGAATTATTTTATGCAGAGGTTGCACAACTATTGGTTACTGAAGCGTCAGTCACGTAACGGAGTGCCTCTCATTCGGCGGTTACACTCGCATCTGCAGGCTCAGAGGAGCGCGGATCAGGTATGTTTTTTTTTTTTTTTTATATAGTGTTTCGATATACTCTGCCATGGTCGTTTGTCTTCTCCGTGTATGAACTAGTTATTTGGCTTGATGGGCTTTTTTCAGCCAACTACACACAAGAAAACCAAGGAGTGTTGGTTGGATATCCTTCAGTTCCTGTGCCAAGAACAACTTCTCACTTTTTGTTATTATGAAGAGTCTTAATGTGTTTCCATGTCTTGGCTAATCTTATAGTGCGAGCCTTTTGTGTGTGTGTGCATGCACAGACCGAACCAGACGAGAAAGTCAGCGCTGTGCGAGAAGAGCTCAAATACTGGCAGAAGTTGCGTCATGATTTGGAGAGAGCGCGGCTCCTGGTGGAGCTCATCCGGAAGAGAGAGAAACTAAAGAGGGAGCAGGTACTGTCAGGATTTACCAAAAAAAAAAGGTGTGATGCTGTGATGCTGCCTGAGGCAATGTTCCTATAACAGCATGTTCTGAAGTGTTTTATTCCTCTTCTACCATATCAATTTGCCATTGATTACAATTTTTATTCATTAAAGAATGACACATTATACTTTCATTGTTACGTTTAATGCAGATTGCACTGTCCACTTAGTGAAAAGTGCCAAAACTGGAGACTCCTTCCAAAAAACGCAAAGTAGACATCTCGCCATATTAACAATTACACACATTTGTGTATCGAGTCCCCGTGTGCCTGTGATATTTGCTTGGCAGCTGTTCACAGTGTTGCTGTTCTAGAAAATTAATCGACATCGTCTGACTGATCAGTTTCAGGAAATCATCAGTGCTGTGGTTTAGCCATTTTTAACAAAGTGTAAACATAATGGATGACCTCATGCTCAGCCTGAGATAAAGTACTATGCCTTGCCCCCTGTGTTATCAAAGCCTGCAGTAATTTCATTGTTTCAGTTGTTCAAACAGACACGGGGCTGAGCAAGTATCCGTTTCACCACTGACTCTAACTTATGCAACAAGTAGTTTCAAAATGAAGCAACTGATATTGTTCATTTTCATACTTTCTGGCCTTCCCTCATGTCGGGTGCATTTGCCGTGCCAGGGATGGTTTCAAACACACACAGTAGCAGTTCGGATCTTGACATTATTTTACAGTGCTTTTGGTGCCCGTTGCGTGTAAAATTAGACTAATCGACTCCCACCCTGTGTCGTGCAGGTGAAGGTGCACCAGGCTGTGATGGAGATGCAGCTGACTCCTGCTCTCATGCTGCAGCGCTCCACCCTGGACCAGCTGCAGGAGAAAGATGTAGCACATATCTTTGCACAGCCGGTCAACCTTAAAGAGGTACAGGCCAAGTGAGAATAAGAGTGATTATCTAAGTGGAGGAAGTCAAGAGAAGCTCCTTGTTTCATGAAAAGGAATAAAAAGGATTTCTGTATGGTTCACCTAATATAGGCATGCATTCTCTGTGCATCTCAGGTACCAGATTACCTGGAGTTTGTCTCTCATCCCATGGACTTCACTACCATGAGGTCCAAGCTAGAGTCTCACCAGTACCGCACGCTTTCAGACCTGGAGGCTGACTTTAACGTCATGATATCCAACTGCCTGCTCTATAATGCTAAGGACACTGTGTTTTACAAAGCGGCAGTGCGTCTGCGGGACTTGGGGGGTGCGATCCTGCGCCACGCACAGAGGCAGGCTCACAACACAGGGCTGGACCCTCATACGGGCATGCACCTACCAGAGTCACCACATAAAAACGACTACTACCGTTGCACCCTGGAGGACGGTGAGTGGCAGGGGACAAAACATACCAATCATGTTAGATCAGAGTACATCAGTTTACTTGTCTCATACTGTGCCCTCCACTAAAATTGGCACCCTTGGTAAATATGAGCCAAGAAGGCTGTGAAAAATTGTCTTTATTGTTTACCCTTTTGATCTTTTGTTCAAAAAATTCACAAAAATACTCTGCTCTCATGGATATCAAACAATTGCAAACACAACACAGGTTTATCAAAAAATGTACATCTTTGTTAAATATAGGTGTGCAAAAATTTGATACCCTTTTAGACAATACTTTGCGCTACCTCCCTTTGCCAAGATAACAGCTCTGAGTCTTCTCCTATAATGCCTGATGAGGTTGGAGAATACATGACAAGAGTAGAAGACCATTCCTCCATACAGAACCTCTCCAGAACCTTCAAATTTCGAGGTCCACACTGGTGGACTCTCCTCTTCAGTTCACCCCACAGGTTTTCTATGGGTTTCAAGTCAGGGGACTGGGATGGCCATGGCAGGACTTTGATTTTTGTGGTCAGTAAACCATTTTTGTGTTGATTTTGATGTATGTTTTGGATCACTGTCCTGCTGGAAGATCCAACCACGTCCCATTTTAAGCTTTCTGGCAGAGGCAGTCAGGTTTTCATTTAATATCTGTTGATACTTGATAGAGTCCATGATGCCATGTATCCTAACAAAATGTCCAGGTCCTCTGGCAGAAAAACAGCCCCAAAACATTAAAGAGCCACCACCATATTTAACCGTGGGCATGAGATACTTTTCCATATGGCTACCTCTCTGTGTGCGCTAAAATCAAATCTGGTGTTCATTGCCAAAAGGCTCTATTTTGGTTTCATCTGACCGTAGAACCCGATCCCATTTGAAGTTCCAGTTCTGGCAACATTTTTATGTAGTAAGCTCACTCAAGGACTTGTTTAGTAAGTAAGAAATTTTATCATATGTAAATGTAAACATTACGTTTGGTTTCATTTTTATTGTATTTATGCAACGCTTGTAATTATTCTAAGTCCGTTTTTGCCATGAAGATAGCCACGGAAGCTGACATGGCATTAAAAGCTACACTACTACTACTGCTCCAGTAGTGTCTGGCAAACTGAAGACACTTGAGTTTGTTTTTGGATGAGAGTAGAGGCTTTTTTCTTGAAACCCTTCCAAACAACTTGTGGTGATGTAGGTGACTTCGGATTGCAGTTTTGGAAACTTTCTGACCCCAAGACACAACTAATTTCTGCAATTCTCCAGCTGTGATCCTTGGAGATTTTTTGGCCACTCGAACCATCCTCTTCACAGTGCATTGAGACAATATAGACACACGTCCAATTCCAGGTTGATTCATAACATTTCCAGTTGACTGGAACTTCTTAATTATTGCCCTGATGGTGGAAATGGGCATTTTCAATGCTTGTGCTATTTTCTTATAGCCACTTCCCATTTTGTGAAGCTCGACAACCTTTTGCCGCACAACACAGCTACATTCCTTGGTCTTAACCATTGTTATGAATGACTAAGGGAATTTGGCCTATGTTTTACCTCATATTTATACCCCTGTGAAACAGGAAGTCATGGTTGAACAATTTCCTGTTCCTAGTCACCCAGGTGTACTAAAAAAAAAATTTAAATATCAGTGGGAATATACTTCAAATATATTTTTCTTATATGAATTCATAGGGGTGCCAATAATTGTTGCACACCTATATTTAACAAAAGTTTTTGTTTGTTTTTTTTGAACAAAAGCTCAAAAGGTTAAACAATAAAGACAATTTTTCCACATCTTGCTTTGCTCATGTTTACCAAGGGTGCCAATATTAGTGGAGGGCACTTTATATTCTCTTATACAATAATAGTTAATGATATGTAACATGATGTATTGATTTGCCTTGGTTTAAGTCAAAATATCAGTGCACTTTAGCAACATGTGGCAGTTGGCCACCTCATCTAGTACTTTCTATCAATCAGGAAGAGACCATTTGACTAATGTCACCAAACATGCAACAATCTCTTGTTTACTTACCCCAATAACTGCATCAAACAACCCTTCAAACCTCTTAAGAATGAAATTGAATGAAATACTAAGCCTATTTCTAACCTTTTAACTAATTTCAAGTTTAGAATTGTCCTATTCCATTGTCAGATAATACCTCTTTCTAGACATAAACGCTTGAAATAAAGTGTAAAAGAAAAAAAATGTGCATAAAACAATATGTAGACCCTCTTGCTTATTTTCACAGATTTTCTTTGCCTCAGTGCAGATATCCAAATTACATTTAGACATTTCTGTATCTCAGGCACAGAATAAAATCATGCCATGAGAGAATTCTACAGACTTCAGTTGTGTTACAAAAGCCTTAGGTTGCAGATCTGCCGAAGAAAGCCAGTTGAGTTTTTTTCCTCATGTACTCATCAATATACTATGTATATTGCGCAGTGGACACCCTGCTAGACCCAGAGAACCGGCTGCACATGACAGTAGAGGACCAGCTAAAGGAGCTGCTCGATAAGCTGGATGTGGTGACGTCAATGCGCTCAAGCGGAGCCCGCACACGTCGCATTCGGCTGTTACGTAAAGAGATCAACAATGTCCGCTACCGCCGTAACTCCCACCTCTCTAACGGAGACGCTAAAGAGGACGAGCAGGATGATGATGAAGATGATGAGGACAAAGACATGGAGACTGAGAACAACTTGTCTTCAGCCTCAGACAAAGGTTACATTAAAGATTGATGGGTTTAAAAATTAGATAATGTCTTTTGTAAACCAGCCCAGACCCAGGCATATGTGTTAGTCAAGTGCCATTAAAATGTAAAATACATAAAACTGTAGTATCTTTTGTGCCTGTTTTTACGCATTATATTTTTTTCGAACCAATGCATATAGAGATTCATTATTCAGTGTAAATATAAGTTTATAGATTTAAGTTTTGGGTGACTTTAATCCATTCTGAACAGTGTTCAGTATTTACGCCAGCACAGAAGCTTCTTAATGATTGCCCTGGATATCATCTTACATCCATGCATTAACCAATTCTAACTCCTCTTTTCATTTCTAGATTATTGTAAATCCACACCCCCTCCCACCCTGGAGCCCTCCGGTCTGGCCTTATCCCCTCCTCCTGGAGAGACCCCACTGGATCCCCCCACTCTCCGGCCAATGACCGATCCTAAAACCATGTCCCCTTCTGAACCCCTCAAACCAAGCACTGAGAGTCCTGATGCAGATTCAGAGGTCGATGTGGCCTCTCAAAACTCAAGAGTGCGAGAGACCCCACCCGTGTTGTCGCCCAGCGAGGGGAAGCTGCTCAATGGCGTCTCAAACACTGAATCTCCTACACGGCCTGTTTCAGGAGGAGTGGGTCGCCGCACCTCCGTCCTGTTCAGAAAAGCGAAAAATGGTGCCAAGCTGCATCGCGACAAAGACAATCAGCTGCAGAATGGTGAGAGTAGAACGCCGCAGCACCCTACGCCTCCAACTACCACTACTACCCCTCTAACCACAGAGGCAACGGTTCCACCCGTCCTCACCCCGGCCAATCAGAGAGCTCGCAGCCGCAGTGCTAGTCCTGAGGAGCAACGGGAGAAGACCCCATCTTGCGCTGTAGAAACCGGTATAACTGCTAACTTTTGTAATGACTAATTTGTACTGGAATGAGTAATTGTAAAATGACTTAAGGCATTAACGATGATTGATGATGATTCTTTCACTGTACTGCTGACTAAGGGAAGAAATGTGGTTGTTGTTTCTCTTCTAATTAGTTTTCAAAGCTAAAAAAAAGATTACAACAAATACAGCAACCCTAAGAAAGTTTATTTGAAACATAGCCATATTTAGTTAATTTTATATATAAGGAGCCCTGTTGGTAGCTGCTGTTACATGCTGAACTTGATTATTTCCCAATAACTGCATGTCCCAAAACTATTTGACTGTTGCAAAGTGCTGACACTGGAGACTCATTCCGAATGTTACATGTGAGAGACTCACATGTACTATATAGAATATAGTATAACACATATAAATAAAATATACGAGCACATTAATATGAACCTGTGATCTTACCATGTACGAAAGTAGGCCCGAGCTGCATGTGGCTTTCAGTAAGTTACAAGATGAGAGTCTTTAGTCATAGTTTAAGAGGGTCTGTGGTTTTGGCAGTTGCTTATCTCTTTGGGCCTTACTCATTTCTAAAGTTGTTCTTTTTGTGTTCACAGTTCTCACAAACGGATTCAAGAAGCACAAAGATGGTGGTTCAGACTCTGACAGCAGCTCCTCGCCCATACTCAAAAAGGAAATGTAAGAGGCCACTATGCTAAAGTCATTCTAGATTTTATAAAACAGTGTTTATATTGTCATATCTTTTCAGGAGAATTAATTCAAGTGTGCAGAGTGGCACAATGCTCAGTGCTGTGCTTTAGCTGTGTTCATTTAAATAACTTTTTTTTTTTTTTTTTTTTTTAAGTAAGATATTTAGAAAGTTTGATCTGAAGATGTGACGGGCATGAGACTTCTGTCAAGGGACTTCTGTGCATATTTTCTATTGTCCAATGGCATTTTATTCCTAATAATTAGAAAAACCAACATCAGACATATGTGTTTTTTTATTGTAGCTCTCAGTAACAGATGACATTTTTATGTTTTTAGTACATTGCCACCAAAAAAAAGTCGTGGAAAACCTGCACTGTCCAAAGTACCATTCCTAGAGACTGTTAATGGAGATTCGGACTACACTGGACCAGGTAAGATGACGTCAAACTACTGACATCAACAGATTACATTAGCAAAATACTGGAAGAAAAAAAAAATTTTTGAATTGATATTTGCATATCTTTATTGGGTCTGTGTTCTTCTCTTTCTCAGTGGATATGCTGTCTATAGAAAGCGATGCAGAACCCGAGCCTCTGGACCTTGTGTGGGCCAAGTGCAGAGGATATCCGTCCTACCCTGCTCTGGTGAGAGATGGTGCTCTGCAGCTTTCCAGTCTTTAGTCTACTTTAGTCATATTTATTCCACTGTAGATGTGTACATTGAGATTGGGATCCTGTGGGACTCAAGAAAAGAAATGGGTGTTGGCGGCTATTATTCTGATGTCAGTGAAGCTTGTGGGACAAATAAATTAATGTTCATTAACATAGGAGCATATTGGCCAGGGAGGATGTGTGATGTACCGCATCTGGTGTAAATTAGCTTTTACTCATTCACTCCTTTATTCATTCATCTTCAGTAACCACATTATCTTGGTCCGGGTCACAGTAGTTTACATTTTGGTAAATTCAACTCAAATTTATTTATCTAGCACTTTTACAAAGTGCAACATTGTTACAAAGCAGCTTTACAGAAATCTGGATATGGATTTAGATTTAGATCCCTAATTGAGCAAGCCAGAGGCGACAGTTGCAAGGAAAAACTCCCTGAGACGACATGAGGAAGAAACCTTGAGAGGAACCAGACTCAAAAGGGAACCCATCATCTTCAGGGTGAAACCGGATAGCGTGATGGAGTCATTAGTCATCCACAACTGTATACTATAAAGTCAAACAATACTGAGTGTTTTGAAAGGATCCTTAGTGTGAGCATCAGAATAATTATTTTTATTTCATTCATTCAGTATCCAGTGAATAATGAATGAGACCTGAGCATAGACTGTTTTCAGAATCAACTAAGTACATTAGAAAATATTGCATGCTGGGATAAATGAAAATAACTGCAGTAGTGGGCAGGATTGGTCCTTCAGGAGTGAGCGTGAGTGGGATTAATAAAACAGTCTGCTGTACACCTCCACTCCACTATATAACAATAAGCTTGCAAACAGTGGTAACCTTCTGAATACGTCAGTATTCAGTAAAATCTGGTAAATGTCTGTTACAGTGAAATATAGCGAATAATAGTAACATTTTATGTCACAACATTTTGTTTTTAAAAATTGCTTGCTTGTAGGTGTTTCATTGGACAAAATTGATTGCAGAATTCTTTACCACTGCATGTTTAGTCAATTTTTGTTGTACAGATAAAATGAAATACTAATCCTAGTTTTACCATGCTATTTGGTGTTTTTTATTTTTATATATATATCAGTACCGGGCTCTAAAACATGCCTGGGGTGTTGGTGTTTGACATGTAGAATGTGTGGCTTTTCCCCCCCTGTGGTAGATCATAGATCCGGACATGCCGGAGGAGGGTGTGTTGCATAATGGCGTGCCCATCCCTGTGCCACCTGCAGATGTGCTTCGGCTCGGAGAACAGAGACAGGAGGAGGCTGGAGAAAAACTCTACCTTGTACTCTTCTTTGACAACAAGCGCACCTGGTATGAGCAGTGTAGATAAAATCTGCATAACGTTTCACTGAGAGCAATAGTAGAAATGCACAGGGAGGATTTATTGTCATTTAGGGCTGATTTACATGGCAATGTAATTAACTGTTATGTCATGTGACTAACAGCACCCAATGTCAGTGGCGGAGTGATGTGATCTCTGGGTTATTTGGTTTTTAAGCCATGTTTAGACCGAATAAACTTGTAAATAGCCTTTTAGTTTCAGACATACAGTGGGGGGAAAAAGTATTTGATCCCCTGCTGATTTTGTATGTTTGGCCACTGACAAAGAAATGATCAGTCTATGATTTTAATGGTAGGTGTATTTTAACAGTGAGAGACTGAATAACAACAAAAAAATCCAGAAAAACGCATTTCAAAAAAGTTATAAATTGATTTGCATTTTAATGAGGGAAATAAGTATTTGACCCCTTCGACTTAGTACTTGGTGGCAAAACCCTTGTTGGCAATCACAGAGGTCAGACGTTTCTTGTAGTTGGCCACCAGGTTTGCACACATCTCAGGAGGGATTTTGTCCCACTCCTCTTTGCAGATCCTCTCCAAGTCATTAAGGTCATTTTCAATGCCCTGGCTGAGGGAAGGAGGTTCTCACCCAAGATTTGACGGTACATGGCCCCGTCCATCGTTCCTTTGATGCGGTGCAGTTGTCCTGTCCCCTTAGCAGAAACACACCCCCAAAGCATAATGTTCCCACCTCCATGTTTGACGGTGGGGATGGTGTTATGACTTGGGGTCATAGGCAGCATTCCTCCTCTTCCAAACACAGCGAGTAGAGTTGATGCCAAAGAGATCTGACCACAACACTTTCACCCAGTTCTCCTCTGAATCATTCAGGCAAACTTCAGACGGGCCTGTATATGTGCTTTCTTGAGCAGGGGGACCTTGCGGGCGCTGCAGGATTTCAGTCCTTCACGGCGTAGTGTGTTACCAATTGTTTTCTTGGTGACTATGGTCCCAGCTGCCTTGAGATCATTAACAAGATCCTCCCGTGTAGTTCTGGGCTGATTCCTCACCTTTCTCATGATCATTGAAACTCCATGAGGTGAGATCTTGCATGGAGCCCCAGACCGAGGGAGACCGACAGTTTCTTCCATTTGCAAATAATCGCACCAACTGTTGTCACCTTCTCACCAAGCTGCTTGGCGATGGTCTTGTAGCCCATTCCAGCCTTGTGCAGGTCTACAGTCTTGTCCCTGACATCTTTGGACAGCTCTTTGGTCTTGGCCATGGTGGAGAGTTTGGAATCTGATTGATTGATTGCTTCTGTGGACAGATGTCTTTTATACAGGTAACAAACTGAGATTAGGAGCACTCTCTTAAAGGGAGTGCTCCTAATCTCAGCTCGTTACCTGTGTAAAAGACACCTGGGAGCCAGAAATCTTGCTGACTGATAGGGGATCAAATACTTATTTCCCTCATTAAAATGCATATCAATTTATAACATTTTTGAAATGCGTTTTTCTGGATTTTTTGGTTGTTATTCTCTCACTGTTAAAATACACCTGCCATTAAAATTATAGACTGATCATTTCTTTGTCAGTGGGCAAACGTACAAAATCAGCAGGGGATCAAATACTTTTTTACCCCACTGTGGCTTTTGAAATGTATGCCAGACAAGAGTCGTCTGTGCATCACTCCTATTACTGGAATGCTTCAATAAAGTAATATTTACGGCTCATATATTTTAATATTGGTTTGACTTTTCAAGTTTTGCAGCAGATGGTGCTGTAGCTCTTCACCAAAAATGTATCAGAAAGTTGTCTGGCCAAGCGCATAACAGTATTTGCTTACATTTACATTTATTGCATTACATGGAAATAGTCCTGTCGGGATAATTAGGTTAGGTTGCCGGCCTCGATATCGCCTATTGTGTTTACATGCATGTTTGTTTACATAAGAATGAATGTCGCCAACATTTTAGCCATTCGTGCTTCTTGCTGTCCTCTCGTCTGCTCTAGGGCTGTCAAATTAAAATTTGAACTTTGAATATTTGTCAAATTTAAGATAAAAATGCACACACATGCAAAAACTGTGCATTCGAATTTAATATGTGTAGCAAGCACTAGCACGGATTTTAATTAAAACATACTGTTGAAAAAATGACATGCAGGATATTAACAATGCACAAACAATGTTTTTTGAAGAAGAAAAATCTAGAAAGAATAGCTTTAGTGTTTCAGATAATCCAGTCGTAGTCAATAACGTCGGGGATTGAGCCGCTGAAGCTGAACAGTGAATGAACAACAGTAAACTGGAGCGCTTTACTAGCGGGTTAATTAACTCACCCAAACGCATCCTATACACATATGAGATTAATCAGACATTTACACACAACATAAACCTAATATTACAACTCGCTTCTGCACAAAATGACACGAATTCACAAGTGAACTTGAACTTAAGTCAGGCGCTAGGTAAGTCACGTTGTTAATACGCTCTTTTCCTAACAACGCACTAAAACACGGACAATGAATAACTAAAGCATAAACAGTTCACAATATTGTATTCCAATGTCTGAATATTCTTAAGAATTAAAAGTTCATTGCTCTTTTAAAGGGTGCACTTGCATTATTATGCGATTATATTATCATTATATCAGTGGCATAAAATGGTCTTAAAATGACAATAATATCGTTCAGTTATTTCTGGGACAATATATCATCCAACAAAAATGGTTATTGTGACAGGCCTACATGCAAAAGTGCCAGGATTCAATTATTTAATTAGGTGGAATATTTTTGGTAGAATATTTATTAATAAATCTATACTTAAATAATCCCAAAAGTGAAAAAATACACACACAAAAACAGCTACTTGTCAGTCATTGTATGGCACCTCTGGAGCAGTGAAGGGTCATTACAGGTACCACTGCCCAAAAAAATGTATACAATATATCATTAAATTAATTGTGTTGCATATTCAGTTGTCTGGATGCATTTATAGAAAAACCCACCATTGCCGTGTTGTTGCCATTGCAGGCAGTGGTTACCTCGGGAGAAGCTGCTGCCACTGGGCGTAGACGACACGGCGGACAAACTGCGTCTGATGGAGGGCCGAAAGACAAGCATCCGCAAATCCGTGCAGGTGGCCTACGACCGAGCCATGATCCACCTGAGCCGAGTGCGCAGTGACCACGGCTTCATCGCCTCCAGCTACCTGTAGCGAGGATTCCTACCACGCATCACTACCTGGGCTCATCACTACCGCTCAAACAGCATACGCACAGACGGCTGCGTCCCAATCCTCTCACTCTACTAGTCTCGTAGAGTAATATTGAGAGGTGAAGTTGCTTGAATGCAAGTTCAGTGCATTTCTTTCCAGTGTCAAGAAGGAGTTGCAGCCATGCTTTGTTTTTGTTTTTGTTTTGTTTTTTATTATCCTCTTACGGTCTGGGTGGGTTGGAGAAAAGATTTTTAATGAACATAACTGTGAGTGTTTTTTTTTTTGTTTGTTTTTTTTGTTTTTTTGTTTTTTTTTTAAATACTAGTGTCACTTTAAATCCCGTGGTTTTGAGTGTGGACCGTCTGAAGTCTGGATATAGACATCTAACAGTATCTGTTCTCTGACAACGATTCGCTTAATACAATGGAGTGAATGAATCAGCTGGCGAGTGCGTTCGTGCGAATGTGTGAATGAATCACTGCCATTTTTCTTACAATAGCTTTTTACTTTTTAACGTTTTACAAACCACTTCTTGTATATTGTTAAGACACTCGTGTATATAACTACTTTTTTATCATATGATATCTAATTTAATTTGGATCTTGTGTATGAATTTAGTCACCTGGATGTATGAAGAAATGAGATCTCTTCTGTACATATTTGTTTTTAAAAAGAAAAAAAGATCACATCACTGGCTTGCTACAAAAGTGTATCCTGCTTGTCCTCGACTGTGTGCGTACATTCGGTTGCAAGAAAAATATATACAGTTTATGTCTGATTTGCAGCCAGTTGTCTGTGGTTAAATATTATCACTTTTTGATACACAGAAATGTAATTTATTTATGGAACACAAAGAGAGGGAGAGAGAGATAGAAAGAGAGAATTAAATTATATATTGGTTGAAGTTTCAAATCAAAGCTTATTTAAGGTAAACTATTGAAATAGGTTTTAAAAGAAGATGGGCTTTGTGACCTTGCGTTAGTTATGTTTAAGCTTTTAAAAATGTATGTGCTGTAAGGAAACTTCACAAACTGTTAGTAAAAATCCCTTTTTTGCACCACGAAGCACAGAGCCTGTATTTATTATAGAACGTTGTTGAGCTTGTACCTGTTTATAAGATGTTGAGAAGTTTTACGCTTGTATAAACTGCAGATTTTACCTACTCGCCAAATATCCTGTCTGAAACAGTATTTTCTCATGTGGGGGAAATAAATGTTCTATTGAAACTCTTAATTCTCATAGTTTTATTTGAAGTCTTACAGGAATAATTTTTGACTTTTATTATTCTTACTAATCTATTCATTCCTACTCGCACCAACATCTACTGAAATCTATATGTATCTATAGGACTGTATGACTCCGCCTACTTAACACAGCACTCAGAGGTATGGAGAGGGTTCCGTGCCAGCGTGAAATGCAATCACACCTGTGAAAAAACCTGAAATGAAATACACAAACTGTTCTGACTTACATTATTGACATGCAGAAAATGTACCACACTGGAAAAACAAAACCTTCATTGCATTGCTCTTGTGTCGCTTTTTCTCTTCAGTGAAAAAACATTTTCATCAGTGTGTTGAGTCATGCCACACTGAAATGTTTCACTGTCCAATAACAGTCCTAAGCCGTACTCGGGGGTGTTGCTGTAATTGGAGAAATAGAGTAAAGCCTCAAGAAGGCGTTTGCCGTCCACATAAAGGAACTCCCTTTATAGTTTCTTATAAGCTCATTGTTTCTTCATTTATATTGTATCAAACCCTTAAACATCAAGCTTTTGTGTCATTCCATCTCAAGTGTTCCAGTGCAGGTCTCTTGACAATTTTTTTTAAGTGATTACCTTTATGTATTGGCATTGCAAACACCAGTTTTTTTTTGTTTTGTTTTTTTTTATTTTACTCGGTTTAACTACGACAGCCATCTTGGTGTCATGGCACAACAAATTTTGGTTAAACAGCTGTTTACGGAAACCTCAATATTTTGGCTCAGGGTGGTCCTAGCTACTTGGATCAAAAACTGATCTCTAGAGCACATTGCAAGGTACATGGACATATATAAACATTTTGCACATTCTTGTTCCTTAGACTTAGAACTTAAGTCCAAATGTAATGCTCAAGATTGCTCACAGTTCCACTTTTTGGGTCAGTTTATAATGGGAAGGGTTCAAATCTCAGTCTTAATTTTTTATGGCGTTCCTGGGTAATTATAGTGTGCATGCAGAACATTTCAGGTTTGAGACTTCCCATTTACTTTTTTATGGTGGTGAGAGTGCTTTTTTTTTTTTTCTTCAAATTCCCTTCACTTTCTGGTTGAATATCTCTGGTGGGGGACCAGATACGAGCCTGAAATGTTCACAGAAATAAGTCCTCTATAGTAGCATTCTGTTGTAAAAATTGTGAGTTTGAGGTTGGAGGTAAACTCTGCAGGATAGTGGACCTCGAGGACCAGATCTGAAGCACCAGCCTGATCTATCATGTTGATACAGGTGTACAGTTGGTATGCGTGAATAGATTTTATCTAAATATGGAATTATAGTGTTCAGTTTGGTGTTTTACAGACGAACAGGGTCATAAACAGAGATGCGGTGTTGTTTCTCCTGTGATAAAAGCAGTAAGTGAAAAATTAGAAAATTTAAAACTGGTCAAGCAACCAACTTTGTAATTATTGGACCACTTGAGACGGAATGAGCCTTTTCAGAATTTTTACTAAAAACTAATAAAAGTGTTCAAATGACTTGCAGCTCACAGCAGGACCTGGGAGTTATGTTGTCAAATTTTTTAGATTTGAACTTTTTACTTTTCAGTGTGTCGTGTTTATCCCCCAGTGATTATATTTCTATCTGGCACTGACTCTTCTCCACACATAGTATGTTTAGGTAAATGTATGGTGTAGCATTTGTGATCTTTGACCCCCTGCTATATGGTGATACGGGTGCCATCTAAAACCTACAACATTTTTGCTTTTGGTCAGACCAACCTTGAATAAAATGTGTGTACTTTTTCATAAAAAAGCAATTCATAACACACGTGTAGTTTCAACAGATGGGGTGCAGTCAGATGCGGGAAAGAGAAAGGCTTATTTATGTTTTCATTGTGATTGCGATTCACTTCACAGGCAACAGAGGGCTCTAAAAATATAGACTGCTCCTTTAAAGAACACCGACCACGCAACACGTCAACATAAGTTTGACATGGACAAATCTGTGACGCTTTTCATTTTTGAAACATGCCATCATTTGGCACAGACATGCAATTACAAAACTGAAATGAATTTTGAATACAACAGACTGAGTGTAATGTTAACAGACCAGACAACAGCTTTAGAAACCTTTGTATATTTTTGAGTCAGGCCATTAGGCCTCAAATATAGTGAAAAATAAATGCAACTCCAGGTAAAAATAAGTTTGAAACAAGGGTATAACACACTGAATTGGACTACTGTATTATCAAAAATAAGTTGCAGTTTCTTCGAAACGTCCATTTGAATAGAACACATCAGAGGAAGAACGCTGATCCAGCACCTTGTTTGTGCCAAATCCCAACAAACACCACGTTTTCTGTGCTTAGACCAGCATGCCTGTTTAGGATGTTTATAAACACAGGAACTGACCATGTAGTCCTCTGTCTTCCTGATCAATGTGTCTCAATGCTGCATGTCCCAGATCTGCTGCGCTCGGAGCGTGAGGTGGTTGTGGTGCAGCGTCCTCAGCTCTGTTAGCCGGCCAAGCAGCCTGGCGAAACGGCATGGCCCGTGAGTCATACCCTGGCCGTTCCTGCACACTTTGGAAAGCAGCTCCAGAACAAATTCCTGCAGGTTCTCTACACAGCTCACTGCACACAGATATGGTCTGTCTGCCTCACACACAGAGAGAAGAGGACAAATATCATTACAAGATAATAATACAGTGCTGTTCTTTGATTTAACAGGAAGTTATTTGGAAAGTGTATGTGTTAGTACATGTTTTCACCTATTTATAATTATAAGTAATAGGAACCATTAGTAACTGTTTCATTTTGGGAAACTAGTATGTGAAATAGTGTTTGAGAACTATACAGTCATAATGCAGCTGGTTCAGCTGGTTCCTTCCTGTTTCAAGTTTCACAAAGGCGGGAAAAATGGATGTTGTGGTCTGCAGTAAAGTCTTCACAGTACATGAAGTAGTCATGCAAGTGACTATAAATTACACATTAATTTTTGCATAAAAGTGAGCAGCTTCAAAGGAAAAGAAAAACGCTGTTACGTTTTTTCTGTCTGTTTGTTCGTTTGTTTGTTTGTTCGTTCATTTATTTATTGAGGGCAGCTGTGGCTCAGGTGGTAAAGCGGGTTGTCCACTAATTGTAGGGTTGGCAGTTCAATTCCCAGCCCACATGACTCCATGTGCCGAAGCGTCCTTGGGCAAGACACCGAACCCCAAGTTGCTCCCGATGGCAGGCAGGTGCCTTGCATGGTAGCTCTGCTGCCATTGGTGTGTCAGTGTGTGCGTGAGTGTGTGCATGAGTGGGTGAATGAGACACAGTGTAAAGCGCTTTGTGAACCACAAAGGTTAAAATGTGCTATATAAGTGCATACCATTTACCATGTAAGGAATACATCACTTGGGGTTGTGCTGTTATGGGAAAATAATCAACGAGGGGATTGTGTTATGCGTCCTGACACGAAGTGGACCACCATGAACTGGATTATTTTCCTAAGATGGTCTAAAATTGTTTCAGTCCTCTTATGCTAAAGCAAATTTGCCAGCAAAAATGCAGATTGTTGTGTTACAGAGAAACCACATAGTACAAAGTCCTCTGTCCTGAAGATTCTCCCACGATGGAAAACTTACTGACTTTTACAAAGTAGAGACACTGGAGCCTCCTTCCATAAAGACAGAATAAATGGCAGAATGCATTCTTATATGTTTTTTTTGTTGTTGTTGTTGTTTGTTTTTGTTAAATAACATTTTAATCTGTTTATTATGGTGCATTCAAGTCATGTCAGAAAGTTCGTATTTACAAGGTGAACGCACATTTACGAGTTGAACGCCACCACAAAGTCATAATTATGAGTGGGAAACTCTGGATTTCCTGTGAGCCCCGAGTTTCCGAGTTGGGGGGCGAGTGAGTAAGAAAACATGGCGGAATCAATGGATGCAACGTCTGTAGTTGACGGAAAATTTGTTCAGATCGAATGTTTAATCGCCTCAGAAGCTGATTTAAGTTATTATGTGTTTGGAAAAAGCAAGCAGCAAGTTATTGAAATACAAGCAAATTGCTTAAAATGTCTTTGTCAGGCTTTTTTAATTACAATAAAACAAGCTAATTTCCTGCACAAAATACAACAGCATTGTACAATTACAATATTACAAAAACATATTTTAAAAAAAAAAAAAAAAAAAAAAGCTAAACCTGATGCACATTCTTTGTTCTTCATTTTCTAGACGTAGAGTTTAAAAAAAAAAAAAAAAAAAAACGCTGTAATTAAGAGAAGGTACACCGCCATCTTGCTCCTACCAAAGTGACTTGAACGCACCTGAACGCATAATTACGACTTCCCAACTCGTAAATACGAAATTCCCTGGAAGATTTGAACGCACCATTATTACTCTTAGGTTATGTAGAGGGTGCACCATACACATCCCTGTGAATTAGTTGTTACTATAGAACCGATTACATATTAATGAGCACGTTAGTATTAAACTGTGATTTGCCTTGGAGCCGGAAATACCGCCAGAGCTGCTGTTATGTAAAATCGAATAAATACTGCATATAATCAAATAAATAAGCATTCGTTCTTAAACCCACAGATTATTAGTTGGTTATTTATCTTAAAGCATATTATTTATTAACTAATAGTTCTTAGGATTTAAAGAGTTAATAAGAACGACAAAGTATCTATAATAAAAATAATGTACCTATAAGCTCCCATTTCACAAAATTTTGCACACACACAACAGAAGCATCACATAAAACTTTGAAAGATATTTGAAAGATATTAGTCCCACATCTAATGAAAGGAGACTCATTTTTTTCCGGTTAACTGGAAATTATGTGAAGCCTGCAGACCTGAGCACAGCACTGAAGTAGCAACGAGAAGAGCGTATTCAGCATCCGTCACTGAGATGGCTGCCATACTGTGGAAGAAATTCAGCACAGGCCCCAAGAGTTCCTCACTCATCCCTGCCCACAGAAACAAACCAGAAAGAGGACATCATCATTTCTGGTGCTAATGCGTTCATCGGCTCTTGTTGTGTTGAGAAGTTGAGCTTAATAAATTGTAGTTTTAAAATAAAATAATAATTAAGACTGTGTTATGACTTTTCACCTTATTTTTAAGCCAACTAAACACAGCTCTGCAATAATGTTGCCAGATAAGTAGTTAGCTTAGCTAATGTTACCTCTGACTATATGATCTTAGTAACTAGTCTTTTTTTTTTTTTTTTTTTTACAAGCTAGTTAATGTTTGGCTAAGTGTTAAGTAAATAAATCCTAGAAGTAGCAAGATAGGTAACATTAGTCCAAGTGTTATATTGTGTAGGTATTAGCAAAGGTATTAGCTACTGGCAAGCTAGATTTCCCCACATTTTCTCTGTGGCGGGATCAGTAAAGTACATCATTCTTAAAAATCTAAAATTTGCTAAAATCCATCCTTATTCGATCTATCTAGGCACCATAAGGCAACTTTATGTATTTAAACCATCAGCCAGGTATATCACAAGAAAATATATTAGAGTTGCATGTGTAACAGAGCTGATTAGTTCTTATTTGGCAACATTAGCTAAACACAGCACTGTTGCCAGATAAGCAGTTACCACTCCAGCAGTAGCTGTTTGACTTCAATGCATTTTAAGCTTTGCTATCAAGCTAGTCAGTGTTAGGTTAAGTGTCAAGTATTTTACTGTGTAAATAAGTAGGCAAGGTTGCTAGCAAGCTAACTAGCATTAGGATAAGCATTATATTATGAGAACAGGTTGCATATCTATTTATCTAACTAGCTAGCTAGCTACAGTGCCCTCCACCAGGGGTGTAACCTGGTCTGGGCATTAGGGGCTGTAGCCCTTAAGATTTTTCCTTTAGCTCTGAGTAATTCTCCACTTGGAGCGGGTTGTCACTATGTAACTAAACATCAGTAAAAGAAGGCGGCCTGTAATTTTATATCGTCAGTGAACGCAGGCGAGACCAATCAGACAGGGTTTACAGGAAAATACGTGGAAATACTCGTATAATTGCCAATTTGTGTCTTATTGGCTGAAAGTCTCAATTCTGCAAGACGCTAGCTCACAGTCAGTGTGAGGAAAATGGATATACACCAATTTTTTTTTTTTAAACCAGTAAATGGGTTGAAACTGCATCCTCTCAAAACAAGATGTGTAAATGTCTGTATGAGTTCGTGAATATGATATGAGCAAAGCATAATGACAGCTAACGTACTTTGCATGTCTCTGTAGCAACTAAACCAATACAGTGATAGCTTAGTTGTGCCTCCCTTTGGCTAACGACACCAAACTAGCCTAATGTCGTGTTAGATAGCCAAAACGTTTTATATTTTATCGGCCTGGTAGTCCTCCAAACAGTGATAACACCTGAGGCAAGCTTTATGGTAAATTTTATGATAAAACTTTCTGTCCAATTATCACATTTTTTAAACAATTAGCCCTTGCATGCAAGGGGAAAAATGCATGCAAACAGTCTATTTAGAAGTACTTTTTAAAAAGTTTTTTTGATGGAGAAGAATCCGGGCTCAGCCTCGGATGATTAACAGTTCAGCTAACGCCTCTGCCCTCCACTAATATTGGCACCCTTGGTAAATATGAGCAAAGAAGGCTGTGAAAAATTGGCTTTATTGTTTAACCTATTGAACTTTTGTTCAAAAAAAATTCACAAAAATACTCTGCTCTCATGGATATCAAACAGTTGCAAACAAAACACAGGTTTATAAAAAAAAATCTTTGTTAAATATAGGTGTGCAACAATTATTGGCACCCTTTTAGTCAATACTACCTCCCTTTGCCAAGATAACAGCTCTGTGTCTTCTCCTATAATGCCTGATGAGGTTGGAGAATACGTGGCAAGGGATCTGAAACCATTCCTCCATACAGAACCTCTCCAGATCCTTCCAATTTTGAGGTCCACGCTGGTGGACTCTCCTCTTCAGTTCACCCCACAGGTTTTCTATGGGTTTCAAGTCAGGGGACTGGGATGGCCATGGCAGGACCTTGATTTTGTGATCAGTAAACCATTTTTGTGTTGATTTTGATGTTTTGTATCATTGTCCTGCTGGAAGATCCAACCACGGCCCATTTGAAGCTTTTGGCAGAGGCAGTCAGGTTTTTATTTAATATCTGTTGATATCTGTCCATGATGCCATGTATCCTAACAAAATGTCCAGGTCCTCTGGCAGAAAAATAGCCCCAAAACATTAAAGCGCCACCACCATATTTAACCGTGGGCATGAGGTACTTTTCCATATGGCTACCTCTCTGTGTGCACCAAAACCACCTCTGGTGTTTATTGCCAAAAAGCTCTATTTTGGTTTCATCTGACCATAGAACCCGATCCCATTTGAAACTCCAGTAGTGTCTGGCAAACTGAAGACGCTTGAGTTTGTTTTTCGATGAGAGTTTCGATGAGAGCTTTTTTCTTGAAACCCTTTCAAAGTTTTGGAGACTTTCTGACCCCAAGATGCAACTAACTTCTGCAATTCTCCAGCTGTGAGCCTTGGAGATTTTTTTGGCCACTCGAACCATCCTGTTCACAGTGCGTTGAGACAATATAGACACACGTCCAATTCCAGGTTGATTCATAACATTTCCAGTTGACTGGAATTTCTTAATTATTGCCCTGATGGTGGAAATGGGCATTTTCAAAGCTTGTGCTATTTTCTTATAGCCACTTCCCATTTTGTGAAGCTCAACAACCTTTTGCCGCACATCACAGCTATATTCCTTGGTCTTACCCATTGTTATGAATGACTAAGGGAATTTGGCCTATGTTTTACCTCATATTTACACCCCTGTGAAACAAGAAGTCATGGTTGAACAATTTCCTGTTCCTAGTCACCCAGGTGTACTAAATAAAAAGTAAAATATCAATGGGAATATACTTCAAATATATTTTTCTCATATGAATTCATAGGGGTGCCAATAATTGTTGCACACCTATATTTAACATATATATATATATATATATATATATATATATATATATATATATATATATATATATATATATATATATATATATATATATATATATATATATATTGATAAACCTGTGTTGTGTTTGCAATTGTTTGATGTCCATGAGACAATTTTTCACAGCCTTCTTTGCTCATATTTACCAAGGGTGCCAATATTAGTGGAGGGCACTCTATCTCTCTATCTATCTATCTATCTATCTATCTATCTATCTATCTATCTATCTATCTATCTATCTATCTAGGTTGCTAGCAAACTTATTAACATTGGGCCAAGTATTATATTATGTAACAGGTACCCCATCTATCTATTGATCTAAATAAATATTATCCAAGTAGAAATTGTCAACAATCAAATATGTGCAAAAAAACATATTTCACCAGTGTTAAAGTGCAGATAGCTCAAAACTCAAAACCTGCTATTGAATTATACTGCATAACACAATATTTAAAAAAAAAAAACATCTCACAATAGCAAACATTCACCTGAGTTTAAGAGCATCTCATGACTGCTGGTCCTAGACTGTGAGGTTTTCAACCAGCTGTGACTGGAGCCACTCACACTGCCAGGATACAGGGCTGATGAGAAAGAGACTCAACCTTAGTGACTAGATATAAATGTTTTGCTTGTTTGGACTCCCGAGTAGAGACTACACTGATCAATGCAGCCTTACATGAGCTGTACAGGGTCGGATTCTCAGTAAACTGTTGAGCCATGAGCAGGAACATGACCTCCACGGATGAGCTGGAGAGAAGAATGCTCTGATCAGCACTGTCCAAGAGCTCAAACCCTGAACAAGCAAACAAACACCAAACACAGATTAGCTAATCAATCCTGTTCTGATGTCAACAGATTTGTACTGATTCTGTGGAAAGGGACGTGTCGAACCAGGTATGCTCTTTGAGAACTGCAGAAGTCTTTCTGTTTCTAGAGGGGTCAAGTCAGTCAAACGATCAGCACCATCTTGTAAACAAGACCCTTGGGACATCTGAAATAAGACAGGAATATTATGAGTTCCTGGACAGGTTTTTCCCAAATATAATTCTACTGTGGCCTTTTGACTAACAATTTTCAACTCATGAATCAGAGCCCACAGTGTGCTAGAAGAGGGAAAACACCAAACTGGAACCAGAATTGGGGAAACGTGGGAAATTCCAAAAGCAAACGCTGATCGATACCAAAGTTCATAGTACAACCACTTGTTATGATATGTAGGCTATCATCAAGTAGCTACAATATCTTTTGCGTGTGTACCTTTATTGATGCTTGTTTATTTGTGCTAATTACCTTTGGTTCTTCCGAACCCTTAAGTTTTGTTATGGAAAAATAAGTTTAGGCCATACTGTAACATTCACCATACCAAGCTAGCTAGTGAAAAACCTTCACAACAGAATTTTTGGCCCTATGCAAGGCTCTGCTGTCGGATTACAACACTAGTTCCCCTCTTAGCTATGGTCCTAGTGGGAATTATGCTAAACATGCTAGCCTGGGACTGGGCTTAATCAGTGACTTTTTGAAATGATACACACTAAAGCCATGCTGACATACACACCCGGACACGAGTGCCATCTTGAGCTCTGTACCGACGATAAGCTTCCACAATTCTGTTCAGGACACATTTCTGCTCTCTGGACAATCCTGATGGCACCTTAAGCACACGGAAATCCAAACAAGACAACCATGCTTACCAAGCATGAACTCAATTGAAATATTGGCAAGTTGAAAAGTTACCATTAAAAATCTCTAAAATAACAAGAACATTTATGCTGCCTGTCTTGTGGAAGTGATAAGTCTAGGCAACTGGACTATTATTCAGTTTTGAATATGTTTTGCCACTTATCTGAGAGACTTCATCAGTGAATCAGTGCTATCTAAACACTGTGAGACTTACAACTGTGACATCATGGGGTCCGGAGGTGTGAATTTTCGATGTATACATTAAAGAATCCTGGTGTGATGGAAGTATAAAGGAAGACAATGTTGTAATGACTTCATTACCAGTATACATCTCTGGATCTTGGTATCATGTCAATCTCATGATGCCACAGGTGTGAATCATTGTGTTTAAATAGCGGGGATTCTCCCACCATTTAGTAGAAATGATGAAGTCCCTGGGATGAGTCACAAAAGCATCTTCATGTCCATTTTTCTGGGTCAGAAAATGATGGACTGAAACTGCATTACAGGATGATAGTTAAACCTGCATTGTCCAAACAATTAAATAAATCCACTGATTGTCTGAACACCTCTGAGGATCTCCTAGGGATTTTAGAAATTTAGCTCATACCCGTGCTGGTGCAGGTAGTCTACTGGTAGAGGACACATTTCTGCTTTCATTGCTTTCCTCATCCTCAGTGGTGAGCACCGAAAGGGAGTCGCCTCGGTGCTTGGCCCCCTTTCTTAACCTCTTTGACTGGCATTGTACCTCAGTCAGCAGACCTGTTGGATAAGATGGAAGAGCTGAACAGCGCAAGTCAACTTTCTCATTCTGTTTCATGATCTACCAAATATACACATACACCTAGTGGCCAGTTTATTAGGTACCTACATTCAGGGTCAAATTGACCTAATGTATGGCATGGTGAATATATGACACTCCGCTACTCCACGTACTTGGGGCAAACATCCAACACATTTCATGAAGAAAATATACAAAAGGAGCTCCAGTTATCAACCAGCACAAAGCTGCACAAATGGCAAAGTATCAAAGGAGCATTATACATTTATAATTAGCCTTATTTATAAATAGCCTCACTTCATTTCTTCGAAGCAACTTCATCACATGACTGAAGTCATTAAAGCGCCATTCTCAAACCTCTTTCCCAACATTTGGAACTTACTAAAACTATCAAACTATATAACTAACCTATTAGCCCCTTTAAGGAGCAAAATCATTGTGAATATTGATTATCTGTAGTAGTGTACTAAAGACAGTGTAGTGGTCCACCTGAGGAGTGTGATCCTGGACTATAGCCCTGGTAACCTCTTCGCTGAACATGGCCCATCTTATAATGCATGCACTGGCCATTTTATCAGGTACACCAATCATACAGGTGCAAGTATAAAATTACTGACATTACCATTAACAGTTTTTGTTAATAGTCTTCTAGCTTTCATCAGTGTTAGTTTCTGAACAATGATACACCTGCACCTGATACATTTGTGCCAGCACCACACACACACTATCATGTCAGTGTCACGGCTGTGCAGGGAATGATCCACGATCCAATTAATATCTGGTCAGCAGGACCCCTTTCCAGTAATGGATGGGGTAAAGGAGAGCTGGCAAGTTATACATAGCAACAGTCAGGCTACAGCCAGTAATTGTAGACCCACAGGGAGCACCTATATGATAGATTTACCTCATGAAATGGCCAATTAGTATAAATAAAACATACGTGTAGATAATAAAATGGGCATCTGAGTGTAATATGTATGCAAGCAGGAAGCTGATCCCAAACCAGTGTTCTTAATATTTGAGATCAAGTAAAGGTGATAACATTATAGTGTAAGTAGTCTTTAATCTGCATTCCTAGTTTGCTAAAGCTGATATGTAACAGATCGCCGATTTGGTATGCATGCTAGATCAATCATTTACGTCAGACATACATCTACAGGAAGTATTCATTCTCCTGGGAGCCGAAGCTGGAATGTAACTCAAGGGGGGGGGGGGGGGGGGGATTAATCCGTTTGGCACTGTGTCCTCCTCACTTCCTGTATGACAGCTCTTTGATTTTATTTTGCTCAGTAAAATCTCAGAGGAAGCCAGGCTTAAATCCAGCACAGTCAATAACACAGAAACACCACTTGATCCATAACAAAAATCTATGCCGCGAGACTGCAGATTCTGTCCATCCACATCCAGTCTTGAAGGCATACAATCTGACACAGGATGCTCCACAACTCTAAATATATTATTGGAAAATAATCAACTTCGGTGGGTAAGAACAACTCCGGTTCACGTCAACGCCCAATCACTGATTATTTTCCTATAACAGCACAGCCTGTTGTGTTTTTTTCCTTACGTCATCAAGCATTCATGAGGAAAGGAACAGAATCTCTCACTCACACTCGGCTAGCATGCCGACAGCTCGACACTTGCGCAGTCGGCAGTCTTGGCACTTGCGACGCATGTACATGTCCATCTCACAGCTGCCACCACTCTTGCAACGATACACAGCCTTCTTGGTGACGCTGCGCCTGAAGAAGCCTGCAAAGAACGCAGGAGTGAGAGTGTTGCCTTTATTTAACTGTTACTATGGCAACTTTTGCAGAAATGTCATAGTAGAACAAGAAGAACTGCTAAAATGCAGATCATTGTTGGTCTAAAGTTTTATGTGACGACTGACTGTGAAAAGTACATTATTACGTAATCTCCAAAGTTCAGCAAAATCTCCATTTTATGTCTTATAAATATGTATTTCTCAATGGCCTTTCAGTGTAACAATCAATAATGTATAGAAGGACATATTCCTTCCTTCCATATAAATATAGATACGTTGATTTGTGGAATCAGGAATCAATATTTCCACTGCAGGTGTGATGTAACCATGTGACAGTATATTGTGAAAAGACTAATATATGAAATATTATAATATATGAAATATATGGTAATATTTTCTAAACAGACAGTAGTAAACGAAACAAAGTCAATATTTGGTGTGACAAAAAAATGAAAAATAAAAATAGTAGTCTCGGGTACAATTTGTGCAGTTTTATAAGGAAATGAGCTGGTAAGTTTTATTGAGCATCTTGCAGAACCAGCCACAGTTCTTCTGGAGACTTTGACTTTCGCACTCGCTTCTTATTTTTGCAGCAAAACCCAGCAGCCTTCATTGTGTTTTCTGTCTGAAAAATGGTCTTATACGTAATGTGCTGCTTTCTTTAATGACATACAAAAAGACATTTTTTCTGTGACATTTAATTTTGTGCTAGAAAACTAATGTTTGGGAATCTAAAATGTTTTTGTACTGACTTGATAATGTAGAAGTCATAAAATAAAAAATCTATAACAAGGTTGGACTAAAAAAAATAGGGTGCCTAAAACATTTGCACAGTACTGTATATACAGTATATAATATTTCCCAGCCAAATACACACCAATGCACCAAAAATCAGTGATTAATTTGTAATTCTTTTTCAACTCCCTAAAGCAGAAGTCAGATTATCACCTTTGCAGCCTTCACAGGTCAGAGCGTTGTAGTGGTATCCCGAAGCTTTGTCCCCACACACTACGCATAGTTCGTCCTGACCCTTGATCCTAGCTCCAGGACCCAGTCGGGGTCTCTTCATGGCCGGTGTCATGCCCATGCTGCCTCTTGTCTGCCCGTGCAGCTCCACATCTGCTGGGCATGGAGGCTCCGGACACTGCGGGCTGTACGGGTACGCTGGGTTACAGGGTTGAGAGCTGGGGGGTCCGTACACAGAGACTTGCACGTTTGCTGGATTGTAGTGCTGCTGGCTGTAGGGAAAAGCCTGTAGATCAAGGTCCTGGTATGAATATCCCAACGGATCCACCAGCACATCTGTGAAAAGTGAAAACGTCATATTATGCAATAATGTTTTTCATATATTTAAAACGCGGCACAATGGGATGTGTAAAAGGAGGTCAGTATAATTCAGAAATGAGTTGCCTGGAACGTGATGCACATCGACAGCCTGTGATTTAGGAATTATTTGACGGCTTTAATGAGACCACCGGGACAATAAAAGACTCAGAGCAAGACCTTGTGAACCACTGAGTGACTCTGGAAACAGGATGCAGCTGAAGCGCTCTGTGATGTTTATGATATTAGTTTGCTTTGGTTTTGACCTTTAATAATCATGCCGAATCGATACAGACAGAAAAACTTCAGCCTTATGAGAACGGGCTCAAGATTTGTGAAAGATTTCACAAGCCATTCCTCAGAGAAAACACATGTTACTGCTGGCACTGCTTCTGAAACACATCTGTGCGGCGAGACAGGATTGCTCCGATTCACACCTACACGTTGCAGAAAGAAACCTGCAGATTGACAGGAAACGTGGATAAACGCGGTAGAAATAAATCTGTTTATCAACACGACATCTCTGTTTGTCTGCGAATTTAACTGAATATTTCAGCATCCTGTCAACCTTACATTCATCAACAACATTTGTAGCATATGTGTGATTATCACAGGTAAGAATTTTGACAGTTTCCTGTACTAAGAAAAGAACGGCAAAAGTTTACTCTAAACTGACTTATATAAAGCGGTCTAAGGGCAACTGCTGAATTCTGTCAATAAATACTTCCTATATGCAACTTTTTAGTGCAATTTAAAAACTATATTCTTTTAAAGGATGTGTCAGACCTATTGTATATACCAGACTGTATTGCTCCTGTCTAACCTTCAAACACAGGACCAATAGTCAAACCATTTTCAGTTTCTTACATTTTCTCCCAGGGTTTCCTCCCACACAGTTATGTTGGTAGGATATGTCCACAGTTGACTACAGAATTCATTATAGCTTTCTACACATACAAACACACGTTTTGCACACGTATGCCAATAGACTTCTTATTATACATACGGTTTTCAGAACAGGGTTTCTGGTGTCACATATGTCAAAAGTCTTGTTAGTGGTAATTGATAGTGATAAGGTTGAAAATAATAATAATAAAAGCTACGGTAGCCCTTTAATAATCCGCCGCATCCTCATGCTTGTCGGATTTCACTGTATTTCATGTTTTCCGTTCTCCATTTGTGACACAGCATCTCACTCATATCACTCAGCCTCCCACTTCCCTTTTCTCCCAGATGTTTTCTGTCTTGTTCAGCCTGGGATTTGTTGTGTGACGTGGCTGAGCTCACATCTGTTTGTAAACTACTGGAGTTCTCTATAAACAGCCATGTTGGTGCTCACGTAATGTAATGTAACATAACCCCCGTCTCCACCCTCATCATACCCTCATCTATCCATGGTCCCGGGTCCGATCCCAAGCACAGGTCTGTGTGGAGTTTTCCATATTCTCCACGTCCATGTGTGTTTCCTCCGGATTATCTGGTTTACGTCCAATGGCCAAAAACATGTTCGTAAGTGAATTGGGAAATGTGTGTGAATGTGTATATATGTGTATATATATATATGTGTGTGTGTGTGTGTGTGTGTGTGTGTGTGTGTGTGTGTGTGTGTGTGTGTGTGTGTGTGTGTGTGTGTGTGTGTGTGTGTGTGTGTGTGTGTGTGTGCATGGTGTGATGGACTGGCAATCCATCCAGGGTGTATTCATGTCTCACACCCAGTATTCCTGGGATAGGTTCTGGATCCACCATGACCTTGACCAGTATAAAGAGCTTACTGTAGATGAATGAATGAATCCAGACCTAGTAATTATAAGTTCTGTAGATCACTGGTTTTGCGTTTAAGGAAATGTATAGAGAACATTTTACTAAATGAGTTTTCCAGCCAATGAAACAAAACGAAATATAAATCGGCATGGAAGCCAGAACCAAACACTGGAGATATAAAAATACTTAAGATATGAAATGTTACATTTCTCAGTATAAACAGTTACATAGGAGGTTTAACAGGAAGAACCTTACCATAGTACTGTGGTTCTGCAATGCCATAAGCATCTGCTCCAGAGAGGTAGCCTCCGGTCATCATGCCCATCTCAGGATCCATCCACTCTCTCATCTCCACTTCTGATTTCACGAACGCGCACTTTGCACAGACGTCCACGTCTAACACAGATCAAGACACGGTCAAGAATTCATTATACACACATCTCAGTGTCTCGATCTGTTTCTTTCAACTGAGTAGTACTTTCTGACGTAGATCATATCAGGTCTGGAGTTGGAGGATCTATATTTAGTGGATTCTTTGATGCAAACCCAGATCATAGACGTCTAAGGAGGTCAGAGTGCATGGAGACATGGGATAAGGAGTGTGAGAATGGGATGCAACAAGTCCCGCGTGTCTCAACAGCTGCTCTGGTGACGGTTTCAGAGAGCGGCTCATGAAACGGAGGCGAGTCCCTGGTGGTCTCTGCAGGTTTGGCGTGGACAAGGATGTCCAGCCGGAGACCTTTTATGAGCCACCTGAATGTGAGCACGTTTCTAGATTCGGCTACAAGAAATAAGGCTGTACTGGGAGCCAAATCTGGAGGCAAATCGGGACCAGAAAGGACACAAAGTCCTTTCTGGTGCCGGTTTCTCTCACTTCCTCCATGATATCAATAAAGAGATCCAATGATCAGGTGGGTCCATGTAAAATTGCTGAACTACGCGACCTTAGAGTTTCTTTCCTGTTTTCCAATGCCTTATCTGCTGTATGTGTGCGTGTTGATCCACCGTCTATGTCGGTCGATTTGTGTGTCCCGTGGGAGGAGAGAGTGACAGACGGCTCATCTCTGATGCTCTGCTGACTGTTTGCTCTGTTTCACTGTTTGCTACGGCTCTGTTTGTCTTGCAGTTAATATTTGACCCTGAGGATTTAGGATTTTAGGAGCTTCAACTAACCCCCAACACACACACACACACACACACACACACACACACACACACACACACACACACACACACAGGTCCTGACTGGACACAGTGAAAAAAGGCTCCAACCTGTAGACCCTTTACATAAAGTCATATTTATATAGACACTACACTATTGTGACAGAATGCCAATTTGAAGCTACTTTACTAAATTATTCGTTTCTATGTGGAGGAGCGTTTAAGATAGAGCGATGGAGGGAGGATTTTTGTTATTTCTGTTGCCGTCCATCAAAATGCCTTGCAGGTCATTTCCTTACAAATCCAGAAGAAGGAAAACAGGACCTTTGCCTGGTTGCCGCACACAGCCTCACTTCACACAGGATGAGAAAGAGCGGGACTGTTGAACTCCCTCCGAGAGGCGAGCGGGTTAAAGAGTTTGAGCGTTCATTCATTTTTCATGAATACCATAAATAGCAACATGTATAGCTTGCTTATTCCTTGGATGAAGGGGGCAGGGGTGGTCTTGTGTTGCAAAACCCTTTGGGAGTAGGAGTTGTGTTAGAAGACGAGAGTGAAAAGAGATTAATGATCCTGAACTTCCCGAAGCGTTTTGGCTGTAACATATCAGGCCACACTAAACACCAACTAACTAACTTGATCATTTTCTTTGCCCGGTTCAACCACACAACATGATCTATCCATCCATCAACCCATCTATATATATATATTTTTAAATGCTCTACAACATTGTTTGGACCATATGATGTTGTGTTTATGGATCCTAACAGGAAGCAGACTCTTAGATTAGAGTGGCCTTGCAGGCTGCATTGGTTGGGGGGGGGTAGGGGGGTACAAAAGTCCATGGTCAACTAAAGAGATTTCAGTGGAGGAGATAATCGCTCGTCATGTTGCTATTCAAAGACTGAAAGCTCCATTAGCACTTTTATCCTGATTCATGACTCATGCCAGTGCAGGAGAAAAATGAGGTGACATAGCAGATAACCAACACTAATTGGTTTGTTTGAACATAAACTCTTCTTACATATCTCCTCTCCAGCTCAGCCTTGAACTCTTAGTTGTCCTAGTGACCTCGTTTTTTATTTTATATATTGCTTATGTACATAGAATCACATTTATCTTTATATACATTATATCAGTGGGGAGACAAAAGTGATATGTGACTGGGAATGACAATTAAAAGAAAGTTGCTGTTTTTTAAATCAACATCATTACAATTTTAAAGAGAACAAATTATCAAATATATGTGTGCGTTTTAAAACATATGATTTTCATCAATACATAATTTCACCTATGGGGTACATTAATCTGTATATATAATCGCACCATCAACATATTAAAAATACTAATTCCATTAGACATAATGAAGCCAATGGCAAACAAATTTCAAATATGGTAAAATGTGTGTTTCAGAAGTGTATATGTATATACGTCTGAAACACACACTCTAGACGACCTTTTTTAAGACGCATATAAATGTACAATATATAGACATATAATATGGTGCTGCTCCTCAAAAACGATAAAACATCTGTTGGCTTTTTAAATTCCAGCATCAAGACCACACACAACATCCTGTCCTCATGTCTTAGAGCTTATATCATTATGCAGAATTTTATTTACATTCATATTAAGACTGAACCAAACATTTAACATCACATCATGGAAATATCGTCTTCATCCTAGAAACAGTCTCTTTATAAATAAATGCGGCAGGATTTTGGAGAACTTACCAGCTCTGATGTTCTCAGCGTTGGCTCTTCCAATATCTTCTTGATTTGACTCCCCGTACATTTGTAATGCTGACACAGGGCCAGCCTCTGACATCCAACACTCACCAAATACACACACACACACTCTCTCTCTCTCTCTCTCTCTCTCTCACACACACACACATATATACACACATGCACTGAACAAACAGTGCTTTCTCCCCAATTCAAAACTGTTCACTCAAACACATACCAGTACATGCAATACGCATCAGGACTTAACACAAAATGACGATGACCAAAACATTAAGTGTTTTTTTTTTTTTTAATTATGAGATGATGTTTAATTGATGTTTAACATGATACAGATCTGAACACTGATCTGTATAACAATGAGACGTTGATACAGTTGCCACAAATATCATGTGACTGGTTTCAAATCATAAAAAAAAATGAATTAATAAACTTTGCTTAAGATTTAATGGATTTAACTATTTAACTTGGCACCCATCTCACTCTGGTCCACATGTGTACATGTAGAGAACATGAGAACATGTAATACCACATTTGCACCAGTGAAAATGAACAAGATGCATGGATTTAGTTGACAGGAGTGAAAGCGAAGGCTTTAGTGCCTGAATCGAGGCTCTCATTAGAACATTCCCAGCGGCTCAGTATTTATAAACAGCCCCCGTTCAGGCTTCTGATGGATGAGCTGTCACTATCTCTGCACACTTCCTGCGGCCTCATGGAGCCCTGCTGCCTTTCTCACTCCATCCTGGACTTTCACAATCACAGCGACACAATCATACTCGCACTCCCTCACTGTCACTGCACACACACACACACACACACAGTGTTGTGTCCCTCTTCCTGCCTGGGTGGGCTCTCACAGAGGGCAGAGGAGACATTTTTAAGGTTACACATTCCAACCCAGTTCCCCTAACTCACATGAGGCTAACGACAGCGACTCGGCTAATGAGGGGAAACGACACGAGTGTCTTTTCCAGGAACAACATGCAACCGTGACAGGAATCACGTCGTGTAAAAGGACTTCCGCGAATCAGGAGTGCTTTTTTACAGTTGCGACACTCGTGGTAAAGTACCCATGAGGCCTCTGTGATGAATTTACACCTATATGAAAGAAACAATGCGAAGTTTTTCCCATATGTGTAATGTCACACTGATGAAAGTGAAGCTACTACACGGACATAACTCTGATTAAAGGAACATTCCAGCTTTTTTCCCCCTTCTCTATCGAACTCTATTTATCACATATGCAGTATGTGTGATTACTCCAGATAATTTCAACACGTTTTTGTTTCCGCTGGATGACAAACGATAAATTGGTGAATAAAAACTTAAGTAGAAGTCTAAGGGCAGCTGTCAAATTCAGTGAATAAACACGAAATAAAAGTGACCATGTAACCAAAGCAAATTCAAAAGAACCGTAACACTCTAAAGGTCAAGGTCCTGCGATGAGCCTGAAATGAGAGATCATTATAGTGAAGATGGTTTGTGGTTATCCAATTTTCCAACACTGTAAAAATTCTCCTTTTGTGTGCACTCTTTTAAAGATTTGTGGCATCGATATGTTATTAGATTCACGATAACACGGTTATCGCTTATTGCATGAGCACAAATAGTTCCTTCTGAAAAATCTCAGAAAGGAAGAACTATGCAGATTTAGATATTTATTTATGAATACCTTTGACTGATTCATCAATGCACAATGTAATATCAGCCCCAACAACTGCCCTTAAAAGTTCAAGTAATCATGTCTCCTTTTCTTTTCTCAGTATAGGGATTTAAATTAGTGCCTGTGGTAGGTAGAGATGTTTTGTTTGTTTTTTTAAGATGTAGGCAGAGTATTCCTTTAACTAAAAAAAAAAAAAAAAAAAAAAAAAAAAAAAACCCACAAACTCCCAGAATGTGAGGCTGTGAATAGCCTTTCAAATAACTAAAATTACTTTCAAACAGATAAAACTAATATACAAAAATAACCATTATTTTAACGTCCAGCATCCTAGCCATAAGAGTGATTCAAAAACATCCACAGCAAATGCAGACATTATATTCCTAAAAACAAAACCCTGTAGACAAAGACGTGACCTTTGCCACTTCATCAGTGTCCATGTGACTTGTGGCTCTTCTCTTGCTGAACATTTTTGCACCGCTTGGAACATCATCCAAAAAGAAATTAGGAAATATACAATCTACAAAAGGTTTCATGTTTTTATACAGTTATTACAATGGGGACAAAATTGGAATAAAAAGGGAAAAAAAAAAAAAAAAAAAAAAAAAAATGTGCTTTTTGACAGTCGTTTGTGCTCTGGCGTGAGGGAATAGGAGTCGAGCATCCTGAATGTCTTGAGGTCTGAGGACACCCGTGAGGACGAGGACTCAGTTATTCAGAAGAGCAGCGGTCTCCTCTGTCTCCTCTTTATTCTGTGAAGCTTTACTGTACATCACAAACTGCACCGATATCTGAGGATGAGGAGTGAAGGAAAAGACTTATAGAGCAAGCACTATAATTAGAAAATATCCTTTCTCTCCCACACTCCCACACTGATACACACACACACACACACACAGAATATAGCTTACTAATGAATGTAGCTCAGTGCTCTTAACAAGAAAAACATGAAACAGGGATGACTCACGTCAATACAGTTTCCAGGTCATTGCTTGTTTTAGTCAATATTTTAACCAAAACAAGTGAAGTCATATTCCGTCCTGTGTAAATACAGAATTACCTAGATTATACCTGGGCCGCAGCAACGAAGATGCAGCTTTCTCCTGGACTAAATCAAAGTCTATTACCTAGTAATCCAGTAGCATTAATCTGTAAACTGTTAAAAATCATCAGGATTGTGTTTAAACCATCATCTAATCCTGGTTTAAATTTTTTTTTTAACCAGGTCCCGGAGTAACCCCACCTTTCATAATTTACATTTATGGCATTCGGAAGACTTATCCAGAGCGACTTACATTTATCTCATTTATACAACCGAGCAGTCGAGGGTTAAAGGCCATGCTCAGGGGCCCAGCAGTGACAGGTTGGTAGTGCTGGAACACACAACCTTGCAATCAGTAGTCCAATGTCTTAACCACTGAGCTACCACTGCCCACACAAAATTTTAAAAACTTTCCCTACTCTACCACATCTGATAATTTTTTTTTTTTTTAAATTAACAATTAATTAAAAGAGTCAGCATGCTTGGATTAGAGCAGGAAGACAAAAATGTGCGCTCTTCAGGACCAGCGTTCGAGCTCAATGTGCTAGAGAGCAAAAAAAAAAAAAAAAAAAAAAAAAATCTAATCCAGGAAATGTGTACATTATAAGAATAACATCTGTAATATACAAGTAGTCTTTGGTCATTATGTTTCCTGTAATATCAGTAACATCCACCTCATTTCCATCTATCCTGGTGATTTTCTCCAAACACTTTTTGTTGAACCTTTAAAATCGGCCGTTTGTTCCAGATGACGGATAGACAAAATGAAGTACTGTAGTTGCGAGTCAAAAATAAATAAATAAATAGATAGATAGATAGATAGCGCCTTTCTAGAACACTCCGAAACCACTTTGGGGAGCAGAATTAGTTTTGCTTGAGCTTGTACATTATCAGGATTTTAGTGCTGCTAGTTTCAAGGTGTCGCCTTGAACTGCTTTTAAACAGGGTACAACTTTCGGTTTTGTCTGTTGGTTGGGAGCATCAGATACGCACATTTCAACTTTGTATGCTACTGTATGAACGTGTGATGTTGTGCAGGGCTGTCGGGTGGCCCTAGAACAGGGGTGTCCAAAGTTTGGCCGCAGGGCCAAATGCGGCCTGCAGACAGATGTTAACTAGACCCTGGCTTCTCTCTTAGAATGTATGACAGGAGGCCTGCTGGTCAACATGTTGCAATTTTTCTTTTCACCTTGCAGTGGCAGTAGACTGTGTTAACACACAGCTAACTAAAATGCAAGAACCTTTCGATCTCTGATTACACTTGCAAATTCATTTACAGAATGATAATTAGTCATGGCTACAGACAGAAAAAAAAAAAAAAAAAAACAACGCTAAAAAAAAAGTGAGAAAGGGCTGAAACCACTAAGCATGGAAAAACTGTGAATTCATGAAAGCGTCCTTTACTAAAGTGGATCTGCAACCAAATATTAAAAATGACAGTTTACTTTATGATCATGTTAGTTTGTCCAATCAATTTTGGTCCCTGAAATATGTGGGGACCACTTATAAAAAGTGCTTTAATTACTACATCGTGCACCCATTTTAGATGTAAATACCCTCACGTTAAAGCTGCACTTTGAGCTCATATGCGTTATTCAATTTCATTATTTCATGAATAATTAATTATTTAACTCTAATATATTGTGGTAGACATTTATGACTGTTTATGTGTGTGTGTGTGTGTGTGTGTGTGTGTGTGTAATGCCCGGCCCTTGGATATTTTGATGAGGTTTAATCTGGCCCCCTTTGAAAAAAATCTGGACACCCCTGTACTACATGGTCCCTAAACCAGGGTAACAACCACGGACTCACCGTCCCTTATTGCCAAAAGATATTACTATGACGAAGGCACAACCGACGTGGTGCTGGCAAACATAGTCCCCTATGTATGGAGCCTTTTGGGACACCCTGTATATTTTTTTCCATAGTAGTCATGCTGTTAGACTTTTTAATGAAGTGTACAGGATTTAAAAGTTGCATATTTTGAGTTTCGGTCTCCATTTTTGTTGCTGGTTCTGTAACACAGACCTGATAACCCTTTAAAAACAGAGCAAATACACAAATGGTGGCTGTGAAAGTGGTACAAATGTGGCAGAGAACAACAGAACCAGGAGTCAGACTGACACATTGGACACATTCAGGAAATATTCCACACTCTATTTTTGCGATCGAAAGGATACCACCAGGTCGAGTAAAAGTGTTCCCAGACTGCCGATGAGCCAGGGCAGGTGGTGGATGATGTAGCTGGTCTCACTCTGTCCTGGCTCCGGGTTCTTCGCCAGCACGCTCAGTCCGTACGTGACGTTACCCAGAATCACCAGCGCGAACAGAAAGAACGACACGCCCTTTGTCGACTTCCTCCGAAACTTTAAAGAGAGAGCAGATGAGAAAGGGTGAAGGCGAGAGATGCCAGTGGTGGTATTCAGAACATGCTGAATGTGCAGTATGTGAAGTCACACACAACTAAAAACAACCACATACTACTGACACTCAGTGAACATAGCAAACTGAACGTGCTAGGACAGACCAATTAGTGAGATCACGAAAAGGAAAACGGCCCAGGATTTTGTCATTTGTACATGACCTACAGTGTTTTGTCCTATTAGGTTTACTTTATTAGAAACACCTGTACACCTGCATATTCATACAACTATCAAATCAGCCAATCATGTGGCAGCAGCGCAATGCATAAAATCATGCAGATACAGGTCAAGAGGAGGATGATCAGATCGGTTTGAGCCGACAGGAAGGATATGGTAACTCGAGTAACCACTCTTTACAACCATGGCTGAGCAGAAAAGCATCTCAGAACACACTAATGCTTGAGGCAGATGGGCTACAACAGCAGAAGACCGCATCTTCTGCACACACAGCACTACTTACATTTGTGACAATCTGTGGCAGCCTGGAGCAGAGATAAAGCAGCGAGGAGATTGATCCGAACGTGAAGCCGATGATCTCCTTAGTGCTGAAAGGCTGAAGAAAGAAACAAGTCAATACAATATGGACCACTTCACCAGATAAACGTCAAGCTCATGCCAGGACCGGCACAATTTTCGATAGAGAATCGACGCAAACTGAAACGACGTGAAATTTCACAAATCCAAATGATATCATCAGATACACAAAGCGGCCTTCGTTCACCTCTATTAAATTTGCGTTCAGCCGATCCACAGCCAGCAGCGTTCGGCCCCTGAAGCCCGATGAGGTTTGTGTGTGTACAGGGGAGACGGGAAACTGCTGCAGTGAAGAAAACCCACCGAGTGCACACAGCACTCCGACTGCATACAGCACTCGTCTGTTTCCATCTACACACCCAAGAGAAAGAGTTTCGCTCATCAACACGTTCTTACAGCATAGGCACGGCTTTTGACTCTTTTTGGTCCATGTGTTAAGGAGGAAACTCCATAAGGGCCATAGAGATAACGTTCTCCGCTACACTGAGCAATCAGAGACCTCTGTTTTCAACCAGGTAACCAGGTTGTTAAAACTTTACTTGTCGTTAATATACATGCAAAAGAGAAGTACATTTCAGAGAAGTCTGTAGTTTTCAGAACTATACATAGGAGATAATGTCAAAATTTCAAGATGTGGTTTTCTCAGACCACGACACAATCCGAAAAGCCTTTTTATTTAATACATTAAATGCTTGTAGATGTTGTCACTGGACCGAAAATTATTCTGCATTGGTCTCATGCATTGACTGACTTCGCCCAAATTCTGATTCATACATAATAATAATAATAATAATAATAATAATAAACAAATAATAACTAAATTTTGTTTAATAATAAACAAAATTTAGAGCAGTATTTATTTCTTGTACCTGATTCCTATCATTATGATGCACACTGTCTTAAAGTCTCTGTACAACTGCGCTAACTAAACCAAAGACATGCTTTTGAACATGCTTTAAAAATGTTACAAATATTAGCGACTCACTGTCTGCCAGCTTGTGCTTCAACTTATAGTAGTTGTACATGCTCAACATTAAAAGGTCAGCCAGGACGTAGTACACTGCAGTGTATTTCTGTAGGACAGATAAGAAGAGAGACAAAAATTCAGGAAGGTCAGCAAAGCATACCAAACAAAGTGCTAATTGTCTAACAATGTTTGCATGTAATGTTTTCCCAAGATTCTAAAAAAAAAAAAAAAAAAAAAAAAAGAAACACATTCATCGGCCCGTATGTATCCGTCCCTTACCTGAAGAGGAAGTTGGTCAGCTAAAAAAGAGCCTGCAAGATTACACGAGTCGCCTCCAAGCCACAACAACAGGAACCAAATGGATAAAGCGCTGTCCATATTCCCCGCCTTACATGAGCTGTAGTACTGCCTAAAAAAAACGAAAACAATATAAAGCAGTCAGTTCAGTCATTTTGTTTTATTTCTTGCAACAGAAAAAAAAAAAAAAAAAAAAAAAAAAAAAAAACAACACCTTACTTGCTCCAATTACTCAAGCCGAAACAGAATATATGAAGGAGCTTATGTAACTGTACAAACACAAACAATGGAGGATAAAACCAATGACGGGGTGGTGTGATGTGATGTGGAGTTACTATTACCACCCCTTCATTATTTTCCTCTAACAGCATGTCCTGAAGTGTTTTATTCGGCTTACACCACAGCAATTTGCCAACAATTGCAAATCTTAATTCGTTAACAAATGACAAAATCACCCTTTTTAACCGTTTAACAGTTTATATAGTATAGTTTATAGTTCAACAAATGTTATCTGTGCTATAAACAGATAACAAGAAACACCAGAAATGAAAGTAAAAACCCCACATGACTGTGAAGTGTCAAACAAAGGCCAAGATGTTCCTGGGATTCAGACATCTTTCCTATAAACATCAAAACAGGTTTTGGCCAGATCTTGTAACAATTATCTGCACAAACTTGTCAATATTTTTTTTCCACTGTAAATGATGCATATAATCTTTGATCCACTGATTAAACATAAGTGGGAATCTGTCTTTCCATTTAATTAGTACAAGCTGACGAAAAAAGCACATTTAAGCAATTTTGCACAAAATTGTGTCAGATTTTGTCGTTTGTCGGATCAGTGTGTTAACCCTGTCAGCGTCTGTTGGCGTTGGTCAGCGTTTGTTTTCACCGACCGAACATGCTCAATCTGCGTTTGTCGGTAGTGGAATGTCTGAGCAGTGAGGTATGATTTTCTAACAAACTCTGACATAATCTGACCTGGGCACGAACCATTGCCATGACGATGAGTCAAGCATCCCTGAAAACTCCATAGAAACGAAAGCCCGTGTGCTAGGTGCTAGGAGCGTTAGTCATTGTTGTGCATAAAATGGCAGATTTCTGGTCGAATCAGAAAGAAGATGATAAATTATGTATCAATGTGTTATTTAAATAGTTTGTGGTGAATTTCCTGATTACACAGTTGCACGTTTTGTTTTATCATGTAGCACACAGTTATAGAAGGGAATTATTTATAAATTACACTATCCTGTGTCACCCAGATGAGGATGGGTTCCCTTTTGAGTCCGGTTCCTCTCAAGGTTTCTTCCTCATATCATCTCAGGGAGTTTTTCCTTGCCATCGTCACCTCTGGCTTGCTCATTAGGGATACATTTATCAATTTAAAATTTAGATCTGAAATTGATATATTTCTGTAAAGCTGCTTTGTGACAATGTCCATTGTTAAAAGTGCCATACAAATAAAACTGAACTGAATTGAATTGAATTAAATTAAATAGTTTATTTGGACTCTAGTGTTTTGGTTTTAATCGGGATCATCCGCTAACCAGATGCCATTTTCCGTTTCATGAAGTAAGAAGCAAACTCACAACAAATGTTTATAACTTACATTCGTGTGGAAATATTGATCATAACGTGTGATCAAATCATCGTGATTGTGGTAAAAAGATCATCCATTTTTAAACCAGTCTGACTGTCCATAAAAAAAAAAAAAGTTTGTTGGTGTCTGTTGGTGAGGTGTGAACTAGACTTAAAGAAGCAAACACCATACACCAATTACGTCTTGGCTGATTGACTACATTTAATGTACAGTGCTGTGAAAAAGTATTTGCCCCCATCCTGATTTCTTCTGTTTTTGTGTATATCTCATACTAAATAATTCTACATCTTCAAACGAAATACAACATAAAACAAAGGCAACCTGATTAAACACACAGTACGGTTATTATTTTTAATTTTTTTATTAAAGCAAAAAACGTTATCCAACACCTATCACCCATGTGAAAAACTAATTGCCCCCTTAAACTTGAAATTGGTGTGCTGGTTGTGCCACATTTAGCAGCAATAACTGCAACCAAACACTTCCGATAACTGGAGATCAGTCTTTCACTTACTTCTAGGACTAGGATTTACTCCTATTCTTTAGATCATTGTCTTGCTGCATAATCCAGTTGTGCGCGAGTTTCAACTTACGGACTGAAGACCGGACATTCTCCTTTAGGATTTTCTGGTAGAGAGCAGAATTCATGTTTCCCTCAATTACCGTAAGTTTCCCAGGTCCTGAAGCAGCAAAACATCCCCACACCATCACACTTCCACCACCATGATTGACCATAGGTATGATGTTCTTTTTGACAAATTCTGTGTTTGGTTTATGCCAGATGTAACGGGACCCCTGTCTTCCAAACAGTTCCACTTTCGACTCCTCAATCCCCAGAACATTCTCCAAAAAGGTTTGTGGATCATCAAGGTGTGTTTTGGCAAAATTCAGACGAGCCTTAATGTTCTTCTGGGTTAGCAGTGGTTTTCACCTCGCTACTCTCTAATGGATGTAATGTTTGCCCAGTGTCTTTCGGATAGTGGAGTCATGAACAGTGACCTTAATTGATGCAAGAGAGGCCTGTAGGTCCTTTGATGTTGTCCTTGGCTCATTTGTGACTTCCTGGATGAGTTGTTGCTGTGCTCTAGGAGGAATTGTGGAAGGTCGGCCACTTCTGGGAAGGTTCACTACTGTGCCGAGTTTTTCCATTTGGATTTAATGGCTCTCACTGTGGTCCCTTGGTGTTCCAGAGCCTTTGAAATAGCTTTGTGACTGATACATTTCAACCACCATATTCCTCATCATTTCTGGAATTTTTTTCAACTTACTGGCATAGTGTGTTACTGGGTAAGACCTTTTAACCAACTTCATGCTGTTGAAAAAGTTCTATTTAAGTGTTGATTTGATTGAACAGGGTTCGCAGTAATCAGGCCTGGTTGCGTCTAGTCCAGCTGAACCCCATTATGAATGCAATTTCATAGATTTGGGGAATTAGTTGGTATTGGATAACTTTTTTGCTTCAATAAATAACATTGTCATTTAAAAACTGTATTTTGTGTTTACTCAGATTGCCTTCGTTTTATCTTAGATTTTGTTTTAATTGCTAAAACAATTTATATGAGATATACACAAAACCAGAAGAAATCAGGATGGGGGCAAATACTTTTTTACAGCACTGTAAACTGAAACGGAGGTATTTTACCAGATTATGATTCAAACATGACTTACTGTGTGGACGAAGGTTAAAGTCAGGGAGTTGGACTTACGGGAAAGAGGACACAATGAAGCAGGCGATGGACAGCAGACCCAGGACCACACTGCTCATGTCCCGGGTGTCTTGAGTGCACTCTCCGAGTCCGTACCAAATCCATTGCGAGCCATTCGGGCAAAGTGAGCTGAAATTACCCCCATCGCTGAACAGAAAGCTGCTGCTGGACAGCACACCATCCCCGTCTGACATGTCTGTGAAAAAGGATACGATAAATATTACTATATTGTGAACTAATTTGCAAAGTTCAGTTTATAGTTTGTTTATGCAAGGAATAAAACAACACTGTGTGCTGTTACAGGAAAACAATCAACGACAGGATGGTATGATGTGGCCGGACGCAAAGCTGAGTCACTTTATCGCCCCAAGTTGATTATTTTCCAATAACAGAATGTCCCAACGTGTTTTATTCCTCTTATACTACAGCAATTCGCCGACAATTACAATTTGTAATTGATTACTGAATGACATCTTTTTAACTTAAGTTAAACACATGTTGTGGAACATCCCTGAAACAAGTTTGTTCCTGTTATCACTTACATCATAGCAGCTATAAACAGTTCTTGAAATTAATAAAACAAACAAAAACACCAACAAAAAAAAACCCAACAAACTGGAAAGAGAAATGTCCGCTGTCCTGAAGACTTCCAGTCACATAAAACGTACTTACTGTTACTAATCACTGACACTGGAGACTCCTTCCATCAGGGGCATAGCCAGGAATTAAATTCAGGGGGTGTTGGGGGTGGGGTTGTAAGGAAATATACTAAATAAAATTACTGCATGATCTGTACAATGTTGATAAGTGTAAGCATGTTCATGCATTTGTGGTAGATGACAAACAGTAGCAGGATCGATGATTTTAACATTTAAGGCAGAATCTACCCTCAACAACCCTGCTGGGAAAAAAAAACAACAGAAACCATCACATAAATTCTAATGGTTTCCACTACAAATACCATTACAAACCATCAGCTAACCATTAAAACCATTTCCATTATTGGTCCTTAATGGTATCCACTAGCCATAACATGCCACCAACAGAAGGCAACAAATGACCAGTAGAGACTCACAGGGACCATTCCAGTTTCCATTAAAACCAATACAATTCCCATTATAACCATTAAAAATTCTATGAGGGTTTCTATTGTTTTGAGAGGTTTTTTTTCAGCAGGACAATATGGCCATATTTATAATATTTATAATGTTGCCATAAATTACTTATCACGGTTACACTGGAAATGACTACATTAATAGGTAGAAATGTACATTTTAACCAGCTCAAGCCTTTTTTTTTTTCTCCTCAGGCAGCAAACTTTCGACAATTCATCAGCCGACGGGTAAGTAGCTGCCGAACAAAAGTTATAATCCACAAGTGGTTAATCCTGTTCCTCAACATATCACCTGGTAGCCAATAAAACGTAATTAAACAAACCTAGATACATATTTGTTTGACATCTGGGGTGGGTAAATATGGAGGAATCATAATGATGACGTAATTTGTTCCCCCTTTTATTCAGACCATTACAGGTCAATGTTTGAATGCAAATTCAAAACAAAGTCATTTGACATGTAACAGGCTGTGTGTGTGTGTGTGTGTGTGTGTGTCTGTGTGTGTGTGTGTGTGTGTGTGTTGTGTTAATCCATGAATAACCTTTTGGGATTGTCATAAAATATTTCCGAGGGGGCTCACACCCGAGATCCCTGCCTTTCATAAATGTTAAATAAACGTCTCCTTACAGAAAACATCACCATATCAATGATTATACATTTTTCTTCATTAAATATCGGCACTTATTAGTATGTATCATTAATGTTAGATTATGTAGAATTATCTCTTACTATAGAACCGATAACAGGCGTATTAATATAGACCTGTGATTTGCCTTGTGGCCGGAACTACTGTCTGAGCTGCTGTCATGGCTCTTTAATAGCAACATAAAGCTGAACAAAAGGGGACTTACAGCAGTTAGATGACTGTATAGGAATTTGGCAGATTAACTGCTAACACATGATTTCAGTCCACATAAATGTAGAAAGTAATCCTACCTGATGGTTAGATTGTCGGAGGTAGATAGAAAAACAAACTGTCCGGCGAGTCCGCTTTTGTACAGCAACACAAAACAAGCGATCAAAACAATATCAAGAAATACTTCCTCACTCGATTCTGATTGGCTAGCGTATGCCTGGCGTCACACCCGTGCGTCATCGCAACGCCTACAATCGAAAGTGGCTTCCTATTAGACATCTGGTGCACTAAATAGGGCTTAAAGCTTACAATGCCGCAAAGACTAATGTAGTGCACTAAACAAGGGAGTAGGCAGGACATTTGAGATTCACCCAATCGGATTGAGATTTGCATGTGTCTCAGGAGACACTGAGCGAAAACTACTACATTCGTGGCGAACACTTGGAAAACAGCGAGTTTTGAGAATTTATTTTGGGGGAAAAAAAATTATTATTATTATTTTTTATTTAATTGGCAACTATAGTGCGACTAGTTAGCATAGTAAGATAAATAAGCCAGCTCAAACCCCGCAACGTGGTGCTTTCCGGTTTCACTTTAGCAAGAGCAAAACAAAAGTTCCCATTTCAGCTGTTGGGACTCGATTGAGCCGATTCTAATAATCGACTCCATACAATAATTTTCTCGATTTCGAAAATGAAATCACAGGCCAGGCAAAAAAAAGGAGCGTAATTAAATAAATACACGATGCACTGTTATGATAACAAGGAATCATGACACATTTATTATGTGGTGTCATCTAAGTTGTCAGTTTAATTGTTTTGATGAATAGTTTGTGATAGACAAGACATAAAAGCTCTGGAGTGTGGGCTTATCTGACCTTTTTATTCACCATTTTATGTTCTTATGGATTACGTCGAAAATGCTTCATTTGTAGCTGACTATTATATACTGTGGTGAATTGGCATACTACTGCTACTAATTATTATTATTATTATTATTATTATTATTATTATTAATAATAATAATAATAATATAATCAGTCATCCTCATCATTTAAAGAGTGACTTATTTTACGTTTTCAGTGCGCGAACTTGAGCCGAATCAAACTCACTCTGCTGAATCAATTCCTAAACCATGGAGTCGACTCTATTTCAATTGGACTCTATTCGAACACACAGAATTCGATAATTCGATTCTTTGTGCACTGGAGCGTCATGAGACTTATGTAGCTAACATATCTAGCTCACTCAATATATTTTCCATAATAATGCTTCATTTGTTTCTGCACCTTCTGTAGGCAAACTTGAGCCGAATCAGACTCACTGTGCTGAACCGACTCCTATACCTTAGACTCGACTCTCACAAATGGAACTGGATAAACAACTCTTTTTGCACCTGAGTAATGAGACAAATGTAGCCAACAAGTCTAGCCTGCTCAATATCTTATCCGTAATAATTCCTCGTTTGTAACTTTGCTTTTTCTGTCCACGAATTGAATTCACGGTACTGAATCGACTAATAAGCCTGAGAGTCAAGTCGTTATTCCCAACACCTGGAATCGAAGAATCGATTCTTTTTGAGATCGCCTCCTAGCCGTAGCTTTATCTGGATTCTCGCACTCCTTTACCATATTTGGTATAATAAGTCTTTCCGAAAGGACAGCCATGTAGCACATTATATCAAAATCTCTTCACAGAATTTCCTTTATGTGACCTCACGTGACAATCTTATGGATCCTGCTTATAAACTTTAATAAAACTAGGTTATGTCATTGACTACATTGTGAAATAGGTAGTTAAAATATTGTTAATACTGTAGATCCTAAAAGTAAAACACTAAAGTTCTCACAGTTTACCTTTCCGGAGCCCCAAGCGTCTGGATCTCCCAACACCCTCCTCCTCCTGCTTATATCTGCCAAGGAAATAATGCCTTCAACGCCCTATGTGATGCACTATATGTCCTATAGGGTGTGATTTAGGATGCAACCCGAGACGTCACCTGACTGCCTCTCACATGACCTAAAGTTTGGCAGTTCAGCACAATGGACTTCATTAACTGCTGAAGTGTTAGAGAAGAACTGAGAGATTTGTTTGAACTACCTAGAAGTCCTTCTTTCACAATGCTGGCCATGACGTCATCTGGTGTATATATATATATATATATATATATGTGTGTGCTATATTCCCAGGGGCTTTTCTAGAGTTTGATCACTACTGGGGCACAGACCCCAAAAGAATTTGACAAAAGTAATTAAAAATTTATAGACATTTCAGTCCCATCATTTTAAGCAAATATCTCTTCTGGTAACAGGAGTCCCGGCTCTTTTCAGCGAGTCAGGTCATTCAGCTCAGTTCAACCATAAGAGTCAACTCTTTCAGCTCCCAAATGCCCAATGGCCATTTTTTTCTCTCTCTCTAAAAGTATGTGATTTTTTTTTTTTAAACCAGTGGTTCTTTTTCTTTGCCTATGACTAAAACTGTCCCATGAAATCCTTCTCTGCCCTCAAACTGTACGAGCTGTACAGGCTGAATAGCTAACAATAACAAAACAGCAAGAAGATTGGGTTTAACACCAACATTAAAGGAGCAATTCCTGGGCAGCAAATCGCAATCGCAATGAAAACATTCGTGAGCATCTGCCGACACTATACATGGCTGGCGAGTTGTTTATTTTTGTGGGGTTTTTGTGGTTGGGACAGCTCAGAGGAAAATGTTCAGACTGGTTCAAGCTGACATGAAGTCTACAGTAACTCAAATAACCACTTTTTGGCAAGTGTGGTGAGCAGAAAAGCATCTCAAAACGCAGATCACGTCGACCCTTGCGGCGGATGGGCTGCATCAGCAGAAGAGTACCACTCCCGTCAGCCAAAAACATCCTGTCATCTGAGGCTCCAGTGGGCACTGGGTCACCAAAATAGTGCCGTTGCAAACTGGAAAAATGTTCCATGATTGGCTGACTGGATAATTGAATGAATGAGCAGGTGTACAAGTGTCTAAGAAAGAATAACGGCATGTTTATGCAAAAGAAAGAGATTGAATAGTGAAAAGGTCTTTATGTAGGTCTCAGTGGCTGGGGGTGGAGTTAGTCTCTGGGCCAGCAAAATATCAACAAAAGCTTAAAAGTAAGAAACTAGCCAGAACTACCATAGGTCAACATTGCTATTCATATCTTCATTTCACAACTATTATACAAGTTATCTAATAATTCACCTTTTTACTTTTTTTTTTTTTTGGTTCCAAATTACTGTACCATTAATGCAATAAAATACTCATATTAAACTCCATCTGCTGTTGAGATTACATCTTGGAGTTCTTTCATTGCACAGGTGGACTCTGACGTGTTTGGCTTAGTTCCTTAGGAAAACCTTTCATAACGACATGCCGGCATTTTATATACATCCGAAAGGGGAGTCTGAGATTTGAGAAAATACAGTGGTGACTGTTTTATTGGGGGAGGGGGGGGAAAATGACCATTTATCAACCTCTCAAACTGAGATGAAATATTTACAGAAGAGCACAAAACTGCACCGGAACAAATGCACGTATACAGGGAGCAAAGATAAGCCTTAAATGTTTATCATACAGCAAAACGAGTAGATGGGAGTTTCAGTCCTTTTATAAAGCATAAATCACAACAGATTTACAAATGTGGTCATATATGATATACTTTAAAAAAAAAATTTAAAATAATAATAATAATAGACAGAAAGAAAAACAACTGTTTATTAAGTCCAAACCCAGTTTTAAATCCAAGTTTGTTTGTGTCCTTGTCAGCACCTTCTGATGCGACAAAAGACTAGAGACAAAATCGAACTGATCTGATGACATCTCCCCAAAAAAGAAAGAAACTTTAAGACGGTTTCATAGTTCGTACTTATTTACAATAAACCTTCGTAGTAAGCAGGATACCGTCGAGTCCAGCACGAGTCAGTCAGAGCAGAATGCGTGAGAGATTGTGAGGAAGACCAAAAACACTGGTTTTGCAGCTCCTACGTAGTGCAGGATCCCCTTCACTTTATGTGCAAAGGCCTTTCTTCAGGTTTTAACCTCTTACGCTTCGGCTGCACGAAATCGTCGTCCGAATCCTCTGCCGCTTCCTCGGCGGTGCCCTCGTCCCGGGATCTTTTCTCCGGTTCTATTGGGAAACTCTGGTCGGGAAAGATCATAGCCAGCTTTTCCTCGAAGTACAGACTCACGGCCCTTCCTGCCTCGGCGACCTCCGAGTCAGCCTGCGAAAGGGAAGAGAGAAAGAGAGAGAGGGAGGGAGGAGAAAAGGGACAGAGAGATCGAGAGGAGTGAGAGACGAAGGAGAGCAAAAGAGGGGAGAATTAGAGCAGAGGGTTAAGTGGCTTGGACGCCAACGCACCTGCCCCAACCCTCCATCGGTGTGTGTTACGGAACGGCTTACCTGCACATTACTCTGTTTCTCCTCATCATATACCTGGATTATTCGAGACATCTAAAAAGGGGGTGGTGATAGTGCAATAAAATAGAAAAAAAAAAGGAAAAAACAGAAAGGGGGAAGAAATATTTTATACCATACATACAGAGAGGCGACAACCTCAACTGTATTTGAGGAGCACAAAATGTCCAAGGAGCACAATATTCAGTCTGCCCAAATAAAGTACGTTTGGCAAAAAAAAAAAAAAGTTACCCTTTTGTTGGGAAAAGATATATATATATCAATGTCTTTGATGTCTCGTTATCATATTGTATATCAAAAATCAAAATAAAATTCTCTAATTGGATAACAAGTATATAGTGCTTCTTTGACATTGATTCCAGAGGAGTCATTGCAAGAAAGAATACTGTAAAGTCACGGAAACTTTCCTGTCACATACACACAATTCCTAAAGTATAAACCTCATAGTGCCAAGATCTTGCAGGGAAAATGAATTCAGCAAAACTTCTAGATGTTTTTACGGAACAAATAAAAGTTTGTGAATGTCATGAACGCCGATCACGGATGAAGGGCTGGAACACAGAGAACAGAGACACGGGAAACGAGACGCGAGTCACTTCACTGGGACAGAAGCCTTTGGAAGTCTTGTGGTCTTTAATAATCTCTTCACTAATCACTTTCATTAAAAGACTGATTACATGAAGAGCTTTTTGTGCCATGATGGCATTTCATGAATTGACCTTTAAGGTGCTTAATAAATGTAGGTTTAATTACAGCTGCACTCAACGATCAAAGCTCCTCAAAGATCTGGTTGTAAACAAATTAGCTGCAAACCTGCTTTTAAGACCTGGTATTAACATCTTCCTCAGGTGATCCAATCACGAGTGGACAGCTGAGGCAGGCAGGCGTTTTCAGATAACAACCGAGACTGGATTTCATGAATCACTTCTACATTGTCCTTTATTATTTTACACTTACATTTACTCAAGGATCTTTTGAATAAGCTGCATTTGTTACAGTTGTTTTCGTTTGAACCCTGTTAATGCCAAACTGCCACTATTGGGCCCTTAACCCTAATCTGCTCACCTCAATTCTAAGACACTTTGGATGAAAGCGTCTGCCGAAAGACTATGTTAGGGGTGTAACAATACACTCCGGTCACGATTCGATGCACGATACTGGCTTCATGATTCGATTCGCAGAATATTTTGAACAAAATCTTAATAAAGAAAAATTATGACTGAAAATTTCTGAATCATAAACAATGCAAAGAGGTTTAATGTTTTAAACCAAATGTATTACAGGTTCCCCTCGTCATGAAATCGTAAAATAAATAAATAAATTTATAAATTCTCTCAGGAGTAAACAAAGAAAAATCTAAGAATAAACAAAGACTCAGACCAGGGGAAAATGATCACTGAAACATACAGAGGCGTGGCGCTGGTGTCGTTTGAAGAGCTCATTTTAAATGTTGGTACATGGTTGTGTAACCATATGACCCGTAATCCGTGTCGTCATTGTGATCCGAAACTATCGGTTTCTTCACAGGTGCAGATGATGCAGACGATCATGTGACCAGCGTGCTTTCTATATATTCAAGCTCTATGGGTTGTGCAAATTGGGGCCTCTGGTGTTCAAACAGTGCAACTGCATTAGATGCAAAATTTTAACAGAATGCTGATTTCTACAATGTGAGATGCACATTTTCATGATGCAGTATTACACCCCTACTATATGTATTAAAAAAAATAAATAAATAAATTAAAAAAAAAAAAAAAAAACATTCTCGGGATTCGGTCTAAAATTATTTAAGGATCTGTTTTTGAGGGCGAACTGAAAATGGCAGATTACTTTTGATCAAACATGTAAATGAATGGGTTTATAATTTTGCCTGTTCATATTAATGTTAGCTCTGTTTAAAACATTATAGACCAATTATTATTCAGAGGCACTTAAAAAGTGATGTGCTACTACTTTCTTTCCTACTCTTACTTTTCATTGTTATTTGGATTTCCCTTTTATCCAAGTTCGCTTTTTTTTTTTTTTTTTCCAGAAATTGAAAGTTAAATGTTCTTGGTGACTCTTCCCTGGTTTCTGGAAATACACTGGGGATGCATTAGCCTTCATACTATAAATTTTTATCTGGTCTGACCTCTCTAAAACCATTAATGTTAATACCAGGTACAAATGAAGACAAACATCAAAATGTCACCAATGTGAACTGAGGTGAAGACACAAAGAAATGGACCGCTAGCAAATCAAAGACTTTGTATAAGAAATAATTATTCAATTATTAGATTAGAAATAAACAAATTTGATCTGCAATTCTGGTATGAGCTACAGATGAGTGAACAATTAAAGGGAAAAAAAAAACAAAACGTGTGTGTTGAGGCACCACGAGCCTCCTGAACAACTTGAATATTCCTTGGCACAGATTCTACATGTCACTCGAACTAAACATCAGGGATAAACACCATTCTTCCAGTTGGCGTTTTGATGACGGTGGTAGAGAGCACCGTCTAACACGCAGCTGTGGTATAAAAGGTATAGAACACTATGTGACATGCTGTTATAGGAAAATAATCAACGTTGGGGTCTTGTGAGGCAGAGAGTAGCCCTGTTCACATCAGGCTGCATCACACCACTGACGTTTTCCTATGACACTGCATTCAATCATGTTTTATTCCTTACATAATTGGCTTAAAAGTGACATCAACATCTTTATAATGTTGATGAGTTTTGGGTTTGATAAATAATGACAGATCAGTTATTATTTATCAAGAGGGAATAAAGTTTCGCAATTCAAATCTATTTGCTTATCCATGATTTTCATAGTGTACAACCCGCCACTCTGGTTCGTAGAATATGTTAAGTGAAACCATTTTACATATTTATGTAAAAGTGTGGTCATTTGCATAAACAGACACTCATCTAGCCAAGGCTTTTCTTTAAAGCTACTGTGAGAAAGCTCCATACCGCTGAACTCAACATCAGGCAACATCTGGATTTTACTAAAACAAACGTGCAATGTGTGTTACACAACTATAATACTGGTGGGAAATTAATTAAAGTAATTAATAGAATAAAATAACTGAATTACTGAACAGCCGCTGCAATCATAAACACGCCAAAATGTTCAAAGCCATATCGGGTCCATTCACTTGTTAGTATGGGTGTGTTACGAGAGATCGAGTGTACACGGTGCACCAAACTCATGCAAAACACACTGCTTTCTGTGCTGATTCTGACACCGAAACATTTCAATCTATTTGTTTGGTTATGCATTTATCCAAAACCACTTGCAAGTGGGGAATAATAAAATCCAAAACACACACACACACACACACACACACACACACACACACACACACACCAAAAAAACAAACAAACAAAAAAAAAAAAAACACAACACCACCATCCTTGCCCCTGCATGCAACGAGTCCCAGACCCTTAGCTGGCGAGGACATGCTCCCACTCACCTCGTTGTACTTGGCACAGTTGCTGAACACCAGACGGACGTCGTAGACAAACTCTTTGGTGCTCTGGTAGTGCTGAGTGTGCTTCAGCTGCAGTTTTCTCTTCACCAGGTTCAGGTCCATGGGGTGCTTTATGATCTTATAGTAGTTGGGCACCTGGTAAAGAAGCCAATGCATAAATCTGGGCTGTACAGAACTCAACTGGAAATATAAAACAACCTAAAACATGTCTGATTGGTACCTGGAAGTCTTTAGTATGAGAACACAGACTGCATTTTTATTTTTGCCAAGCTTAAATGGCTTGAAAATAAGTAAGCAATAAAACATGACAGCGTGTGCTGATTTTCCTACAACAGCACACTCCAAAGTGTTTTATTGCTCTTACACCACATGAACTTGAGGCCAATGATATGATTTATTAATTAGAGAACACATAATATTTTTACTTACTAATAACTATTAATACAACGAATACTTGTTGTGGAACGTCCGCAAAACAAGTCAGTTCCTGTTATTACTTATGTTATAGCAGCTGTAAAAGTATGCATTAAGATAAACCTGAAGGCACTAATATAAGCCTGCGATTTGAATTACGACCAGAATACTACCAGAGCTGCTGTTTAGATTAATCAACATGGTATAATAGCCCTTACAAACAGGTACACTACATGAACACTACTGTTGTGTTCAACATAAAGCAGCCAGACTCGGTAATAAACATTTAAAGGTTAAACCTGACAAGAAAAAAAAAAAAAAAAAAAAAGAGGTTTTGGAAGCAACGCTACTCTAGTGGCATGACATTCCAGTGATCTTACCGAAGAAGGAACAGGTTCCTGAAACTCTACACTCAACTCATGGCAGAATAAATAAAGCAGAAGACGCTCACATCTCTGAAAAACAGGAAATGAAACAATTAAAAATGAAACTAAAATTGAAGAAAACCATCACAAACTCACAAAATATAACGTACATCAATTGTACATTCCCATTAGCAGAAACAAACACTCTATTTCAAACTGGAAAAAAAAACGGACTGCTGAAAGGATTTAGATTTTTTTTTTTTTTTATGCGGTTCAGGTTCAGGAACTCACCCTCTGGTCCTCAGGACTCAGACCCTGCTCACTCATGTCTTTCTTACTAGGAGGATCATCATCGCAATTATACTCTATCTCAGGGTTGGTCAGACTTCTACAAAATGTGCACATCCAGTCTCCACTGCATGAAAAGAAAATAAGGAGAGAGAGAGAGCTCAACATCTGAAACGAACACATAAGAGGAGTCAAGCTGCACAAATCAGATCGGTCGTATTTGAGCTACTTTTATACGGGATGCATATGTGGCCATGTAAGTGTAATCAAAACAATTAGACTGAAATTATTTATATTTGTATCAAAAGTCACATGTCTGGGCTACTGATTTGTCCCCTCCTGGAAGTAGTAACCATATACACTTGATGAGATGGACACAGGGTGCGTTTAGGATCCCGATGTGCCTGTCTCAAGTCCTCATAAGAAGCCATTTAACTTGAGTGCTATCACGGTTTTTCATACCCAAGGACCAAGAGCACATAAATCCTACCAAACATGCAGGAGTACGTTAAGATGGTGCTAACCTGGGTGAGGAGCGGAGTGTAGGAATATGACAGGTGATGTGGAAGACTTTAGGACAGCGGTCGCAGCACAGGAGTTCTCCCCCATTCTGACACACTGCACACCAGTCTTCGTTCGGATCATCCTCTTTTCTTTCTGTGTTTGACTGGCTGTTAGCGTTCGTCTGAGAGCCACTGATGCTGCTCCTCTGAGAGCGATGCGAAAGCAGAGTGGTCTGGGTCCCGTTGGTGAAATGAGTGCTGCTATTGGAGCTCGGCTTTTGCGTGTTGCTGCAGGACGGAGGCTGGTTCTCGCGCTGCGGCTCCATTTTAATGTTCTCTCCCAGTGTCCTTAAAACGTCCTGCACAGAACCGGTGGACACGGAACCCAGCACGGGGAGAGGAGGAGTCAAGCTGGCCTCCGGACTGCTCATCTGGACACAAGTAGAAGTTGTTTTTTTTGGGGGTATAATGAAAATTCTAAACACACGCACACTACTTTATCCCAACATGCGCACCCAGTTTGAAAATCCCCTAAAACTGGTTGACCATAATCGCATGATGTTCAGGTAAGGATGGCTGCTGAATTCTCAAATCTGACTTCTCGGTAACATGACAAGAGAGATGTTTATAGCCGTTAAAACTAGAGATCGACCGACCATGATAACCAGTAACCTTCCATTAACCGATTAATCAACCGAAACTGAATGAAAACATAACACTCAAAGTAAAATATCGCTAAACTTTATTACAAAAATAAATAGTACTGACTGTACCATGAAAATGTACTTTACTTTTTTTTATTAAATAAATCTATAAATATTAATATTTATTAACTATTAATAAATATTAAAGTAAATGAAAGACATATATCCAAACTGAACCAAAAAGTAACACTCCAAATAACAAATAAAAAATAGAGACATCCAAAATGATTCAAAAAACACTTCAAATAACACAACAAAATTTGTCAGCCATAGCTTTTATTTCGCCTCTAGAGGCCGCTCTTGTACTGTATAATGATAGCGGACCATTCTCGGCTGCTCCCGCAACGGACACAACCAGGATAAACTATCTGTGTGGATTTTTGCCGATAACCGATTCCAGCAATCGGTTATCGTGCTGATTAATCGGCAAAACCGATCAGTCGACCTCTAGTTATAACAAGAACTTATTATTATTATTATTATCTATAACTTTAAATGGATAAAAAGTATGTTGTTTTTTAATATATAAAATCAATTGCATGCATGGCAAGAGGTAACTAATTACACTCTGCGTCAGGCTGCGTCACACCACCGAGTCACCGATTATTCTGCTGTAACACCATGCCTCTATGCATTTTATTTCTTATGTATCCTTATGTAAGGAGCTTCACAATAATTCAATTTTTTTAAATGTAACTAATACAGCAAGGAATTGCTCAACAGCTCTGGCAAATTTTGAATTTCTTATCTAGACTACGGTTATCAGTTTTAAAAGGAGGATTTTACGGCACTTTTTCTGTGCTCTAAAACTGAGATGCTCCAATGACAATCTTTTTATTTATGACTTAACATTAATACAACTAGAAATTCAGTCCTGGAATTTGGATTATGACAAAATTTTGGCACACAAAATTAGCCTTAAAATGAATAAAAACGCCTGTGTTTGGTGTGATAAGGCTCAGAAATAGTACAATGCCTGACACAAACATAATCAACCAGAAGAGTTTCTGGGAATTATTTGATTCACAGCTGCATTATTGACAAAGATAAGATAGGATATGATTCTTATCAGAGTCATATCAGGTTTTCAAATGCAGTTGGAACTGTGTCTAAAGGCAGAGCTAAAACAGAGAAGTCAGAATACCATGCAAGCGCTCCGTCGGCCATCTTTGCCCCGTTCTGACTTGACGTTGGCCCCAGAGAATCCACACTCCTCCTCCGCGCCAGGCTCCTGTTTGACCTTCACCTGTTCTGCAGCTGCGTTCCCAGGCCCTGAACTGCCAGCTGACCCTCGGCTACAACACACACACACACACACACACACACACACACACGTACAACAGAGCATGTTTTTACAACAAAGTCATCTACAATAAAACCACTAATAATTAATTAAAAAGCAACTTTGTTGTTTAGTGGGTGACATTCAAATCAAGGACTATACAATCCAACAATACTGTCATATGTTCTAAGAAAAATTCATCCCGTGCTAAAACAAAAAAATATTTTACAGTTACATCCGTGTGAAGGAACACTGTGTGCAGCATGCATATGTTCACCCACACATGCTGCTGTTAAATATCACAGTGCTCTTTAGGGAAATAATCTAATGACCAACACGAAGGGAAAAGGTGCACCAGCATGTTTAAGCTGCTGCATTGCTACACTTACCTGCCGCGACTTCCTGTGCTGGAGGAGCTGGACGGCCGTGCAGGAGTGAGTGAGCTTGATAACCCTGGAAAACATCACAAACATGCATTCAAAACAAAACATCCATACATATGTCACTGTGTCTATTTCCATATTTTCAGTCAGTTTGCAATTACATTTGTTTACCTAATGGTTGACATGACTGATGATTAAACTGACGTACCTGATGACCCTGGAGAGTGTGTGGAGGGGCCCGGTGAGGAGTTGAGGTTGTTGTTGGATGCCAGAGTTGGAGGTTGTGTGCTAGCAGAAATGTAGCGACTTAAGAGATTGTCCAACATGGTGGAACCTGCATCTTCCAACTGACAAACAGCAGGAAAAAAACAAAACAAAAAAAACATTTCAGTGGGTGGATCCTAGCATGTTGTACAAATCAGCAGAGATAAGATCAGTTCAAGAGCACTGTGTGTGTACCTGAATGGGGGGGATGTCGGGGAGGCAGGGCAGGTTCTCAGGGTTGGTCACTGAAGGAATGAGCTCGATGGGGCCAACCACAGGGCTGGTGGGCCCCCGGTGGCCATGGGCACTGGCAATACTGGCACTGGTGGGGCTGGTGGGGTTGGCAGCACTGACGTTGTGCAGGGATGCCCCAGGGAAGGGGCCTGCGTGGCCGGGGTTGGAATGCTGCAAGGGGAAGAGAAAACGGGTCGGTTTTAAAGGGAGGCTGTGGAATGAGGTTAAACACAACTCCTGATTTCACAGTGTAAAGCGTGTCACACTGACCTGTCTCTGGAGCTGGGATTGCATCATGGGATACGGTTGCCCATTGAGGCGGGGCTGGGCCACAGACATGCGGTTTTGAGAGTTGGCCATGCGCAGGTGAGGGGGTGGGGGGTACATGTGGGGCCCGCCGTTAACACCCTCCCTCTGCAGCGACTGCATACTGATGAGTCTTGGAGGCTAAAACAGAGACGATGCTCATTAGTGGTAATGAAAATAATAAAATAACATTTTTAAAAAGAACACAAATCAGACACTAATTAGAGTACTAATTAAAATGAGTGAATATCTGTGCAGAGGAATCGGCTCTACATTTTGCCACTATTTTTTCCGATCCTAATAGTACTACAGCTAATACTAACTTTACATAGCATTCAACATTTGTATATTTTTAATAGATTTTAAATTAAGCTATTTTACAATGCATGTAAAGAAGAGAAGGAAAGCATTTGAAATATTAGTCAAGCTTTACTTTGTTTTCTTTGCACCTATATATACGGTCAGGAGCTTTAAGTTAAGGTGCTATAGACATATGTTGCTATTAAGGGTATAACAAGTTTGAATCAGTGCCCATCAGTGTCAACAAACGCTGGGGGGGGTGAAAACCAATTTTTATTCCTAGCTTACTATTATTTACATTTACCCTAGAGCTATTAGTTTGTACATACTGCTATTCAGAATCTCGATGTTTATTGTCTACTGATATTCAACTGAAATTCCACATAATCCAATGCAAATACATGCACTAGCCATCCCCAACACACACATACACACAACTCACCTGCTGCTGCATCATCTGAGGTGGTCCTCCCTGCCGTGGATGCTGGGACATTTGCGAGGCAATGCGCATTTGCTGCTGCATCTGCTGCTGATGCTGCTGTTGCTGCTGCTGCTGCTGTTGTTGTTGTTTCTGTGCAAAAGCAGCCTGCTGTATGTGCTGAAGTCGCAGCTGTGCCAGGTTGATCTGCCCAGGGTGTTTTCCTGCAGTGTTGTGGCCCGGTGAAATCTGCTGCCCCATCATCATGTTGGGAGGGTGGGGGGCTGGTGGGGGCACCTTCTCAATCACCAGGTTTCCTAAGCAAGAGGAGACAAAATACGATTGAGCTCGAATGTTTATATAGTGTTTTGCCTTAACATTGGGTTTTTTGTTTTTTTTTGTGTGTGTGCGTTTTGTTTACCAAGGTTTACGACGTTTTTGGCCCAGAAGGTGGGGTCACAGAAGAAGCGGACTGCTCCATTGGCATGAGGCACCACGTCAACACGAGCTTTAAGCATGAAGCGCAGCTGGTAGGTGATCTAATCAAAAGCAAAGGGAAAAACATCAGAAAGTAATTTAAATGACTATGACTCAGAGTGTAGGAAATGAAATACATCATAGTCATCCAAACTGTAATACACAGAAATGAACAACGGGGGCAGTGTAGCTTGTGCGCAAGGTCTTACGAAGTGATTTGAGTCACACTTAGAAAATTTAAGTGAACGATTGGCATGAAAACGTAAACGATTAACAGGTCGACATGGCAACTTGCTTGGACAGTGTTCCAGCTCTGAAGTGCCGCCTAGTGGACATCGTTTTTACGAGACAAAGTGATTCCTTAAGTTGCTCTGGATAACAGCGTCTGCTAATTGCTGTTAATGTAAATAATGACAGATGAGCATGTGAGCAATGCTGCTTGCATAGACACCATGTACACATGAAGTGCAACACTAGCCGTTTGGAGTTTATTGATACTTCCCTGAAGGACATGCCACATTTAGTCAAATGTACTTCCCTCCCAGGGAAGAAAGCTGATACAAACCTCTTTATAAGCTGAACCGGTTGTGTTTAAACACGGAGTACTCCATTACTTAAACTAAAGAGCATTAATTTTCACCACATTCATAAACAGACTAGGCCACCATAGTAAAACATCACATGCTGCCCCAGCCAGGAGAGAGCACAGCTTGCTGACCCGCTTGCTACAGACGATGACATTTTAGGTGCTGCTCACACATTCATGCACATCGAATAGCTCCTTTACCGTCTACTGAGAAAGAGTAGTGGTAGCTCAGTGGTTAAGACGTTGGGCTACTGATCGGAAGGTCATGACTTCAAACCTCAGCACTGCCAAGCTGCCACTGTTGGGCCCCAGAGCAAGGCCCTTAACCCTCAACTGCTCAGATGTATAAATGAGACAAATGTAAGTCGCTCTGGATAAGGGCGTCTGCCAAATGCCGTAAATTTAAATGTAAATCATACACTGTAATTTTGTAAGAAATTATAGTTCCTCTTTGGCCCCATTCACACCTTGCATTAATATGCTTCCTGGGCGATCAGATCACAAGTGGACAGCAGAGACGCACAGCCGTTCACACCCGACATCACGACTGCATCTTCAGTGACCATTTGTGATCGGATTTCATTCATCGTTTCCGCTGGAGGAAGGCTGCTTTCGCTTCATTTATTTCCAGGCTAAAATGTCCTGCAGCTCATATTACATGCACATGCATGTAATGTGTTGTTTCAACATACATGCATGTTGTTTCAAAAGTTTCAATCGGGTGGGTCTTCTGCTGCATTTACTTTCTGCGAAATCATATCGCATGCAGCTTTTCGGGCTGTTCCAAAAGTTTAAATTGCGTGAGCTGCTAATGAAACTTATAAATGAATGAGGGATAGATGAGAGGACGAACGAAGCTATGAAAAGCAACAGCTTTCGTCTCTGCTGTTATAGCACCGTCTTTATCCATTAGCCTAGCAGCAAAGAGCTCTACCGTTCAGCCCGATTTCCAAACAATCTCGTAATGATTACATATTTTCCGGCTCGGGCAATGACGCGGACAATCATGTGGTCCTACATCGTTGTCCGGGACACAGTGAGACTATAAATGTGATGTGGCCATATGTGCCCAGACCACCTCCAAATGTGGTTTGGGTGATCGGATCACAATGCATCTTTGAGACAAATTTGACCCTGTTCACCCAGGGAGCGTGTTAATGCCAGGTGTGAACAGGGCCTTTACGCCTCTTTCACACAGTGAATTTGGATAACACCAAACAGTTCACTCATTCCAGCTGTTTCTCACCTCTGGCGTCACACATTTACACTTGCGCTGGGGGACCATCTCGGACAAAAGGGGCACCAAATGCTCATTGTTAATTTAATTAAACCACAATTGTGATTCAGTTTACATTAATTTAAATGTATTTGCTTAGCTAGGTTCATTTAAAAGATGAGCGGTAACTGTTGACAAGATTGTGGGACCCTTTGAACGTCTGGTTAAATCATGTGTTCCAGTTCTTCTTTAGTTTGAAACGACTTTTAAATTTAAAAGTTTTTTTTAATCATAAATATCTGATGATTGCTAAAATAAAGGGTGGTCTTAATATAGAAATGCAGGCAGATGGGGGGGCACTAGTGAGCAGGCATCAGGTAGGTTGTGTTTGTGGTGAGTTGTTAAATTTTGATAAGGATTATATTTCTGGCGCGCTATGATTTGAAATAGGCATGAAAACTATGTTTTCGCATAACTCTTTTTTTGGAACGTAAATGGCAAAAAGTGTGCAACAGTACACATACATGGGAAAAAGCATTGTTAATAGGCCTGGCAGTGACCACAAATCACTGGAGAGGAAAACAAAAACGCAGGCACATAAAATGGCTTTTCACCTGCATAGTTTAGTTTAGGCTCGAATCGGAGTGACTCACCAGTCTCTTGCTGTAGAGCAATGCGGTGCTGCTGCCATTGCTGATGGCCCAGTGTGTGAAGCGCAGAACGTGCAGGATCTGCTGCGCCAGTGAGCTGATGTCCCGCTGCTGGTTTAGCAACTTCACGGTGCGCTCCTTCGTCACGCTCTGCAACAGGGAAACCATCAAGGACACGGAGCTCAGAATTTATTTTCCCTTTACTGAAAGTGTGATAATCTCATTTATAACACAACTGCATTAGATTCTCAATTCTGATTGGTCTGAAGGTGTTGATTAATTTTTTTATTACAGTCTGGCTGTAATTCAAGTTTACATTAATGAACTCGTTCTAATATATTATCGCTTCAACAGTAACAGCTACAAGGACTTGTACTGCGGAAACTCCACATAAGCCAAACAGAAGCAGATTGGTTACGTTATTTAGCTATATTTAAGGAGCACAAAACCAAAAGTATGCTGGTTTCGTATTTCTTTGTATTTCTGCATCAGCACTCCCCCATACCTCCAGCTGCTGAAGCAGAGATTTGCCTTTCTTGTTGATTTCATTGATAAGCGTGAAGACGGCAATCTTAATCTCATGCTCAACCTTCTTGTGCGTCTCAGCCGCCTCTTTTAATCTGTAACAAGAGGAAAGAGAGAAAACATCATTAAATTAACACATTAAATACATTTCTAATAAACGAACAAGTGTCTAAATCTTATTTAACAGGGAGTATTATATAATCTTACATAATAGGGAGTGTACAGTTGTAGTAACAGTCACCGTGTAAACCAGTTTGTGAAGCATTTTAATAATGAATGAATGTAACTACAGTAACGCACCTGTGATTTACACTACAGTACTTCTGAACCTTACCTATTTTGCACCTGAGCTGCAGAAAACTGTACAAAATTCCTCTTCTCGTGCAGTTTGGCCATGAAGGTCTCAATAATTCCTTTCTGATTCTCAAAGGCCTCCTCCAGGAACTGGTACCTGCCACAGAGCACAAGAAAATCAGAGGGCTTGATAAGAGTTTTACACCACAGCGCTGTTAAATTCTCGATTCTAATCAGTCAGAAGGCATTGATTAATTTTTTTTAACAGCAGCTCCGACAGTGGTGTCAACTGTAATTCAAAACAGGTTTATTTAATGCGCTCGTTATAATACGTCATTCGATAGTAACAGCAAATTCACTGGGATTTGTGTGGTGGACACTCCTTGCAATCTAAGACTAATACTAAACAAATTAATAAATGTTTCTACTTAACAAAGCAAAACATACATTTGTTGACACGGCAACAGTTCTCTATAAAGAGATATTTAACATTCATGGAAGGAGTCTCCAGTTTCGGAGAATTGTAACCGTCAGTAAGTTTTCAGGACAGGAGACTTTCTGGTTTATCTGTAACATTTCATGACATTAAATGGAACTGTAAACAGATAAAAGAAGCCATTCTTTAATTAATGAAAAAAATTAATATAATAAATATGTTGCCTGTGGTATAAAAGGCATAAACACACTTGACTGGCATGGTGTCATAGGAAAATAAGCAAGATCAGGCATCACACCACCTCGTCACTAATTATATTTCATTACCAGGATGAACCATTATGTTTTATTCCATCTTACCTAAAACAGGTGTTTCACATGTCAGTATACAGAATGAAATCACTCCATGATGAGTAATTATTCTGAAGGCCTCAATAATGATAACGAGCATCATGACAGCAACCAGGTTGAAGAGCAGCTTAGGCAGAACTGGCTGGGGTTGATATTAATGTTGAAAATCAAGTAAATAAATAGCAGATTACCCTCTCCGGATCACATACCCAAAAGAATCACCCCTTAACCTCTATTTCACTTTATAACTTTATTATTCAGTAACTACAGAGAAGCCACTGGGAAAGGAGAATAGTTAGAAGAGTTAGGAATGAGTCTAGAGCCACTGATGGATCCTGAGAGTTTAACCCTCTTATTTGATCAAGTGATTAACAAAATCTTTGACAAAATATCTGTTGATAGGTAATTTTAACAAACAAAATATTAAAATATAAAATTTTATGTAGTCATGTGGTTATTGCCAATATTACAATATTATTGAAGGTGACAGGCATTTATGTTAATTATAAGGTGTTAATAAACAGTATATTACCATCTTTCATGTTAATGAATGGAAGAATTAATATAATGTAATTTGTTACAAGACTTGACCTACTGATTGAGACAGGATTAAGTATCTGTGTCATTTGTCTGACAGCCAGAATCTACAGGTACGACAGTAAACAGAAAGGGTTATGTCTATTACCAGGTTTAGTTATTAAATTACCATGTGAGTGGGTAAAACAGGACTGAGAGGGCTCCACACGGAAGAAGCTTATCCAGCTAAAACAGTGTAACATACATAGAAGCGATTCTCGGTCTCGGGTTTATACTCTCCCCGGTTTAACACGCCTGGACTCAGGAAAGCCTTGAAATTAATCTAGGAGGACTGGGAATGTCCTTGAAAACACGGCGGCTCACCTTGGGGTGTTCGTAATATTAACAGTGATGATGTGCGTGGATGTCTGACCTGTGCTCTTTGTGCTCCAGCAGCTGGCAGTCTCTGCATGTCAGCTTGTCGCAGGTCTCACAGAAGAGCTTGAGCGCTTCTTGTTTGTGAATCGGACAGAAGACCGTCCTCTGTCCCGAGGTACTTACAGACTCTGCAACGCCAAAACACACAACTCAGTCAAGACCCAGTCATAAGATTTACACACCTTCTATCATACAAAAGAACACAAATCCTACCATTTTTGCTTTTATTTTCTGAGGCGTTCCAAAATGTTGATGATTTAGCAACATAGTAGTGCATTATTTCAAAACTACTAAAAAAAATATCATGGTGAAAATAATATAAAGGATAGCCTTTCGTATTATAGAGATTTTGATCCTAACGATTACAGATAGTAATACACTATATTGCCAAAAGCATGTGGACACCTGACCAAGCACATATAATATCCCATTATAGATTCAGTCCCCTTTCAACTTCTGGGAAGGTTTTCCACTAGATTTTAGAGAGTGTATGTGGTCATTTGTGCCCATTCATCAACAAGAGCATTAGTGAGGTCAGGCACTAATGTCGGATGAGGAGGCCAGGGGTGCAGTCGGAGTTTCAAAAATGTTCAGTGGGATTGAGGTCAGGGTTCTGTGCAGGACACTCGAGTTCTTCCACTTCAACCTTGGCAAACCATGACTTCATGGAGCTCGCGTTGCACACAGGGGCCTTGTCATGCTGGAACAGGTTTGGGCCTCTTCGTTCCAGTAAAAGCGAATTCTTAATGCTACACCATACAAAGACATGATAGACAGTTGTTGGTTCCAATTTTGTGGCAACAAATTGGGGAAGAATCACATAAGGGTGTGATGGTCAGTGTCTACATACTTTTGGCCATATAGTGTATGTATGGTAATACAGTGCCCTCCACTAATATAGGCACCCTTGGTAAATATGAGCAAAGAAGGCTGTGAAAAATTGTCTTTGTTTAAACTTTTGATTCTTTTCTTCAAAAAATTCACAAAAATACTCTGCTCTCATGGATATCAAACAACTGCAAGACAACACAGGTTTATCCAAAAAAAATCTTTGTTAAATATACGTTTGCAACAATTATTGGCACCCCTATGTATTCATATGATAAAAATATATTTGAAGTACATTCCCATTGATATTTTACATTTTTTAGTACACCTGAGTGACCAGGAAGTTGTTCAACCATGACTATAAATATCTGAGTTAACACACAGGCCAAATTCCCTTAGTCATTCATAACAATGGGTAAGACCAAGGAATATAGCTGTGATGTGCAGCAAAAGGTTGTTGAGCTTCACAAAATGTGAAGTGGCTATAAGAAAATAGCACAAGTATTGAAAATGCTCGTTTCCACCATCAGGGTAATAATTAAGAAGTTCCAGTCAACTGGAAATGTTATGAACCACCTGGAATTGGACGTGTGTCTATATTGTCTCAACGCACTGTGAAGAGGATGGTTCGAGTGGCCAAAAAATCTCCAAGGATCACAGCTGGAGAATTGCAGAAGTTAGTTGCGTCTTAGGGTCAGAAAGTTTCCAAAACTACAATCCGAAGGTCACCTACATCACCACATGTTGCTTGGAAGGGTTTCAAGAAAAAAACCTCTTCTCTCATCCAAAAACAAACTCAAGCGTCTTCAGTTTGCCAGACACTACTGGAACTTCAAATGGGATCAGGTTCTATGGTCAGATGAATGAAAATGGTTTACTGATCACAAAATCAAGGTCCTGCCATGGCCATCCCAGTCCCCTGACTTGAAACCCATAGAAAACCTGTGGGGTGAACTGAAGAGGATAGTCCACCAGTGTGGACCTCAAAATTTGAAGGATCTGGAGAGGTTCTGTATGGAGGAATGGTCTCAGATCCCTTGCCATGTATTCTCCAACCTCATCAGGCATTATAGGAGAAGACTCAGAGCTGTTATCTTGGCAAAGGGAGGTAGCGCAAAGTATTGACTAAAAGGGTGGCAATAACTGTTGCACACCTATATTTAACAAAGATATTTTTTTTTTTTTTATAAACCTGTGTTTTGTTTGCAATTTCCACCCTCCTAAATGCCCTCCAGACTCTATAGTGGGCTACTCAGTACACTTTGCCTCATGTCCATGTTCACAGAAAACAGGTTAACCCAGTAATTAGCATTCGATTAAGTAGTCTAAAACACATCTACTTCATATAAACTGCCTATTCTGGATTTAATTACCTGACAGAGCTCATGTAATTGAAAGCAATATATGAAATCAGACAGATCAACGTGTCTGGGACCCTCCTGATAAGAAAAGGGTGCGTGACGGTTTCTCTGTTTCTCACCGTAGCCAAACACTTCCACATCTTTCACATGGAGTAAGGTGAGAAAACTCTTCATGACCGAAATATGGAAGGGTACAGAAGGGTGTTGAGGCAGTCGTTAAGCAAGGCGTTTCATTAATCTGCGCATCTACTTAATAATTTTAATCATACGCGTGTTGTTTGTGTGTTAATCAGTTCCTGCGTTATAAAACTGAGAAGATAAAGTGGAAAAATTCCTGCAAATTGGAATGTTATTATTTTAGCGTTCACTGGCTTATATTATTATTAATAAATTATGCATTGCACTAGCTAATTAGTGTTGTCTCAGCTGTACTGAGCTGGCAAGAATGTAATGCCGTGCAGCATTAATGACCTAAATCCAGGTAATGCCTAAATCCCAGTCTAATCTAGGCTGCGATATTGTCTTTGTACGCACACATCACGTCTAAAATCCTTCCCTCGCTCCGTTTCCCCTCTCAGTCACTCCTGAGTGGCCATATGGTTTAACAGCTCGTCTCCAGATCTGTTCGAGTTGCGTTTGCTGTAATGAAAACAGTGCGGCCGAAAGACCGACTCACTTGAAACTCTGCCTGTTGCCATAGCAACTGCATTACGATCTCCCTCCCGGTGGAACAAGGCCAAAACTAGCAAATGATTAAACTCTATGAGCTTCTCGACTACTTATTAGCTCATATATTTACTGAGAGAACTGTGTAGGCTAAAAAAAAAAAAAAAAACCCAAGAAACACCGTAGCTTGAACACTTGCAATGTTAATGAAACCTCGGTCCACCATGCATTCACTTTTTTTTATTCAGGAACTAACACTGAACACAAATAATCAACAATTTATTTACAACTCCATTATGGCATTTTATTTCTAAATCACTTTGTATCATTTCAGCTTAGACAAGGGACCATGGATTTCTTTCTCTTTTTCCACAGTGGGAAAGCAGATTATGTATCAGTGTTTCAGTTACATGGCAGCAGTAGGTTTAGTAGGTTATTGATATAACTGTCACCAGCATTTTTTCCCCTTCACTCATTCAACAGCCTGAGTGTATTCCCCCTACTGACTTTCCCCAGAGAAAACCCTTCATTTGTTTAAAATGCAACGTACTCCAATTGGTTCATGTATTTGTCTGTGCGTCAAGGCTGAGAGGACGCACGCCTGGCAATGAGTTGTCTAATAAGTGGGACAGTGAGAGACGCACGTGTGTTTTATGTTTGACCTGCGTTTGTGTTTATGTTCTGTTTATGATTAACCTTTCTGTTTGAGTTTAGTCGGTTCCCGCCTCCTCCTAGCCCATCTTTGAAGTTTGTTATAGTCTGTAGCGCGGGATTTTCCCCCCCGAATTCCGCCACCTGATGCCCTACACCCGCACACCAAGGACGTGGCCTGGCTGTTAGTAGGAGCTATTTTTACTAGGTATATTAATTAGAATTTCTAAAATCAGGAATAGAGAGGGGAAACAGTGACTAAGCTGAGGAGAATACAGTGCTGTTCGACAGTGTTATGTAACTAACGCGAGCACAACACGCAGTAACCTCACATTTATACACTTCATCAAGTGAAAATGAAGGCTCTGGTCAGACTCCAGTAATGATCTTTTTACGTGTCAAGAGACTACCACGGTGCATAGCTAAAATGTCAGCCAAACTCATTTCGGCAAGGGTGCAAACATGTTTCATCACCAGAGACAATATCAGGAGAGGATAAAGATTTTAGTTAGATAAAGTCACCCTCTGTCAGGGTTTGCTCGTTTTCCACAGACTGCATTAAAAGCACATAATTAGTTCGTTGTTTTAGCCTAGTTAAGTTGACTTCCGGGGAACATGACATAGGACTGGGCAGCACACTGGAGCTTTCATTTTCCTTGGGGCTGGTTTATGAATTCATGACTTGTCCACACCTGTGGCAACTTACCAAGATCTCCTCATGTTCCTCAACTACTCACCAGCTCAAGTAACAAAATGTAAAAACATAAATGCATCGTATTTATTGATCAGTGTGCGGCTTTGAGGCGGTATTAGCAAAATGTTACTTAAATCAGCGTGACCCAGGGCGGTCCTCCTTTCTGAACAAAACCTGAAACGTAAAAATCGTACCTTGAGAGACCTCCTCTTTTTTACGTATCGTATGATCCTTGGTGAATTTCACTCTCTGGTGTGCTTCGATGCATGTCTTGCATAGCCATTCGCCACACTCCACACAGAAACCAATGGCGCTGGCGTTGTCTTCACAGCTGGTGCATACCTGCAGTGTTCCAGCCATACAGACAAACAAAAATACACTTCTAAGGAACATGTACACTCCCAAGAAACAGTACACTACAGCTGCATGTTCACTAAAAAAAATAAATAAATAATAATAATAATAAAAAATCTTCGCGATGCATGTCTAAGGTGCGGAATCTCTCACCTGCGTCGATTTTTCTGTCGCTGTGTTAGAGGCCTCTGTCGTGTCCTTCACAAAGTAATTGTCCACCAAGTCGATCTGTTTGTAGTCCTGGTAGCACACCGTACACCGCATGACATTCACTAGCATCGGGTTAGAGAACAAAACAAGAAACTGTGAGAGATGCAAAGCAATCACATGTACTACAACAACATTAACCCAGGCTGAGTTCACAGACATACACATTAATTCTTTTTTTCCATGAACGTACGCCATGTAGCAGTGACTTCACTTATTAGATCTGGCGTCTATGCTTGCCATATTTCAGCCAGATGGAACTTTTTAATAAGAAGTGTTTAAAGACTTGTTCAAAAGTTTCTCAAAACCTCATCTTAGAATTGGTCATGGGTTAATATATTGGAAGCGAGAACGTTCCTCGCCCATAATTATATTTCAACCCTGGAGTACTATTTGCCTAACCATATTAACATTAACCAAGGATTTTGAAAATCTCTCTCCATACACACAAAGCCATAAACGGAAAGTCAAGGATAAGCCTTAAGGAAAAGACAAAAAAAAAAAGATAAAAGATACCAAGAGACATTAACACCGGAATATTAGCTTAACCTAACTGAGAAATCCTGTTTTATGAAACCAATACTTCACTGCGTACACCCAAGTATGCAAAACAGGGAGTAAAGTCTAGAGGATAATAACAACAATCAAGCAAACAAATCATGCAAATTTTCATATTAATGCTTTAACCAAATTTAGTTATGGAAATGAACTGAGCCTGAAGCACAAAGGTGCACATTACTTTTACATTACTGTGGTGTTCCGGGTTTTTTTTTTTATTTATTTTTTAAATGTATTTTACTACAATTATCGCAAGGTTTAAGAGACGGTTGCGACAATTTACTTTTAACAAAGGCCCAAGACTGAATTTTTCATTCAGAGTGTGCTCCAAACAAGTGCACGGGCATTACATTAATCTATCCATAAAACTAATTGAATTTTACTCTAATCCAGTTTTTAAATCAGATAATGAGTGTGATATGGCCTTTTCCCTTCCCCCTCATCCCCATTCATCACTCCCCCCTCTTAATAGCCTCTTTGACATGCCATCAATTCACTTCCTCCCATCTAGCCGGCTGCAGCCAGAACCGGTACGAACTGGTTTGAACCTGTTTGAGTCGGAGCTTACTGCAATCAGCCAGTTCCCTCTAATCCCCGGCTGGGGGAAAACCACACGCTGATTGGCTGCTGAGTGCAGCTGAAGTGAACACAGCCGGAGTACATAAGTGATGGACTGTGTCCACTGCACAGGATTTATTCGCAGCCTTCATCAACACCACTCATACATACGCCATGAAACACCTCACACAGAAGAGCGCTCAGAGGACAGATAATCACCACATCCAGAGTGACTATTACGGATTAGGGTTCGGACAAATAACAAGTCGTGTTCCAGAAGAGCCAAAACATTCACAACTCCCGTGGGACTGTAAAACGAAGGCCTTTGACTAGAAGGTGAAGTGACAAATGAAAATGACAAAGTGCCATTTCTTCTTGATGTGAAGTACTGAGGAGATTAATTTTAGACTCGAGTGGCAGAAATGCATTGAGAAGGCAGAACTAATTTAGGAAATTCACCAAATAGCTATTTCTTCTCACAACTTACATTTGCAAATTCCAAACACAGAGATTTATTTCAACGTGCTGCATCTTACAAAAGCTAAAGGAAATGGTACATTTTAAAAATGCAAATACCGACAAGCACCTACTTCAGAGTATTGAAAAACAAACTGACAATATCTGTTAAAACAAGAGCCTCGATGTTAGAGACTGGTTTAAAATGCTACAGACATCCATTCTAAATCACCTAAAGTAAAATACATTCTTAAAATGCAAATACTGTCAAACACGGACAAGCTCCTGTTTCAGAGCTGAGACACACAATTAGAATGAGGAGCGTAATGCAACAGCCTTATTATTATTATTATTATTATTACAACACAGACAGAGACTTTAAAACATAAACACCCAAAGCTGGCTTAAAGAGGCTTTAAAACATCAACATCCATGTTCTTACTAACCACAAAGGGTTTTACACAAAAAAGTCTTTTTAAATTACTGATGTGACAAAATCAAAACACCGTAAATTTTATCTTGAGAAACTAACACAAATAGAAAAATTAGGACTTTATTTTAATATAATATACAGTGCCCTCCACTAATATTGGCACCCTTGGTAAATATGAGCAAAGAAGACTGTGAATAATGTCTTTATCGTTCAATATTTTGATCTTTTGTTTAAAAAAAAAAAAAAAACATGGTCTCATGGATATCAAACAACTGCAAACACAACACAATAATGTCTTTGTTAAATATAGGTGTGCAACAATTTTTTTATGTATTCATATGAGAAAAATATATTTGAAGTATATTCCCATTAATATTTGAAATTTTTCACAGGGGTATAAATATGAGGTAACACACAGGCCAAATTCCCTTAGTCATTCATAACAATGGGTAAGACCAAGGAATATAGCTGTGATGTGCGGCAAAAGGTTGTTGAGCTTCACAAAATGGGAAGTGGCTATAAGAAAATAGCACAAGCATTGAAAATGCCCATTTCCACCATCAGGGCAATAATTAAGAAGTTCTAGTCAACAGGAAATGTTATGAATCAACCTGGAATTAGACGTGTGTCTATATTGTCTCAATGCACTGTGAAGAGGATGGTTCGAGTGGCCAAAAAATCTCAGCTGGAGAATTGCAGAAGTTAGTTGCGTCTTAGGGTCAGAAAGTCTCCAAAACTACAATCTGAAGTCACCTACATCACCACAAGTTGTTTGGAAGGGTTTCAAGAAAAAAGCCTCTACTGTCATCCAAAAACAAACTCAAGCATCTTCAGTTTGCCAGACACTACTGGAACTTCAAATGGGATCGGGTTCTATGGTCAGATGAAACCAAAATAGAGTTTTTTGGCAATAAATCCCAGAGGTGGTTTTGGCGCACACAGAGAGGTAGCCATATGGAGAAGTACCTCATGCCCACGGTTAAATATGGTGGTGGCTCTTTAATGTTTTGGGGCTGTTTTTCTGCCAGAGGACCTGGACATTTTGTTAGGATACATGGCATCATGGACTATCAAATCTCAACAGATATTAAATGAAAACCTGACTGCCTCTGCCAGAAAGCTTCAAATGGGCCGTGGTTGGATCTTCCAACAGGACAATGATCCTAAACATACATCAAAATCAAAACAAAAATGGTTTATTGACCACAAATTCAAGGTCCTGCCATGGCCATCCCAGTCCCCTGACTTGAAACCCATAGAAAACCTGTGGGGTGAACTGAAGAGGAGAGTCCACCAGCGTGGACCTCGAAATTTGAAGGATCTGGAGAGATTCTGTATGGAGGAATGGTCTCAGATCCCTTGCCATGTATTCTCCAACCTCATCAGGCATTATAGGGGAAGACGAGCTGTTATCTTGGCAAAGGGAGGTAGCACAAAGTATTGACTAAAAGGGTGGCAATAATTGTTGCACACCTATATTTAACAAAGATATTTTTTGATAAACCTGCGTTTTGTTTGCAACTGTTTGATATCCATGAGAGCAGAGTATTTTTGTGAACTTTTTAACGAAAGATCAAAAGGTTAAACAATAAAGACAATTTTTCACAGCCTTCGTTGCTCATATTTACCAAGGGTGTCAATATTAGTGAAGGGTATGGTACAAAGCACCATTGCTTCTTACTAAGACTTAAGAGTATTGTACGTTTTTGTGTCTTTATACTGGTTTTTGAAAAAGTGTCTAGAACAATAAAATAAAGGTCTCGGTATTATAGAGATTTAAGTGAAATATCACCAACATCCAAAGGGACAAAAAAAGGGGCATGTGATCAAAATCCTAATAATTTTTAAGAATCAAAATACAGACAGACAATCTCATATTTAAGAAATGACAGGAATAAATATAGACCAGGATTTTAAAATGAAGGTTGGTTTAAAATGTCAAAATTATCCAAATCACCATTTCATCTTACTGAAAGCATAAAGGGAACTGCAACTTTTTCAAAATACAAATGACAACCTGAGAGGAATCACCAGAGATCAGGACTGTAAAATGAAGCTCTCCATATTATAGAGATTCATTTAAAATGCCAAAGTATCATTTCCCTTTACTGTAGGAATGATGACGTTTTTTTAAGCACACTAATACAGACAAAATCGTGTTACTGAAAAACTTTTTTAAGACACACAAATGGAGATAAATATCTGCAACTGATTGTATAACGTTAAGAGAAACATTTGTTAACACTCAGTCTTTCAAGTGACATTCAAGAAGCCCCGCTATCACATTTCAGTTCTGTACAAAAATGAAATTGAGCACACCGTCATAGAAGGACCTTTGTACGATAGAAATCGTTTTAAAATTGGAATCAACATCATCATTTTAACAGACAAGAGTTCAACGGGAAAAAAAAAGAAAAAAAAAAAAGGTCTGATTCCAAGCAAAGTCAAGTTCAAAACTCCCACCTGGACCGTGTCTCAAATTTCGTTTGTAAAAAAACAAAAAAAAACAAAAAACACACACATCTCCCTTCAAAAATCGGTGTGTACTTCAGCCAAGCTTCATTTCTTCCTTTCCAACCGTGACTGCGAGCTGCAGCTCACATTTGACCCAATCACACTGCTGTCACTTCTCTATGGTGCAGTCTCACGTGATTCAACAAAAAGTGAAAATAAAAACGTTATGAACTGAGGTGACCTGGGTTAAACGTATAAACAACCGCTCCAGGATTCTGCGACTGCAGAAATTAACACGAAACGAAGGAAACCACGCAATACTTGGAGGAGCTTGGGATCCTTCAAAATTACCGAAGATTTTCCACAGGTTTGGGCCAAGATGCATCAAGTGACATCATCACAAGGCACATCAAACATGAGCACGGCTAGAAGGTCTCATTTTCCAACAAACATCACTGAGAAAGACCGTGCAAAACAATTTCGTGCAACAGTTTCACCAACTGCCAAATAAATTTAAATTTTTTTTTACAAACGCAGCAAAATCAAGCATTTTTAATCACAAAAAAAACCTCTATAATGTATAAATAAAAATATAAACAATACAGAACCCTAAATGAACCAATGGGTGGATGTGCGACAGACTGCAAAACTCAGAACTTAAAAAAAAAGATTAAATGCAAAATCACAGCAATATAAAATTCTATACTTATTTCTTAGAATCAAAATTTCGCTATAAACAGCCATGACGAAGCGTGCTGTCGTTGGAAAATAATCAAAGACGGGGTGGTGAGACACGACCCGACACAAAGCCGAGTTACTCTTACTACACCAAAGTTGATTATTTTTCTAGAACAGTGCTGTCCTGTTTTTTTTTTCCTTTCTCTTGACAAAAAAAAAAAAAAAAAAAAAAAAAAAAAACAAGACGAGAGACCACGTCACCGAGAAACAGTAAGACTCCTTTGTTCTGAAGCCTTTCCCGTGGTGGAGAACTTACTGACTGTTACAAAGCGCTGGCACCGAAGACTCCTTCCATAAACGATAAACTAAACATCGTCTCGCAGAAATCTTCGGTTACACCTCTTTCGTTCTTAACAGAACACTTTTAAATCAATTCGTTACTGGTTTTAGATGATGTGAAGTCCACCATACCAGTCCTTGTTACTATAGAAACGATAACCTATCACAATGAGCGCATTAATACGATCCCGCGATTTGCCTTGCAGCTAGAACTACTATCAGAGCTGCTATTATGGAAAATGAATCAGATCTGAGAATTCAGCAGCGCTGTGGTATAAAACGGACGAATCCAACCGACAGGGTCGATAGCCGTGACTTGCCTATCGAACGTAGTGCAAGTGCAGGTAGTAGATCTGTTTTAGAAGATGGACTCTCTTATCCTGGTAATTAATAAAATTAAAGCAAAGCCTGATCGTGTGATGTGTATGCACGCGCACACACACACACACACACACACGCACGCACACAACAAACCACTAAACGCTTGAACCTAATATGAAGGGTAGTAATAATGAAGAAGTAATGCAGTTCCTTCCCTTTTTTTTTTTTTTTTTTTACTCATCCTTGCTGATATTTTTTGATTGAATTACATAACACCGAAGTGGTACACTGGACAGATGAGATTAAATGACATTGAAGGAAGTGGTTAGGGCACAATGCAGATGTTTTACGAATAAAAACACAAGATATCTCTCATACATGACGCTAAAAGTAAAACTGACCTTTCGCCTCAAGGGATTTTTTTTAAATGATTTTTTTTTTTTATATAGATTTCTTTCTGCAAGTAAGCTTCGGAAAAAAGATTCGGCCCAAACATGACTCGGGGCACCTGTAACTCAGTGTGTATGTATGTATGTGTGTATATATATATATAATTTGTAGATCACTTGGAATGTGCAGAGTTTGATGCTCAGGAATGATCCCTAAAATCACACATGCACTTTCTCAGGTGGAATACTAAAGAAGATTACAAGTGTTCAAGCTAACGAGGATTTATGTTAAGCTGTTTGGCAAACATATTAAAATAACTTTCATTCCTTTGTTTATTCCTCTTCAGTATGCGCTTTATCCTGGTCAGGGTGGCGTTGGATCCAAAGCCTATCCCGGGAACACTGGGTTTGACGTGGGAATAGACCTCAACACACGCGCACACACACACACACACACACAGGGCAAATTTAGAGTAGCCAGCAGGTTTCTGGCAGGAAACAGGAGAACGAGTGGGAAACACACACACACACACACACGCACACACACACACACACACACACACACACACACACACACACACACACACACACACACACACACACACACACACACACGAGGAGGACATGACAGTAACCCGAGCTCATGATCGAGCTGTGGACCCTGGATGTGTATAATTGCGTGTTTTAATGTACATCAGAGGTACATTAAAATTGCTTTAAAACATCTAAAACATGTAGAATTTTCATTTTTTCCATTCAAAATTTTCAAAGTAAACTAATCAAATGGTAGCTTTATAAACTATCATTGATGTGCACCTTGCCGTTTCACTGCATTTTTGAATGTACTTGACGTTTATTCTTTAGTAGGACACTGCTGAGCAACATTCAGACACAACGTGAATAAAACTTATCTTGTAGAAAAGCCAGCGCAGGTGAATCACAAAGCGAATTCAGGACACAATACAAAATACAAGCAAATACAAACTGTAATATACTTTTTTTTTTCCTCCTCACCCCAAAACAACCTTTCGGTTGTCCTGCATGTCTGAGGCTACGTCCACGTTAATCTCGAATGATCTGAGAACTGCGCTTTCGTTTCGAATCACTCGCCGTCTACACTGGGGTTTTCAAACGTTTTCCAAAAACTGCTCGTCCACGCCGAGACGTCTGAAAACGCTTACGTCCCTACACTGCACGTGCGGAAGAGCGTGCAAAGCTTTGGCCTGCGTCGTTTCCGTCAGGCGTTTATTTGCTCTCCGTCTCCGCGGATTGCAAAAACGCAATCTGAAGGTTGTCCGAAGCCATCAAACTGGACAGCAGGCTCAACAACTGCAGCACATCATCGCTGACCAGCTTGTGTGTTTCGAGTTGAACAGATCGCAGGTCTGCGTCACGTGACTAAGAACACGGCATCGCTTTTGAATATCTCCATTTTTCTCAGTCCACACTACCGCGAGAAAACCGCGTTCTCAAATTAATCCACTTGGGAGAGCGTTTCCGGTAAGCTCCGGTTACGCTGGACAAAAATGCCGTCTCAGCGTGGACAGAAGGCCAAAATGTCGAGAAAGAGATGCGGTTTCAAATTTACCCGGATTAATGTGGATGTAATTCACATCCTTACGTCAGATTTTTGCTTCTCTATCCGGAAAAAAATTCAATAAAATCAATTGATTTTAACAACACAACCACTAACTAGTTAGCTATTTAGGAGTTCAAGCCTTAACTTCTGAAACGCTCCAGTTCTTTAGGGCCACTGTATCCGTGTGTGAACGTTATGTACCGAAAATGTACGTTTTCCACCACGGGAAACTCTTCGGGGCGGAGGTCTTTGCCATTTCTCTAACGCAACAGGCTGCATTTCGGTGACTGTTTATAGCCGTTATACTGTAAATGATAACAGGAACTAACTTGTCTCAGACATTCCACAACTATTAACAGATAAGCAGTATGACTTACTTTGATAAATTAAAAAATAAATCTCGGCAACTACCGCCTTCTCGTTCATCGTTTTCCTACAACACCACAGGCCGTCATTTTTTTTACTGCTTATATAATGTGGATGATCGGCTTCTGCGTCACTGACACCATATAACAGAGCCTGAGATCTGCATATCCCTCACCATTTGCTTACCCAATCCATAATGCGCAAGACTAAACATTTTACAGGTGCGCTTGACGACTAACCTTTTGCTGTGTTGGATTAGCTTTTCCTGCTGAAAATATTGTCTATGGTGAAAACTCTTGGTGTCGGTGATCTTCGCCTGAACTGAATTTTTGTTTCAGGTTCAATCCAAGATTTCGGTGCGTTGCTACGGTCATCAACCGTTAATTCGTTCATATTCAAGCCTGGTCAGGGTCACGGTGGTTAAAAGACAATCCCGGGAACGCTTGGCTCAAGGCGGGAGAATTCACCCTGGATGGCGCACCCCACACACACACACACACACACACACACACACACACACACACACACACACACACACACACACACACACCCATACCCACGGGCAGTTCAGCTTAGACAGTTCACCTTTGTGCATATTTTTGAACAGTGGGAGGAAACTAGAGGACGCAGAAGAAATCCACGCAAACACAGGGACAATGCGCAAAACTCCATCACAGACAGTAAGCTGAGGCAGAGACCCTGGAGCCATGAGGTGCCAACGCTACCCGCTGAATCGTCGTGCCGCCCATCGGCTGATAACAGTTCATATCGATCAACAGCTCACGAGTCACATGGTTCGGTTCGTAATAACGGACACATCGTGTCCTCCTGGTCTCCCTGCTGCTGAGGATAGCAGCGTACGGCTGACAAGATTTACAATAGCAGGGGAATCTTTGTGCAAAACACGTCCCATTCAGGGTCACAAGGACCGAGAACGATACTGTGGACTAAGCGGGAATAATCAGGCATCAGACATCAGGAAAACCCTGAAAGAAAACATACACAGCTTAAGAAACAGCTGCTCATCATTTCTTAAGGAATATCGCAGCTCAAGACTGACCATGCTCATCTTCTTCTCAGTTCAGTGGATACAAACACAACACGCAGTACTAGTCATTTATTACAAACAGGACGGAAACAGGTACGCGTGTGCTACCATGAAATGACAATATGACCAGGACTACCTTCGTAAATGCTAATGAAATGATGCTGAATGTTCACACACACACACATGCCAAACAAGCCTCACTTTAAAACAACATCCAGGATAACGAAACCTCACCGTCAGGAACAGATTATATAACCGTCTAATTACAGACTACTGTAATCAAACAATATGATGTGTACACTACCAAAAAGACAAAGACCTGATCCGAGCAGTCGCGCACGACATGTGCAGTCAGTTAAAGAAGGAATAAAACAACGCTTGGGCGTGCAGTTATAGGAAAATAATCAACGGCGAGTTGATCGACGCAGCCGACGAGTTACTGTCACACCCTGATGTTGATTATTTTCCAATTACAGCATGTCTCGAAGGGTTTTTCTCTCTCTTATAACACACTACAATGACAAAGACCGCTTCCGTAAATAATAAATACAACTTCTCACAGAAACCTTCAGCATGTCAATTATTAGACCCTGAGAATTAGCGGTTCATATAGAAATGGTAAGGGGGCAAGAGCATACGATGTGAGCTGCTGTTATAGAAAATTAATCAACATCATCTGACCAATCAGATGAGAATTTCAGAACAGCACTGGTGTAATAACAGCTGACTAATGTGAAATCAAACGAGTTTGTGGGTCTCCTGGATGTCCAGACATCATAGAGATATTGGAGGAAGATAATTATTATGGGGAGAAAAACTGACTGTCTAACTGTTGACTGGAGGGCCATGATTGCTAGCCGAGCTAGCTGCTACTGGCCGTTCTCTGTCGTTATGAATAACTCGTCCAAGAAGTTCCAGTAAGATGTATAGAGTTGTATATTTTTATAAAGCTTGTCATGTGTGATGATTATTAGCTTGCTGAGAGTGATCGAGTCAACATCTGGGTTTACTGATCTCCAGAAACCTTCTGCTTTGTTTTATTTATTCCCCCCCACCCCCTCCACTCACCGATATGCGTGTCCTGCCCGTGGGGACCGGTGACTCCCACGCTGATCTGTCTCTCCGGTTGAGGGATACACTTTAGACAGAAAGAGTGCAGACATGGCAGCAGTTTGGGCTCGCATTCGCGGCTCTGGAGGCTCTGTTTACACACGGCGCACGTATCCAGGAGGTTTAGCGGCACCGCGGACGGAGCCGAAGCAGCGCCAGCGGCCGTTTCTGTACCGGGAGCGGGGGAAGAAGTGCCTGCCACGGCGGCGGGAGTTGCGGCGGCGGCGACGGGAATTGTGTTGGCGTTGGCCGTGGCGTCTACCGCGGGCTCCGTGCTTTCGGTGTTCGAGTTCCCGCCCGGGCTAACGTTAACGCTACTGCGGCTAGCGGTCGCTTCCCCTCCTCCTTCTGCCTCTCCTCCTGCCCCTCCTCCTCCTCCTCCATCGGCGGCGACGGGCTCGCTGCTCTCGGCGCTGGGTGTCGGCGTCTCCGGAGCGGTTTCCCGGGACTGTCCGTCGACTCCGTCCTTCAAGGCAGTGTCTGTGCCGTTAGCCTTATCGGAATGTTCACCGGCGGCGTCTCCGTTAAGCGTCGTCGGAGGTTCTACCTCCATGCTAGCTGGGCTCTCTGTATCCCCTTGGCCTTTGTTGTCCGCCATCTTTGCTCCTCTTTGAACCGCCTGACGTGACGTCTCCGTGCGCTGAGAACATTCGCGGAGTCTGACGTCATCACGCTGCAATCGCAGTCCGCCAACGTACGAGTCGGCGATTCACCAGAAATCAAATTTTAAAAATATATTTATTTATTTATTTAAATAAAACTTGAAACCGACGAGCATTCACACTCCTTGTAAAGCGAAATATAGTTATAATCATTACATTTTAATGTAAAAAATTTTAAAAATTGTAAAAATTTGAATTGGAATTTCAGGGTTTTTTTTAAAGGAACAAACTGGAAACCTTGTGAATTTTTAAAAAATATATATATTTTTTTTGTATATAATCAATTTCAAGTCATTTACGTTTTTAGCTTTGGTTTCAGAATAACACCCAAGGACCACAAAACCACCCCCTCCCCCAACACTCCCACCATCCTCACTACCATTAGCTAGTTCACTAAAGTCACTGGCTAAACGTACTGCTCACTTTTGTACAAGCACAATTTCTCTCCCAGTAGATGTTTTGTCTGGAACAATGTTAATATCACTTATAACAACAAGTCACTGTAGATGGAGAATCGGTTCCAGCATAGCATATTAATTGTAAACCAGCTTATTGACAAGAACAGGCAATTATACACTTGTAAATGAAAAAAGAATTTTAAGAAGTAATTAAGGATCCCCAGTGACATACCAACTTTAACCAAATCTTCAGCTGTAGATATTAATGATTCAACCTTACAAAGTCCCCAACTTCTACTAAATGGTCTTTCCATTTTTGATAAACGTTTTAATAATAATCTTATAAGAAACTCCATTATTGTCTGATCCAATCCTTCATGTAAATCAAGATGGCTTAAACCTCACCATTTATCATCTGGACATTACCTTATAAATATAAATCTGTTATCTCTACCTCATTTAGGGTTGACTTTAAAATGGGCATGACAACAAAATTGAACAAAACCTTACATTTAAAACCATATGATATTTTACTTTGTTTACAAAACCCAAAGTTTTCTGAAAAACAAAATTCCATCATTAATCTTTTAATAATTTTAGCAAAGTTTTACAGTCACAGGACAAGAGGAACTAAAACAAAACAAACAAAAAAAAAACCCCTCATATATTATCTTCTGTAACACTGACATTAAGGTACATTTTGAAACCCATTCAAACATGAGAATGCAAAACAAGAAACTTATGAAAATGGTAAATATTCTAAAGCTCTTCAATTTCATGTAACTGCCCAAACATTAATATGTTCTTTTCTATTGCTGTTGTTGTTTTTACTTTTGTTTTTATTTCAAATCTCAATAAAAACTGGCTGGCGCAGGCTTTTAGTTAATAGTTGTGGGAAGACGAAATACACTACAGCACTGATATTATTGTGAGGCTGTGAGCAGACAGTGTCAATGCACTGGGGAAAATAGTGACCATTAATGTTAAAAAAATAAATAAATAACCTGTCAGATTTTCCTAACAAGCAACTGGTCCAATCAACAAGTTGCAGGGCTTCATTGGTCTAATTAAACCCCACACCTTCTCGATGCTGACAGGAAAAAAACAAAAAACAAAAATATGAGCAGATTTGTGACTCTGCTGTATTTTTACGTTGGCGTGAGATTTACTTGGGCAGCGTGAGAGCGTGAGACAGAGCCTAGATTAGATTAGATTCAACTTTATTGTCATTACACATGTATAAATACAAGGTAACGAAATGAGAGTTGGCAACCCTGCCTTAACCACTGAGCCACCACTTAAAACACTGAAAAACAATAAAAGTATTGTCATCTGCTTTATGGGGTTAAAAAAAAACAAAAAAGTCAGCCATGTTTTTGAATCTAAAATGGCAGCATGAGGGTGCAGTAGGTAGCATTGCTGCTACACAGCTCCAGAACGCCTGGAGCTCGGGCTATTGTTGGTGATGACTTTTGCATGTTCTCTCCATGTCCAGGCAAAAAGATATAGCAGTTGCAACACATCTGGGCTTGTTAAGAGAAATCAGAAATTAGAGGCTCACATGAATGTTTTTCCACAGTTGCACAGCTAGTACAATTGCTCGTTTATTTCACAACTACAGCATTAGTTGCTGTATTAGCATAGCAGCTAGTATTTTACAATGTTTGGTAATGTTCACATGTTCACAGATAAATTGCTTTCGAATAGCTTGTGAAACAATTCGAAGATTGCCGTATGGCAAATGCTTAAAAAAAAAAAAAAAAAATCAGAGTGTTTGAGTTCCCACCCCCTTTTGAACTCCACCAGATAAACATTAGTAAGAAACACATTAGGGTTCAAAATACCACTCCATTAGCATACACTCCCCAGAAGTGAATTCCTCCCATAGACTTGCCTTGATTTTTGCAGGTTTACCGAGGTGTTTTTTTGCTGTTGTTGTTAAGATACAGCTTGCAAAGAAGCAGAACTATAGTCTATCATTTGGTACAGTGTGTTACGACACTGGGGTTAAAAGTGAGACAGGATGCACTCGCAGGGGAAAGTAGTCAGTTTATTAGGTACAAACACAGGGCACATTCAAAAGTGATGGGACATCAACATAATAAATACAGAGGAAAGCACATCACTTTTCCAAAAAGGGGTTAGCCACTGAAGAAAACACTTACAGGACAAAAACCCAGAAAATCATGAAACAATAATCCAAAAGGCTTTCAGGGCAAAAATCCAGGAAATCATGAAACATTAATTCAAAGGCTTACAGGGCAAAAATATAGAACATCATGAAACAGGAATCCAAAGGTTTACAGGGCAAAATTCCAGAAAGTCATGAAACATTAAACGTTAACCTCCCTGAGCAGCTCCGCTGTGGAGACCTTCTGCTGGGCCTCCGGCTGGAGCTCGGGGCTGGAGGTTTTCTCGTGAACCTCTGAGACGAGCAAGCCAGGAGAGGAGGTTTCCTCTTTATTCTCTGGCTGCTGCTTGGGGCTGGAGGTTGCCTTGTTAACCTCCCTGAGCAGCTCCGCTGTGGAGACCTTCTGCTGGGCCTCCGGCTGGAACTCGGGGTTGGAGGTCGCCATGTTAACCTCCAGTTGTAGCTCCCTTGAGGAGACTTCCTGCTGGGTCTCCGGCTGGAGCTCGGGGCTGGAGGTCGCCATGTTAACCTCCAGGTGTAGCTCCCTTGAGGAGACCTCCTGCTGTGTCTCCTGCTGGAGCTCTGAGGGTGCCCGCCGGTGGAGCCGCTTATGCACCCGCCAGCTGCCCTTGAAACAGCTTTGGGAGCAGAAGTAGCTGCTCCTTACTCCCTGGTTCCTGCAGGTGGGGCACTGCAGGATGGCTGGTCGGGTGCATCCCTCGGTGGAACACTCCTGGTTTTGGGGATGAGAGGTGCGGGCCGCCACGTTAGCCCGCTTACTCCCATAATGTTCCAGGAAAGAGTGGCTAGGTCGGTCGCCCAGACGGTCCTTCCCCAAAAAGGTCCTGAGGTCGGGTTGGAAGTCTGGGCTTCCGAACACCTGGACCAGTAGATCCACAAAGCCCGAAACTGTCTTGAACTTCATGGATCCAATGGCAAGGTGAAGCTCCGCCCATTGGCGAGCAGAGCCGACCAAACGAGAGAGGAGGAACCCCACCCACTGTTCCTCGTCGGGCTTGGGGTCCTCCAAACTCAGGAAATAGATTTGTGCCTGCAAACAGAAGCATTGTGGCCAGGTGGAAAAGCCGTCATACTCATCAGGGGGATAAACAAAGGTCCATTGGGGAAAAAAATTGAATTGTATGCAGGCATTTGAAATGTGGCGTGGCGTGCCCTCACTTTCCCCGCTGCATCCATTTTTAGGCGGAGTATTCTGTTACGACACTGGGGTTAAGAGTGAGACAGGATGCACTCGCAGGGGAAAGTGGTCAGTTTATTAGGTACAAACACAGGGCACATTCAAAAGTGACGGGACATCAACATAATAAATACAGAGGAAAGCACATCACTTTTCCAAAAAGGGGTTAGCCACAGAAGAAAACACTTACAGGACAAAAACCCAGAAAATCATGAAACAATAATCCAAAAGGCTTTCAGGGCAAAAATCCAGGAAATCATGAAACAGTAATTCAAAGGCTTACAGGGCAAAAATATAGAACATCATGAAACAGGAATCCAAAGGCTTTCAGGGCAAAATTCCAGAAAGTCATGAAACATTAATCCAAAGGCTTACAGGGCAAAAATCCCAAACATCATGAAACAGGAATCCAAAGGCTTACGGGGCAAAATTCCAGAAAATCATGAAACATTAATTCAAAGGCTTACAGGGCAAAAATCCCGAACATCATGAAACAGGAATCCCAAGGCTTACAGGGCAAAATTCCAGGAAGTAGCGAGACATACATTCAGGAACCCGGGAACGCCGGGTAAACAAAAGCTTAAGAACTAGCACAAGGACCAGGGATCACCTGGTAAACAAAAACTTAGGAAAAACTACGAAGCTTTAGCTTCCTTGCTACCTATCATTATCATCAGGAACATATAGTTACAATTAGTTATCACGAGTCACTTTCAGTTATTCTAAATCAATACTCCGCAATGAAGTGGACAAAAATAGGGGTTTTAGTAACAAAGGTAATCAAACGCAAACGAGAAGAAACACACGACACCTGGAAACAATAATCAGACAATAACGGTTGAACCAATGACAAAACATGGGAGGAAACATAATGTGACATAAACCCAACGGACCAATAAGGAAGCAGGGGAAGAGACATGACGTAAACAAAAACAAAGGAGCACATGGCAACGTAAACAAAACCAGAGTCTTTGTGAATGGAATGTCCATCGGAGAGTTTTCTAATAGCGCTAGAAAGCACGCAGATATGCTGCTCCTTCCCGGAGCAGCGATTGGCGAGAGCTAACACAGTGCATCCTGATTTCTTCTGGTTTTGTGTATATCTCATACTAAATTGTTTCAGAAATTAAAACCAAATCTAAGATCAAACAAAGGCAACCTGAATAAACATAAAATACAGTTTTTAAATGATAATGTTATTTATTGAAGCAAAAAAGTTATCCAATACCAACTGGGCCTGTGTGAAAATGTATTGTCTTTATTGTTTAACCTTTTGATCTTTTGTTAAAAAAAATCACAAAAATACTCTGCTCTCATGAATATCAAACAATTGCAAACAAAACACAGGTTTATCAAAAAAGAAAAAAATCTTTGTTAAATATATGTGTGCCGCAATTATTGGCACCCTTTTAGTCAATACTTTGTGCTACCTCCCTTTGCCAAGATAACAGCTCTGAGTCTTCTCCTGTAATTCCTGATGAGGTTGGAGAACACATGGCAAGGGATCTGAGAGCATTCCTCCATACAGAACCTCTCCAGATCCTTCCAATTTCGAGGTCCATGCTGGTGGACTCTCCTCTTCAGTTCACCCCACAGGTGGGTTTCAAGTCAGAGGACTGGGATGGCCATGGCAGGACCTTGATTTTGTGGTCAGTAAACCATTTTTGTGTTGATTTTGATGTATGTTTTGGATCACTGTCCTGCTGGAAGATCCAACCACGGCCCATTTGAAGCTTTCTGGCAGAGGCAGTCAGGTTTTCATTTAATATCTATTGATATTTGATAGAGTTCATGATGCCATGTATCCTAACAAAATGTCCAGGTCCTCTGGCAGAATAACAGCCCCAAAATATTAAAGAGCCACCACCATATTTAACCGTGGACATGAGGTACTTTTCCATATGGCTACCTCTCTGTGTGCGCTAAAACCACCTCTGGTGTTTATTGGAACATAGAACCCGATCCCATTTGAAGTTCCAGTAGTGTCTGGCAAACTGAAGACGCTTGAGTTTGTTTTTGGATGAGAGTAGAGGCTTTTTTCTTGAAACTCTTCCAAACAACTTGTGGTGATGTAGGTGACTTCGGATTGTAGTTTTGGAGACTTTCTGACCCCTAGACATGACTAACTTCTGCAATTCTCCAGCTGTGATCCTTGGAGATTTTTTGGCCACTCGAACCATCCTCTTCACAGTGCGTTGAGACAATATAGACACACGTCCAATTCCAGGTTGGTTCACAACATTTCCTGTTGACTGGAACTTCTTAATTATTGCCTTGATGGTGGAAATGGGCATTTTCAATACTTGTGCTATTTTCTTATAGCCACTTCCCATTTTGTGAAGCTCAACAACCTTTTGCCGCACATCGCAGCTATATTCTTTGGTCTTACCCATTGTTATGAATGACTAAGGGAATTTGGCCTGTGTGTTACCTCATATTTATACCCCTGTGAAACAGGAAGTCATGGTTGAACAATTTCCTGTTCCTAGTCACCCAGGTGTACTAAAAAAATGTAAAATATCAATACTTCAAATATATTTTTCTCATATGAATTCACAAGGGTGCCAATAATTGTGGCACACATATTTAACAAAGATTTTTTTTATAACCTTGTGCTGTGTTTGCAATTGTTTGATATCTATGAGAGCAAAAATGGCATCCATGGAAGAGTGGCGAGGCGAAAACCACTGCTAACCCAGAAGAATATTAAGGCTTGTCTGAATTTTGCCAAAACACACCTAGTTTTTCACATTGGTGATAGGTGTTGGATAACTTTTTTTGCTTCAATAAAAACAAACAAACAAATAAATAAATAAATACTGTATTATGTGTTTACTCAGGTTGCCTTTGTTTTATATTGTATTTTGTTTGAAGATCTAAAACTATTTAGTATGAGATATACACAAAAGCAGAAGAAATCAGGATGGGGCAAATACTTTTTCACAGCACTGTATATTAGTCAAAAACAGCAATAAATAGCTTAGCTAAAATTGTGAAAACAGCACATCTTTCACTATTATGGAAGTGTTTTGTAATGAAAGATTGACTCAGTTATTCTTATTATTTACAATTTACCTCTTTGTTCAAATTGTACTTTTGCAAGCAAAATAATGCTTAAAAGGCTTAATTTGAGTTAGCTAGCTAGCTAGCATTTCCTAAAATAAGAAAATATTGAAAGTTCTAAATAAATCTGATGTAGTGCTGTGGGTCTGTCACCAAAGCTCAGCTAGATAGATTTTAACTCTTATAGTTCTTCCCACTGCTGCAGTAGTAAATGAACCCTAACATTATGGAAGTCTTCATAACGGATTTACTTTGTGATTCTTCCTCTGCAAACAAGCTGGATGGAACACGTTAAAGTAAGAACAAAACAGACTGCAAATGTGGAAGTGGCTAGGGGAAGTGAGGAAAACCGAAATTTGTTTAAACTATAAAAGGAAAATTAGATTTTATTTATTTCCTAGTGGAAACATTGCAGTAATAATTGAATAGCATGAATATGATATGATATATTATGAATATGATATGATATCTAAGCTTTACAGTACAGAATACAGTAAAGAGAATGGTCACTCACACACTATTTATCCAGAGTAGTTCATCCAAAGAGCTCAACTTTGGTCTCATCAAACCAGAGAACTTCATACATATATCTTCAATTGCAAATAGGTGGATGCCAAACAACTATTCAACTATTTACAATGAATGGCAACTGGTTACTTTAGGGGTTTGCTAAATTGCCTGACAACTTTTTCCAATATTACCAATCATAATAATCTTTGTTATGGCACTTACAGTGGAGTATCATATTCACTAATGACAGCCAATCTTGATATAGTTAATATGCTATACTATTAGACTGTGTATAACAATTCTGTTTCTTTAATTACTGCTTTTATGGGCTTCGCAAATTTTTGTAACACTACCATTACTGCTTGAACGCTTGATGAGTTACATGGCAGTGTTTTGATATTATAAAGTATATGATATTATAAAGTGTATTCCCCAGAAACGTAAATCGAACACGGAACTCTGGAAATTTACACAAGAGAAATATTTTACATAACTGTAAAATATAATTCTGACTTATTTGTGCAAGGCCTAAATCCCATTCAGGCATGGCGCATCTGTAACAACTCTAAAAGCTCTAATGCTGTTATATTGAAATTCTCAAATTTGATGGACTAGTGCATCAACTATCAGATTAAGTCCCTTAACCCCAGCCTTCTGACATTTTTCAGATATCTTTTGATATTTGAGTAAGCCCAAGAAACGTATTCTATAAAGTGCTTATGCACCGATCAGCCATAACATTAAAACCACCGACAGGTGAAGTGAACAACATTGATTTTCTCGTTACAGTGGCACCTGTCAAGGGGTGGGATATATTAGGCAGCAAGTAAACAGTCAGTTCTCCAAGTTGATGTGTTGGAGGCAGGAAAAATGGGCAAGCGTAAGGATCTGAGCGACTTTGCCAAGAGCCAAATTGTGATGGCTAGAAGACTGGGTCAGAGTATCTCCAAAACAGCAGGTCTTGTGGGGTGTTCCCGTTATGCAGTGGTCACTGCTAATGTCTTGGTGCCAGATACCACAGCACACCTTCAGAGGTCTTGTGGAGTCCGTGCCTCGACGGGTCAGCGCTGTTTTGGCGGCACATGGGGGACCTACACAATATTAGGCAGGTGGTTTTAATGTTATGGCTGATCATTGTATAATGATGTATAAATTATTAATTATATGTGAATTGTTTACCCTTACAAAGAAATCACACATATTTCACCTGTGAATAATCATATGTGATATTTCACATATTATCACATGATGGCACATGCCTATTTGTCATGACACATGAAAAGCAGATGTTCACTTATGAAAGGGTAGGATGTTCAGAAGGAGGTTTTCAGTAGAAATCAGGAATTAAACTATCTGATGATCTAAAAAAACATCCTTGAAATATGGTTTTGATAAGTTGGTTAGTGCTGGAGCTTATTTGTAGGTTCGTATTATACTCAACACCTCCAAAGTAGCAAATCAGAAACTGAGTCCGAAAAATTGGGTAATACTTTGCCAGATCTTCCCAAAAGTAATACAAATGCTTTATTCTGTTGCAACTGACTTCTGCAATAATAAAGTGCTCTTGTTATTAACTCTGCGATTTCTCATGTGACAGTTATTGATGTTTTGTGGAGGCCAAAAAAACCTTCAGCACTAAAGTAAATTAATTTATTAGGATTTAAATGTTACTTCTTTTTTTTTTTTTTTTTTTTTTAAAAAAAGGAAAATAACATTGTTTAGAATGTTTGAAGACTCCAAGGAAGACATTAGCAAATGAGATAGCAAATGAATACTGGCCCATACTTACCATTTCATCTGCCCACACATACTGCTGTGGAAAGACAGTAATGAAAACACCAAATCTGGCCACCAGAACTCTTGCTTCATGAGATCATATGTGTACAGCTGGGCCACTTTCAGCCCATAATGTGTTGCATTTGATCAATTTTTGGCCCAAAAAAACATTTTAAAAAATGAAAAAATTTACTTTTGAGAAACTTGTGGTCCACGGTACACTTTGCCATTGCTTTAAATGACAGTTTAAGCACCTCAGCTCAACCATGTTTTGGCCTGGATTTTTCTGTTATATGGGGCAAGACAATCCAGCCAGGAGTGGGTGTAGTATGATATGTATGATGCATCAAATCCAATCTATCCAATCATTTATTCATTCAAACCCACTGAATGACTAATAGCAAAGCCTTGATTGCCGAGGTCACACAGGGCTGTCATGATCGTCACTGTGAAACATTACAGTGTATAATAAACATGCAATACCCCTTAATCTTTAGAAAAGCTGATTAAACCAGAGAGGTGGCCATTTTGGCCCAATCACAGACGCGAAGATCTTCATGGGTGGAATTTATTTACTCAAGCTTTCACTCTCTCTGCATCTCCATTATGTGCTTTCTGCAACAGCTGCATTCTCTGCTATTTTCAAGTGCTTTCTTTTGTGTGTCTAATTGCTTTTTCATTTGTTGAGAATTATGCTTTTTTTTCTCTATAATTAAAAGCTTTCACCATAGATGTCAAGCTGTATATATATAAATGAAGGATTTCTCCTTTCCACTGGTGAGACACTTCAACTGTAATGGACTGAACATTAATGACGTCTCTGTTTACATTGCTAGTTGTTGAAGTGGGTAAACTTAAGGAAAAAGGACTCATCCACATTGTCAGGAAGCATATGAAACAAAATATTGGTTGCTTTGGCAACAAATTTACATCATGAACCACTTGTAATATAAACTGGTTTCACCTCCTAAATCCTTAGATGCACTTTGCTTGCACAGCTGATGGAGGACTTCTGTCTGAAACATCCTGTTTCTCTGGAAACTATTGTGTACTGAGCTGCAATTTTCACTACCTCTACATTTATCACTCAAGTAGACTGGAGTTACTCTGGATTTTAGCCTCAAATATTCATTATACAGTATGTGCAAAAGCCTTAGGCACAATTATTCGTTCATTTATTTACTCAGTCATCTTCGGTAATCACTTACACTGGGAACACCAGGTGTAAGGCATGAGAATTCACCCCAGATGGGACACCAGTCCATTTCCTGGCACCATGCAGACAGATTCACCCAAGATGGAACTACAAGGGTTGAGATTTCTAGTCACTCTTCCAGATTTACAAAATAGCCTGGTTTGATATCTTCCACGTGATAGATAATGTGAGCAAGCTGTTACAGTGCCTCAAAGCCAATCAAGAACATCTGTGAACTCGTGCACGCAGAAGAGCATGGATAGTGCTTTTCTCTGAGTGTGTTACGCTGCCCTGTGACTCAGCATGATCATCTTTATAACGCTTATCCTACATAGGGCTGCAGGGGAGCCTATCCCAGGCATGGGGCACCCTGGACAGGGTGTCAACCCATCACGGGGCACAATCGCACACACAGTCACACACTACGGACAATGTAGAGATGCATGTCTACAATGCATGTCTTTGGACTGGGGGAGGAAGCCGGAGTACCCGGAGGAAACCCCCAGGAAACCCCCTTCAGCATGGTCAGCAATTCAAAAAGATGTGGTTGGCTGGCATCATGTGTCTAGGAGAAAGCATATGTTATGAGGGGGGAATACTGCTGGATGATCTGGCTGTTGATCACCTGATGAAATAAAAGGTATCTGGTGGTGGCCTGAACAATTAATAACATGTAGGGGATTTCAGAGCTAAATCTGCAGTGGTGAAAATGGAGACTGATATTGGCCAAATATGAAGAACTTTGTAGTTGTTGTGCTGACATCTGGAGGTGAGTGCCATTGAAGAGAAAGTGAAATCTACAACCTTGCCTCCAGAGAACATCTCTCCATTGGAGCTTCTAACCTGGACCTCTAAGGACCTGTACCTCAATTTCTCTTTCAAAACTGGAGCTCATTAAAAACCTGTCTCAGGTCAGCAGCTAATCAGGAATGCCTTCAATGGCTGGCAATGACAATCATGGTACTGGCAGAAAAATATCTTTTAAAAATATTGTACAAGTTCATAATTGGTTTTGTGGCTGGTGGTGCAGAAGCTCTTGAAGATTTATGGCTTGAATTTAAGTACCAGGATATTTTAGCTGAAAAGTATGTTGCCTCTGCCAAGAGGTTACAACTTGATGGCAGACCTTAATCTTTAGAAAATTTATATGCATTTAATAATACATATAATTATTAATGTTACGCAGATGACCCGGGGCTACGTGTTTTTTCTGTCTTGTCTTAGTTTTTTTTTTCTTTCGAGACGATAAAAACAAGACAGAAAATGTTGGCTTCCATATGTTCCGAGTCTGAACCGTTTGTGAATGCGTGTTTCCACTTAAGGTTTATCACCGCTTCATTTCCATAGTGGAAAAAAATATAGATGGACTTCTGTTAAAACGCTTCCCATGTATTTAGCTTGTATTCAAGAAATATCAATGTTTGTGTCTGCATCGTGTGAGGGGTTTTTTTTGCTTTCCGTTTGTGCGGGAGCAACTTCAAAGTGAGTGCGTGCACATGCGCTTATTTGCAAAGCGCGACCACTGGTCTGGAGAGGGACACCTGAGGGGACTGACTGGCAAAGTTCTGTAGAAGGTAAGAATTGCGATAAAAATCTGACAGTATATTCTGAAAATAGCTGTCACATAACGTTAATACAAGAAATAGTGTTTTAAGATAATCCCACATGTTCTTAAATTGTGTCGACCGTCAACAAACTCAGCTTATATTTGGTCGTCGTCTGACTTACATTTACGGCATTTGGCAGACACCCTTATCCAGAGCGACTTACGTTAATTTCATTTATACATCTGAGCAGTTGAGGGTTAAGGGCCTTGCTCAAAGGCCCAACAGTGGCCGCTTGGCATTGCAGGTGTTTGAACTCATGACCTTCCGATCAGTAGCCCAACATCTTAACCACTGAGCTACCACTGTCTTGCTGGCTTGCTATGTAATACTTTACTGTGAATGTGGGAATATTCTTGAGATTAAATATTACAGAGTCTTAGTTTACTCAAATAATCAAAGCGAATCTAAAGTTGACCCTGTCCATAGCTAGATTACTTGCTTTACTGTCAATCCCAGAGGTGTAACCTGGGACTGTAGCCCCGAAGATTTTTTCTTTAGCCATGAATAATTCTCCACTTGGAGCGGTTTGTCACTACGTAACTGCACATCAGTACAAGAAGACGGTCTGTAATTTTGTATCTTCAGTGAACGGAGGCGAGACCAGACAGGGTTTACAGGAAAATACGTGGAAATACTTGTGTCTTATTGGCTGACAGTCTCAATTCTGCCAATGACGGCTTAGTTGTGCCTCCCCTGAGCTAGCGACACCAAATTAGCCGTGTCATGTGTTAGATATCCAAAAAGTTTTAGATTTTATTGGCCTGGAAGCCCTGCAAACAGCCTGAGGTGAGCTTTCTGATAAATCTAACTTTTTGTCCAATTTTCACATTTTAAAGCAATTGGCTCTCACACGCAAGGAAAAGTCTATTTAGAAGTTTTTAAAAAGTTTTTTGATGGAGAAGAATCTGGGCTCAGCCAGCCAACATCCCCGGTCAATACTGACACAAGTTAATGTAACAGCGATACAAATTATTACTAATAGCTACATTTATTTATTGTTGTTGTTATTTATGACTAATTGCTGCTCTTTCTTTCTTTTCAGTGACAGTTGTTGTACAATGTGGCACTGCAAGGCCTGTTCAGTTTTTGTGTCAAGTAGGTTGAAACTATTGCAGCATTATAGGGTGAAACACAGACATTTTGGATATAATAGTCGTTTTCCATGCATATATTTTGGCTGCCCTTGCACATTCAGAACGTAGAATGCTCTTCTGATTCATTTGAGTCTGTGTGCTGATTGTATCCCGTAACAATTAACGTGGAGACCGCGGGCAAAATGTATTTAGTCCCACAACATCAGCTTGATAAACTTTAGAAACATCACCACTGAGAATGAAAGCTTAAGAAAGACTGTTGAAAACAACTTGGACGGGGCAATACGAAGGATTTTGTCAAGGACTGAGGGACTCAAGAATTGGAATATACTGAATTGTTTTGTTCTCTTAGCATCCAGAACATATTCAACTGGCTCAACTACATTCAATTTAGCCTTAAAACACGTTGATGCCTACGTTGATAAGCAGAAATAAGAGAGCCAGCCACCTTTCTGTATAGCTTTGTGTATAGGGTTCACTATGCACAGTGCAGTAGCTATTTCTTTTAAGACAGATCTGTCAACCTGAAGACTATGCTTCTGGAAAAACATTCCATGAAACATCAGTATTAAGAGGAATAGACAAAGCGCCATTTAGGTTGTAAAGCGCATGTAGAAATTCATCAGTCGCTGTACTTGGTACATGGTGCAAATGCTCAAGCTTTAACAGAGCAGCTGCAAAATTGTTTTTGAATACATTTGGAAGGTCCTTTGTGGAATGGACATCAGAAACAGATTCTCTATCGTGACCTGCCTCCGCCTCATCATCGTCTGTAACATTTTCCGATTCCAGAGAAACTACCGTGGTGGTTGTTACTATCCAAGGTTTAAAATCTTTCAGTGACTTAAATGTTACTTAAACATGTCAAATTAGTTTGATGAATTATAACATCCTGGGTTGTGAGAATGGTGGTTTCATTTAATATACAGACACCCGTTGACCCGACAAAATTAAAGTTAATCATGATGACCTGTCAAAGTCTGACTGATGACGAGGACACTGAAGATGACACTTTTAGGACATACACCTGTCAAAAGATGAGTTAACGAAATATACCAACCATATTCTCTCCCTGCGCTATACAAATAAAAATGAATTGAATTCAGTTGAAACAACAGACCTCAGAACCTTGATGATGGTTTTAAACATTGTCTACAAAATGTTCCCCTCAGCTTAACTTTATTGCCAGCAGTTTATTTAAATGGTCATTTTATAGAGTAACAAACTAAAGTAAACCTGTAACAGAACCTCCGGTCTCAGAGTCTGGTTCAGATTACAGTTTTAAAAAAAAAAAAAAAAAAAAAAAAAAAAAAAAGGAACAGAAAGTTTGAACCACTATTTCCTGTGTGGGTAAAACACAACAGGCAGCAGTCTGCTTAGCTTCACTGTTGCTAAAAGAGGTCAAAATGATCCCACTTATAGGGAATTTATAGGGAAGCTTCCCGCAAATACAGCTAGCTAATTAATTTCGAGGCAGAAATGCATGTTTGGATATCCAGTGTTTAATACTGACTATTTGTAGAAGTTAAAGCTTAAACGAATATTGAGATCATTTAAACAAATGTAATCTTGTAATTACTTTTGTAAAAGTAATATACATGTTAACATTTTTAAAAAAAAACATATATTATATACATGCACACACATTTTATATACAGTATCTCACAAAAGTGAGTACACCCCTCACATTTTTGTAAATATTTTATTATATCTTTTCATGGGACAACACTGAAGAAATGACACTTTGCTACAATGTAAAGTAGTGAGTGTACAGCTTGTGTACAGTGTAAACTTGTTCTCCCCTCAAAATAACTCAACACACAGCCATTAATGTCTAAACCGCTGGCAACAAAAGTGAGTACACCCCTAAGTGAAAATGTCCAAATTGGGCCCAATTAGCCATTTTCCCTCCCCGGGGGCCCAATAGGGCACTTCATCATGTTTCCTCACAGACAGTGTTACCCTACAGGGCATCATGTATTCTCCACTGGACTTGCACCCTAGAGGGCACTTAATCATGTTTTCTCACACATAGCAGCACCCTAAAGGACATTTCATCATGTCCCCCCCCATTTGAAGTGCAGCCATTAGGGCACTTCATCATGTTTTCTCCACTGTAAGTGTCACCTGAATAAGTAAATGTAATACTTGCTGATATTAATTGACATCATCGTCACAAGCCAGTCCTCAGTGGCAGTCAGAAAGTTTCAAATAATGTTCAATTTAAACAATGTTTCTGTTTAAAATGTTCATTTATTGCATTCTATAAAAATACAGAGTTTAAAGGATTGGTTAACATTCACACACACACACAAAATAAAAATCCCACAAACATACAAACCAAAGAAGTCTTGCTGAACTGAACTGTACTGAGCTTTCAAAAACGTCAAACATGTCAAATACTCGGGCTTCAGTACTATTTCCTCTGCTCACTTCACAGTATGGAAACAATTCTCCACGCTCTCTCGGAAATGTCTTTTCTGCAGACTTTGCGTCTTTTTTTTTTTTTTTTCTTGACTTGTGCATCCATCTGTTGTTCCAGATTGCGCTGGACAGGCATGTCACATACTAGAAGTCCTGTCGGATGTTCTCCTTGTTCTCTTCTCCCTGCAGCTGCCTCAGCTGGCTAACTTCGTTCTCCAGCTGCACGATGGCTCGCTCGATCTCGTAGTTTTTACTCACGAGGGACACCCAGCTGTCAGATTTAACGAAACAACACACGGTCATAGTCTACAATGTAAAATGGAGCTTGAATAAGATGAATATTAGTAAACTTTGAAATAAAAAAACACAGACTTGGACTCCAGTTCTCGCAGTTTGGCCCCTCCAGTGAGCTGATCGTTCTTCCGCTGCCAGTTTAAGTCCTGAATGTGCTTCCTGTTACAACAGCAATAAACCGTGTCATGAAATTGAGCCCGGATTAACCACAGGAACTAAAGTATCAATTTTTCCATGTGTAAAGAATCAGTCCTGTAGAAACTTCATAATACTAATCAGCAGAGCACATGAACATACACTGGTTTGGACGCTAGTCCATCGTGGGCACAACGCACACACCTTCACACCTAGGGGCAGTGTAGCACAGCCAATCCGCATCGGCTGCCATCACCCAGTCAAAGTTATTATAATCTCACCATTCTCAAGTAATTAGTATATTTTTTTATGACTCATCACGGGACTGAATCAAGTAAAATTTCGCCCTGTTCTAACACTGATATACAACAGCCAAGTTTCCATCAACTTTATACATATAATACAAACAATAAAACACACAATCATTTTCCAAAAATGCTTTATGGTCCATGTACCTTTTTGTCATTCTATTTGTGTGTAGCAGAAAAAAATAATTAATTAATAAATTTAAAAAATTAAAATAAAATACACACACATATGGTTATTCGATTGTGGTTTCATTATCCAGGCAGGAGAAATGGAAAAACGAGGCGCTTTTTTTTGTTTTTATTGCCAGGATTCGCAAATACATTTAAAAGCAATTTGTGTTTCTTTTCTTTCCTTGTAAATAACATAATAGAAATTGCAGATGAAGTAAAATTGAAAAGGCTAAAAATGAAAGTCTATTTTTCTGAAAACTGTTGTTTTTGCTAATAGGGCTGTATATATATCTCAGAAGTGAAACGCTCGGCGGGTCGAGGGCGTAAACGGATTCGCCCCGAGTCGCTCGGCGAGTCTAAAACTATAGGAATTTGCTTTATATAAAAATACTAAGTTAGTTTTGCTGTTTTTTCTCCATAAAAAGCAAACAAAAACCCACTACAGCTCACAACTGAAATGTTTAGCGATGACTTGCTGACCTGAAAAGCACAAACATGATTTGCACTGAAAAAGTAATAAACTAAACATAATTAAACTAATAAAGGTTCTTGTCCTCTCCTCAGTCCAGCTGTAACCCCCCCAAAAAAACAACAACAACACAACCACCACATCAAAAGTTACTTACCTAACCGTCTGCAGCTCCTTCTGTGCGTTTTCAATCATGAACGCCAAGTTGCTATTTAACACAAACAAATAAAATCAGTATGAGGAGCAGGATGCACAACAAGCTTTTCTGAAAACTCTCAGGTCTCAGGTCTGTTCTGATACGTACTCATTAGCCACCTTCCAGGCATTGGTACCGTACTGTGCCATGAGTTCCAGGTTCTCTATGCGCACTGCCTGGTGCTCCAGCTGGGCCATCGAGTTATTCACACAATCCTGCCACGCCGTTATGTCGTTCTTCTGGCCTGATGATGGGGCGGGCAACTCGTATCTGAAATGGCGCACATGGACGTCGCGTTACAAAAGAACAAGACGCATCAAGTGAGGCTGTATTATAAATAGTAGCATTTCAAAGGAGGCATTAACTGTATGATAGTCCGTACAGGATTTCACAGTGTTTTTGTGATTGCTGCAGCCAAAAATGCTCGAGTTTGCTGTAGCGGGGGTTTGTTTTATTTCCAGAAAACTACTTAATCTGGTTGAAATTGCATTTGTACAAAATAGTTTTGCGCGGTCTTTCGCAGTGATGTTTGCTGGTAAATGAGACCTTCTAGCTGTGCTCACGTTCGATGCACGTGAATCAAAGAGGGCTTTGGCTGAACGCGCGTTGTGATGAGGTCACATGACGCGTCTTGGCCCAAATCTGCGGTAATTTCGAAAAAAAAAAATCGCAAGCTCCTCCGAACACCGCGCCGTTTGCTTGATTTTTGCGCGAGTTCCCTTCAGGGACTGATATATGAAAAAGCGTGAATTTGTGCGCGTGCAAAAGCGTGCATACACACATCCCCCTAGGACAATTTGTCAGAGCACCACTTTCAGTCGACAAGTCTGACGGCATCAAATCTCCAGCACGTGCTCTCTCAGATAACGCATCCCCGCGTGATTTACCTCTTCATGCTGAGGAGCTCCATGGGCTGGCGCGCGGAAAGTCTCTCAAACTCGTTCTTCATGATCTCGGTCTGTACGAGGAACACAAATAATTATCTGTCAAGTTATCCGGCGTACAATCGCTAAGACAAAGCCACGTCAGAAGTCCGATAGAACCCACTTCAAAAGCTGAGAAATCCGGCGTCGACAGGTAACTCAGGTAATTTTTTGTAGGTCTGTATCTCCGGGTTTCCTCCTCCACCAAAGCAGCAGCCTGAAAAACAGACCGTGGTTAAGGACATGTTATAGAAGTGATGAAAAGTAACTGGGAGAGTACAGAACACTGGTTCTCAAACTGGGGTCTGGGGGCCCCCAGGGGTCTGTGAAGCATAGCCTGGGAAATGGTGGTGGAAATCACAACCCACATTATCAAAAGGTATTATATTTAGGTGTCCAAGCACCGGTCAACTTCAGCCCTGTGTTCCATCATTCAGGATGAGAAAGCTCTATGGCTCGAAGGAACCGTATTTGAGCGATCTAAATAATGTTAGTGAAATAAAACCCATTTTTAAACCCCTAAGTGAGTTTATTGGAATTTATTTCACAGTTAAAGGGGTCCATAGCTAAAAGTCTGTGAACCACTGGCATAGAATAATCAGAAAATTAGTGCTTTAAGCATTTTATTCAACAAAGCAAACAACATTTTAATGTTTTGATGTTACATCATAACCAAAACACAATAAAACCATAAGCTGTTCTTTTACTATTCATGCTTTATAGAAGAATTGGTCTCATTACTTTAGTGTGTAAACTGATTTGATGTAAATATCACTGTTTTGGCTCATCACCATAGTTATACACATATAGATTTTGCTCAATTCCTACGAAAACAAACAGTTACTGACTCTAATCCATCTCTTACTAGGCAACTTCTAAAGCGGTTAAATGAATGTAACTCTTGCAGTCAGCACCAGTACATTCAAATCGCTAACATTAGCTTGCTAGCAATGCAGCTTGCTACTAGTAACATTAGCTTACATTTTCACTCACTGTTGAACTCCTTGTCAAACTCGGACAATAGTATGTTATGTACTTACTGCTTCTCTGACACCGGGAGCATCATAGCCCTGGTCAAAATACGGCAAAGCATCAACAAACACTTCACCGGCTACCGACGAAGCTCCAGCCATATTGAAACAGCGTTACTACAACATGCTATCACATTGACTACTTTCTTTCCCACCAATATTCCGACACGTCCCGCCTCCTACACTGTCATTGGATATCAAATCATGCTCGGAGGAAAAACTAACCAATCTATTGGCTGCTTTTTGGAACGAAATACAAGGATACCCAATCTAGCGCTAGAGGCGTGGCTTGTGGCTTCTCGGAATCGTGATGGGAAATTGGTTACTTCTAATGTTTTAATATGTTAATGTGCGCCACCTAGTGCCCTGGAGGATGGAACAACCTCTACATATTATAATCGACACACACACACACATATACATCTCTCTCTCTCTCTCTCTCTCTATATATATATATAATAAAATATTCAGTTTTCTGGTTTTCTATGAAAACATTTTATTTGATCATATGGCAAAACACTTTATGGTTATTATGCAGAGCAATTATGTAAACCTATATAAAATGTAAAAGCATAAAAAAAGGTTTTGTACACTTTATTCACGAACACTTAGATAAAAAAAAAAGAATATGAAAAGATAAACGTAAATTTATGGACTTATAAAAGGGAGCATGATCAGTGTGCCTCAGAGGTATTATTATTATTACATTTATAAATACATCAGTTCTAAAAGAGATGAAAAGCACCTCTTCATTTCTATTGCATTTCTCTGAAATACTGCTTTCCAGTTTGAAAAGCATTTAAGCGTAAAAAGAAAATACTTTCCCGACCTGTCATTTACTATAAAATGAACAGTTTTATTTTCCAACACTTATACAGACCAGAACAGAACGATCAGGATTAGTATAAAAAGAACTACTTTACTATCCCGCGTCTTCCTGTAATTAAGCACGAAGCCTCAGCTTTAACCACGACAGTTTTCTCCCAGCTTTAATTCAGTCTTTCATTTCTTTATAACAATAATAATAATACTCCATTTCCACTTTTTAATCTTAAAGCATTGCACAGGCGCTCCCAACAGGGCGAGCCCAGTCCAGGCTCAGTCTTGTCTCCACCCAGCCGGTCCAGTTTTCTCCGAGGCAAACGATCGGTGCAGTGACTCACAGCTCTCCTCTCAGCGCTCCATCTCGCTTGGCACGTCACACATGGCTTTTTTCCCCCCTCCCTCTGCTTAGGCAATCCCTCACTTTTTCTGTAAGAACTTCATTTTGTTCCCTGAAAGCACAACAGACTGTCACAGTGAGGAAACAGATAATACAAATGATTCCCTTTTTTGGTAGAGGTGAAGCAAGAGGCTTACCGAGTCCCTTGAGAAATTTGTTGACTCCGCTGGGTTCAGGCTCAGGACAGGAGGCGAGATATTCTGCTGCTCGCACTTCAAACAGGCCTGTAAAGAGAGACAAACGAGAACAATGCACACATTAAATCATTCCCATTAGTGGCCTGCTTATTATTTGCACATGGTCATCAAATCATGTGTAAGTAAATAAGCACATCGACTCCTCTAGAGCAGTAGTTCTCAAAGTGAGGTCTGGGAACCCCAGGGGTCTGTGAAGCACAGCAAAGTGATCTGTGATTTTTTATTTTTTTTTTTTAATTGTGTTACAGTAGTTAAAATCATTTTTATGAAAGTTATTACATTTATGATTTCGTTTTTAGCCGGTTTAACTGGTCACAAACTAAATGTTTTTACTCAAAAAAAAAAAAAAAAAAAAAAAAAAAAAGGTGGCCTATATAAAATGTCAACTTGAATCTAATGAAAATGTAAATAGTTCAATGTGTTCTGTCAGTGGAAAGTTCAGGAATAAAACGCTTGTTTATGGCCAAAAGTTTGTGGACACCTGCCCATCACACCCATATGTAGTTCTTCCACAAACTGTTGCCATGAAGTTGGAAACACGCAATTGTATAGAATGTCTTTGTATGCTGTAGAATTACAATTTCCCTTCACTGGAATGAAGAGGCCCAAACCTGTTCCAGCATGACAATGTCCCTGGGCACAAACCGAGCTCCATGAAGACATGGTTTGCCAAGTTTGGAGTGGAAGATCTTGAGTGGCCTGCACAGAGCCTTGACCTCAACCCCACTGAACACCTTTGGGATGAACTGGAACGCCGACTGTGTACCAGGCCTCCTCGCCCAACATCAGTACCTGACCTCACTAATGCTCTTGTGGCTGAATGAGCACAAATCCCCACAGCCATGCTCCAAAATCTAGTGGAAAGTCTTCCCAGAAAAGTGGGGGTTATTAGAACAGCCAAGAGGGAACAACTCAATATTAAAGGCCATGGTTTTGGAATGGCATGTTCAATACTCGGGTGTCCACATACTTTTGTCCATATGGTGTAAATCTGTATCGAGGGGTCCGTGGAATGGTTCTTACAGTTAAATGGATCCCTGGCTGCAAAATGTTTGAGAATGTGTGCTCTACAGAACAGCATCAGACATCCCTGTTTGGTGGGACCCAAGCAGTGTTAATGGCTGGTTAAGTTATTACACATGGTAAATTTCCTTCTTCTGCTCTCAATAGACAATAGCCACTAACAAACCTTTCATCACCGTGGACTACGAAGGGCAGTGACATCTGGTCACAATACTGAAGGACCAAAAAAATGTCTACTATCCATCAGTAACTCTGTGATTCTGTTATGAAACCATTATGGTTGTGTCAGAACATTGGGTCTCGTCTTGGGCATAAAATTACTACACATACACATAGAAACACACTCACTGAAAGACATTATTCACGATTGTTATTGTTTTTAAGTGTTTCAAGTCTGTTAATATGATGTGTCTCTTCCGAACAGCAGGCACAGTAAACGGAAAAGCTGCACTTTGCTCTTAGCCATCTCTTTCATTCAAACGACACAAAACTAGAGTTCTGCCTTGTATCCCTTCATCTAACTTGTACTTGGACTTGCAATGGACACCGTTTTCTTAGTCTATTTACTTCTAGTTTTTCTTCTCAATCACTACTGATGTGTTCTGGATGTGCCAGCGATGTGGGCTTCAATAAATTATCCCCAATTCATATGAAATCTAGCAGGCTTTCCACCAAGTGATCACTCCACTTTTCAGTGATAAAGCCTAAGATGTCATTCTAATCTGTAATTCATACAATTTAGGCTATTTTTTTTTTTTTTTACTTACGACCATTATAGACAAAAGTAAAAGAAAATCCACTTGAACACATTTTTTAAACAGCAAATAAGATGATGTAGAAGCCAAAACGAAGCCTTATTTTTATGGGTTTTTTTCCCCCCTTGAAAGAGAGGGAGGGGTTAGCCCTTCTAGCCCATTTATATGAGCCATAAGAAGAGTAATCGCTCTTGGTAAATGTGCTTTATCCATAATTCGGCATTAGTCATCCCTATCTGTGTATGTACAGACTCATTCAGATAGTTTGATTCTTCAGTTTCCCTTCCATTTACATAATCATCATTGGATCTAAGGAATTTAAGATCAAATCTGTCCGAAGGAATGTTTTATAAAAGAAGCGGCAAGTCCGACGGCCGTGTGAATGTAACAGTCGTCACTCACCCTTGACTCCCCCCTTGCGGAGCTCTCGGTCCTGGATGAAGCCGGCGAACATCTGCGTGTCCATGAACAGCTGGAGGAACTGGCGCACGCCTCGGGACGGATGAGACTTCCTGAACGTTTCTCTGTTGAGCTCGCGGACGCCGTTGTATCCCGTCTCGTTGATGTGCAGCGCGTAATGACCCACCAGCTCCACGAAGAATCTCACAAATGCCTCGGACACCAGAGCACTCAGGCTGCACTCCTCTGCACGGCAAGGAAGGAGAAGTCAAACAAGAGCAAATTAATATATAACAAGCAAAATTACTTGATAAACAAGTCACACTCTCTCTCTTCAGGCTTCACCCTACAAAGGACATGTGTATATCTGCGTAATGTGTACAGGAAGAGTAGAAAGTGTGGTGCTAATGATCAGTCATTTGACTATTTTATCAATTTTGAGCACTATATACTACTGTAAATAGTAAAAATCGATTCTCTCTCTTTGTCAAACTGTATGTGATGCCAGAGCCTTATCCTGACACACTTGTGCCTTTTTTTCTCTCCGATTCCTCTTGAGGTTTCTTCTTTATTCCATCTCCAGGAATTTTTCCCCTTGCCACTATCATGTCTGCCTTGCTCATTAAGGAGCCATAGATTTCTGAAAGCTCCTGTGTCACAATATTTATTGTTAAAAGCGCCACATAAATAAAAATGTAACTGAATTACATTTATAGTAATCAAGAGCACTATTTATAGTGCTCTTGTAGTAGTCTAGCATTGCCATAAGCACCATTTTATTATCACAAATGCTAGTCTAATTTGATGCATCAGCTTTCCATCACTGCCAGCTAAACCAACTGTGCATGTGATGATGAACAGTAAAAAAAAAAAGGGAAAAAAAAAGGGGAAAAAAAAGCAGATTTGTTATAGTTTCATGGTCTCATTGCACAAAGCTTGTGAATACGACACTCGCTAAAAGCACAGCACTTGTCTTGTTTTCCATTTGCTAATTCACTTCAGTTATCTTGTACAGCTTCATGAATTAAGAAAAATGTTGAAGGCAGCTGTTGGGTATTAGTCAGGTTTTGTCTTGCTTTTTAAAATCATTAATCTACTCTCTGACTGGGATTAACCCTGTGATGAGTCAAAAGTTTTGTTTAAAAAAAAACAAAACAAACAAAAAAAACATGTATGAGTCATTCAATACAAGTAGAGTCCAGGCCACACCTTTAAAATGTAAAGCCCATTTTAAAGGTGTGGCCTTTGTATGTTCATCTGTTTAAACACATGCTAAATGTATGTACTGACCTTCCTTCCTGTCCTCTTTGCTGTGTTCCAGCATCTCCTCACGACTCTCCAGGACTTCCTGCAGGGCTGCTTGGAGCTTACTGGGGAGGATGCAGTCTTCATCTCCCATCTGGCAGACATGCAGGAATGTACAAGGGTGAGATGCAGAAGATAACAGTAATAGAGGAAAATAAGTAGATTCAGACTGTTTAGAAGCTGCATGCATCGGTATTATAACCAAACACTAGTACTGCATCATGAAAAATGTGTATAACCTGACCTAAGAGTACAGCAATGTACAATTGAGATCATACGTTTACATAAGCCTTGCAGAATCTACAAAATGTTAATTAATTAAACAAAAAAAAAAAAAAAAAAAATCAATCATAAAATTGCATTTTATTTTTAGTTCTGCCCTGAATAAGCTATTTCACATAACAGATGTTTACATATAGTCCACAAGACACAATAATAACTGAATTTACACAAATGAACCAGTTCAAACGTTCACATACACTTGATTCTTAATACTGTGTGTTGTTACCTGGATGATCAACGACTGTTTTTATGTTTTGTGATAGTTGTTCACGAGTCCCTTGTTTGTTAAACTGCCCACTGTTCTTCAGAAAAATCCTCCAGGTCCTGCACATTCTTTACTTTTTCAGCATCTTCTGCATATTTGACTCCTTTCCAACAGCAGCTCTATGATTTTGGAGATCCATCTTTTCACACTGAGGACAACTGAGGGACTCGTACACAATTATTACAAAAGGTGCAAACATTCACTGATGCGCAAGGTGGCAACATGATACATTAAAAGCCAGGGGGTGTAAAACTTTGAACAGGATGATCAGTGTAAATTATTTTGTTTGAAAATCGTGTTTTTTTTTTGTTTTTTTAAAATTATTTAGTATTTAGTACTGCCGTTCGGAAGCTACATAAGATTTTAGTTTCCCAGAAGATAAAATAATAACAATTTTCACCGATCATCCTGTTCAAAAGCCTTCTTGAGCATCAGTGAATGTTTGCACCTTTTGTAATAGTTGTGTACGAGTCCCTCAGTTGTCCTCAGTGTGAAAAGATGGATCTCAAAATCATATAGTCGCTGTTGGAAAGGGGTCAAATATGCAGAAGATGCTGGAAAAGCAAAGAATGTGCAGGACCTGGAGGATTTTTCTAAAGAACAGTGGGCAGTTTAACTGCTCAGGACAAACAAGGGACTCATGAACAACTATCACAAAACATAAAAACAGTCGTTGATCATCCAGGTAACAGCACACAGTATTAAGAATCAAGCGTATGTGTAAATTCAGTTATTCAGTGAAACAGCTTATTCAGGGTAGAACTAAAAAAGACAAAATGCAGTTTTTATGATTGCTCTTATTTATTTATTTTTTTAGACGAGTTTATACCACAGCTACATTGAATTCTTAATTCTGACTGGGCAGAAAGTTTTGAGTAATTTTCTATAAACGCATTATATTCTGACATTCAGGTTTGCAAGGTAGATCACGCTTTTAAATGAATGCGCTTGTTATCAATCATTATTAATTTCTATAGTAACAACTGGCACACTTGTATGGTGGACGCTGCACATAAACTGAGGACAAAATGCGCAATTGTTGACATGCGAGATCTTCTGTGAGATGTTTATTTAGCATTTATGGAAGGAGTCTCTAGTGTCAGTGCTTTCTATAAGGCTTCAGAACTTTTTATTTTATTTTATTAACTTCGAGAAAGAAAAAAAAGAAGCTATGAATGAACAAATGTTTACTGTTCAGCTACTATAACGTGCTATAAAGTGATAACTTGTTTCACAGACATTCAATAACATTAATTGTAGCTATAAATGTATGACTGAATGATGTATCATTCTATAATAATAAAAAATTATAACCGTTGGCAAATAGCTGTTGTATAATTAAAGAAAAAAAACCAACAACTTCAGGACATCATAAACTTTGTAGTGGTGAGAGTGACTCCATCACACCGCACCTTCATTAGTAATTTTCCCATAGCAGCACGCCCTGATGTGTTTTATTCCCTACTTATTCAGTTCAGCCAATATAGGACTGAGAACATCTAAATCCAGAAACGTCATTTAGGTGAATGCAATTAATTACACAGGCCTGGACTTGAACCTCAGATCACACCACTCTTACACAAAAGCTCCACACCTCTTTACACCAATATCCTTAAACACACACACCTCTTTACTGGAAAAGAGGCCACAGTAGGACTCTTACCTGCACAACGAACTTGTCCGCACACAGGTCCACAATAAGCACCTGAAATGAGAGTAATATAAACTCTATAGGGTTGTTTCACTCGTGTTGTGTAAATATTAATATTATCTTTCGTTCCTTAATATCAGAAAGTGTACCAAATGATTTTTTGTACCTATTAGAAACCCATACATAGTATATAGTACACATACATGAATCTGAAGAAAGCAGTTATACATATTGGGGTTGACTTAAAACATGTTAAACCACATGCTCGGGACATTTTGCATCAGATTTATACTCAATATTGTAATCAATATGTGCGGTGGTGTGGGAAAACCAATCATATGTTGCTGTGATCTAGTTTGACCAAACTTCAAAACCTATAACATATTCAGATTTATGAAACTTTAATTATTTCACAGACATGGAAATGTTTTTGTTTACTTGTTAATCTTGTCTTGACTAGTTTCCCAACAAAGATCTTATTATGTAAGGAGTCAGTTTGACAAATGTGGTGCTGAAAAGATAAACGTGTCTAAAAGCTAGCTAGCCATGTGTCACGCTTTGATCAAGTTGTTGGATAGCTACATTCTATACCGAAACGGACATAAACCTAATCAGTTTAGTTTGTAATCAGATTCCAGCTGACAACATGCTTGAGCTGCTCCTGCACTGCAGTCAGAGTGAAGTCTTTTAAATCCATTTTTATCTTTTCACATTTGGGTGGTAACCGGAATGTAAAATTCTCTAACTTTACTTGGGGTTGAAATACATGCAAAAGGGAATCATATTCTGGTCTGTAGTATTCAGAACGATACACACACACACACACACACACACACACACACACACACACACACACACACACATATATATATATATATAAAGGTGAAACACGTGAAAAGTTTACCACATTATTATTTCGGTAAAAAAAAAAAGCAGAGTTCAAAGCATTCCAGATCACTGCCTAATCAAAATCCCTCAACTATTAGCAAAACACTCAATACCAGCGGTTAATCAAAACAAAATTACACTGCTTTGGGACCTCCCCACTTCTTGTTTTGCACTGACTCAAGTTCAGTACAGGTTCCCCCTTTTTCTGTAGACAAGGTAGGTTTAAGTGACTGACCTCCTCAATGGGCAAATCCAACAGCTGGTCCAGGGAGGGAGACAGTGCTCCCATGACGAAGGGAGTTGGAGAGCAGCTAATGTCCAGCATGTTGGCAGGCAGCACAGGCACGAAGGTGTGCTGCCATGTGAAAGGGTAGAGCAGAGCGAGAGCTGAGTGTGCACACCGAGACAAGGTGCTGGGAGGGAAAAAAGAGAGAAACGTTCTCATTGTGGCTGCTGATACGATGAATGAATGTGTAATAATCTTCCAAAAGACAGATGTAAATAAAGTTAGATCATGCAGTGATGTACCCGAGTTTATCTGCGATGAAGATGACTCTCCTCTCCAGCAACAGAGAGGCGAAAACCTGTAGCAACCTGCTCACACTCAGACACTGCAGCAGACTCTCAAAATCCACGTGCTCCAGTCGCGAGTCCACCGGGCGACACAGAGTCAGCTCCTACAGGCACAAAAAGATCATATCATAACTTCGGAATGGTGTAAAAAAAATAAAATAAATAAAGTAGCGTTGATGAAACACAGATCCAGGGTTTGATCCTGAGCTCAGTTTACTGTCTGTGCAGTTTTACACGTAGCAAGTAGTAAAGTGTCCATATGGGTTTCTTCCCACCTCCCAAAAAGGAGCACAGGCTACTCTAAAGGTGTAAATGAGTGTGTAAATGTGTGTGTGCGTGGTGTTCCATCCAGGGTATATTCCCACCTCAAGCCCAGTGTTCCCAGGATGCACCATGACCCTGATCAGGATAAAGTAGTTACTGAAGACGAATGAATAAAGATGAATGATTTTTTCAAAGGAAGAATTCAATAGATTGTCAAACAGTACTCTCCGAGTGAAAATTAAGAGCAGCATGTCTAAGTACTAGGAGGCACTATTCTTCTAATTTTTCTCAAATGTTCTTGCGCTTATGAAGAAATTACAGAAACATTTTCTTAAACTTTATAGACTTTCAATTGTCCAGTTTTCCAGTTCTTAGTAACTTTTCTAAAAGTTGGTATCAGAAACATGTTCTGGATTTCCACAGGTGTCCTTTCCAGACTGGAGGCTAAGCAGGTGGAAATCTGTCTACCATTAAAATATCTGAATACTGTTCAAAGGCAGCTGACGTATAGAGTGCTGCAGGAATGACTCCCAACACTTGGAAATGAGTTAGCATTTTAGCACTTCCGGTTCCATCGTCCCGAAGTCAGTGTTTTTTTTTTTTTTAATGGGTTTTTGGTTAAATGCCTGAAATAAGGTCTGGGGTTAACACAAGCTCAAGATATTTTCACATTTTATTCTATGACTTAAAATACATCAGTAATACCACACTCATGATTTTTTATTTTTTTTTAAAGCTTTTACGTGTCTTGAAAAAGGCGGTTGCTAACAAATGGCTAAATGGGACTACAGAGGTTGTCGGGGATATTAAACGTTATTACGCTGAACAGGAAAACTCATCTACAACAACCTTGTTGTGTTTATACTCACACTCTTGCAAACTATTCCAACTCAAACTTTCCAACTTGTAGATTTATCAATTTATAGTATTTTCCAACTGTAGTGGGTTTTTAAAAAAAACAAAGATTGAAAGAGTTGGAAGCTTAGTGGTGGCGATTTTATTTAGGCTCTAAAATTCATAAAAGTTGTGCTAATTTGTGAAGATTATCTCGATGAACAAAACGTGCAAGACTCAATCTTTTGTTGGTCACAGAGCTTATTTTCTGCAATAATCTGAAAGCCAATGGAAACCTCCTATTGGATTTTTGTTGCGGGAACTTCCGGGTTGGCCCATAAAAATACGCCATCCCTGCAGTACTCTGTTGCCACAAAAACATTACTTGTTGCACAACTCATGCACTTAAGGCCATGGCATTGTGGGAAGCATGACATAAGCTTTAAAACCGTTTTATGCTTTTCTGCACTGCGGGTTGCGCAAAGGACACTAGAGTGGTGCATATTCCCCTTGTTAAAAAAAAAGTACAGTTTGAACACATTTCCCTGCACTAGTGAGGATTTCTCAAAGACATATCTCTTAAATCCATGTGACAAAGAAAATGAAGACAAAGAGCAAGTTTTATCATGGCATTGTTTTTTTTTTTTGTTTTTTTGTCCCTGCACTGCTGCCAGACCGGTTTTGTGACACAAGTCCTTGTGACTGTTTTTGATAAACCTGCTCTTTGGCATGACTTTTTACATTTAAAAAAGTTCACAAAAAGACTCCGCTAACTTAAATGTACTTATCTGGAAAGTTAGAAGAGTCTTTCAGGAGTAATTTATACTTTGTGTTTCCATAAAAATGTGTACACCACTACAGTGAAATTATAATGACATATATCTGGAAAAATACACGTTCACAGAGGACGGCCTCACCTCATTGCCAGAGCCGGGCAGAAAGCTCTTCACAGTGATGGTGCGTCCTGGAGCAGGAAATGGAGCCTCCATAACGCTGCGCATAAACGGGTGGACGAGCGCAGGACAGATCTCTCTCCTCCTCTCCACCTCCTCCAGGATCTACACACACAGGCATATATTTCTATTAACTTCTGAAGTCACATCACACATGAGCAGAGACATCTGAATGGAAATGTAGACACGTTGAGGTTTTATGAGGATCAATAAAGTGTAAAGTGTTTTATCACTCCTGCTTTATCTTTTCAGATAAAGACAGGACAACACACTAACTTACACGTATGTTTAATTTTTTTTCCTGCCAGTCTGCAGTTTACAACCAGGAATTTAGTCCTGAGAAAAAAACAAAACAAACAAAAAAAAAAAACACTGGAAATTCCCCTGACCTTTGCAAACAAATTGAAGCAACCGAGCCGGCTGATGATGCAGTGAACCTCGGGCAACCTCTTCCCCTTTCCACAGGGCTGCAGGACACAGTGGCAAACCAACACACACATCAAAGTGACGATGACTCAGCAATATAGCAGCAAACTCCAGCACAACCCATTAATATTCTATCACATGTATTCATTATGTTCCTGCTGACTATGTGTCATGCTTCTAACTCACCAAGATTTTCCGACAATAACCAAACCATCGGGTCCCGTCTTCTCCAGTCAGGACAAATGAAAAGGTTTCGCTATGGATGAAGAACAAAAGCTGTTTAAAATCTTAGAACTGCTGAGGAGCTCAGTTCAGAACTCTACAATATGTTTTATGGCACCATAAAAACCATGAGTCATACGAAGATCAAACCATTTTGCGACTGTTCATAAGGAACAATGAGTAGGTTACAAGCTTGTTTTCAAGCGTGACTCAGCAACTCGGTGAAACACAAGAACATGAGTCGGAAATGCGGTTTGTAATCCAACCTGTTGATGTCTGCAGATGGTCTCCAGTCCTGAGCATCCGGGAAGCAGAAATTAGGAATGGCTTTCAACCGATCCTCGGTCTCACGAGACATCCGCGAAGTCTTCTCAAACTGCACATAAAATCAAGCAGAGCACATTTTAATTGACCTCAAATCCAGTGTTGGGAGTATGCACTCATCAATGTGCCTCATTGGTTCTCTACCTTGGTAGGGAACTGTTGCGTGATCTCTGGGTAGTACGCATTTCCAGGGGAACGTTTTCTAAGTGACACCACAACAAACAGCTGGAAGAGTTGTTGCTGCTGCAGCTGGATGAGATCTCTCTCCAGGGTGCGATAGCCTGGTATCCTCTTCAAAGTGGACTGCACATACACCAGGCGCTGGGAGCCACCTGGTCCAAACAGGCCAAGGAGAGTTTAGTGTACTTGTTATAAGGACACTGATTATAATTAGAACAATTACTCCCACTATATCATGACACGTTTACATCTGAAACATTTTGAGGAATTTCTGCATTTACATTTACATTACATTTATGGCATTTGGCAGACGCCCTTATCCAGAGCGACTTACATTTATGTCATTTATACAACTGAGCAGTTGAGGGTTAAGGGCCTTGCTCAAGGGGCAAAAGCAAGGCTCTTAACGCTCAATTGCTCAGATGTATAAATGAAATAAATGTAAGTCGCTCTGGATAAGGGCGTCTGCCAAATGCCATAAATGTAAATGATGGAAAATAACACAAAGAGCTCAATGGTTCACAGGGTTGTGGGGGAGCACAAGGTGGGGGTGCCAACCCATTGTGCACACCCATTCACACACTACAGACAATCTGGAAATGCCATTCAGCCTACAGTGCATGTCTCTGGACTGGGGAACCCCCAGAAGCCCCCAAAGCACGAGGAGAACAAGGTGGGAATCAAACCCCCAACCCTGGAGGTGCGAGGCAAACATGCTAACCACTAAGCCACCATGCCTTTGCACAAATATATTAACATTTTGCTAGTTGCTTATTATACAGAAGGATACCACTTTAAAAAAGCATACTGCTTTAGCAGCCCTGCCACATCTCTAATATCACCACAGGTTTATAATTGTCAGTAAGCTTGCATGTTTTTTTTATTGGCAGGTTATTCTGTAAAGCTTGTATTTGACCAGTATACTGACATTCAGTATGCCCCCCTCTAACCCCAATAACCTCTGGTTCACAGACAAACACCTATTCTGGACCAGGAACTAAAAAGGTTTCTGGAACTACTACAGTGAACTGAAATTGGCTCTTTGCTCTGGTGGAAACATGTCTCAAATTCCTGGAATCAAGCCTGAAAACCCTTCAGCTTTGTTGTGCACCTTCTCTATTCTACAGTTGATTCAGCTGAATCTAACTTAATTTATACTTCTTTTTTTTTTTAAATAAGACTTTTAGAGCTAGGAAAATAATTTAAATACAGGGCCAGTCCACGAACTTGGCCAAAGTAACAAACCTTTTTTACTGCTCTCTTCTGGATCACTCTCTGTTCCACTCAATTCATCTGAACATCAAGAGAGAAAGAGTAACAAGACAAAGACAGCAAACACTTAACAGGTGGCATATATTAATTAATGTATTTCCTAAATGGACTGCAAAAATCACAATCTCGTTAATGTCCATAATTATCAATATGAAATTGGCAAGATCATGTCCATACCTCTGCTGGCACTTGTCTGGTTTTTCACTCTCTTTTTCCCTCTCTTGGCCTGGAAGATCTCTTGGATCCTGCTCACATACTGCACAATAAGCACACAGGTCAGTTCAATCACAGGGTTTTCATTTAGCTACGGCTTAACCTGCTGATTCCCTTGTTAAAAAATGCATGAAACAATATGAATGTGAATTGCACTGTGTAATTAAGGGTGCCTTTTTTTCATGAGTCAGACAAACTTTTATTTTTATGTACTGTGAGAGAGGAAACAAGTTAGTCATGGTTTTTATAGCCAGGCTAACATGCCGCCCAACCAATCTTACAATACAGACAATATGACAGCTGAGTAGGAAGGAGCGGGGGAAAAATGTCTTCTGCTCTTCCTCTGATAAGACGCAGTCCCTTTTTAGTGATAATGCTGAATGAATTTAACATACAAGTGTAACGTAGTTTATAATTCTAGTGTAGACTTAATTCTTTAAAGCAGTGGTGTATAACCTCAAGCTGCCCTAGGATGCAATTTAAGCCATTACCAAAGTAATTAGCAAAGTTAATTACCAAAGTAGTTAATGAGATACAGATGCAATCAAAAATGATTCAATCCCCATTGCAAATGAGGTTTATTGTCAAAATTTACAGACTTTCAGCTGTTTGCAATGAACAAATCAAACAAAAGCAATTGAAATAGTTCAACACAATGAATGCTTCAAGTGGTTTCCCCAAATTCAACTGAAAATGCAACTTATAATGATAAATATCTGAACTGGCTAGGGGCAGAAAATACATAAAATACCTGGACGGGGCAGAAAAAGGAAGCTATCAATGGCTACAACCAGATTTCTGAGAAGGCAGGTTGTCGAGTGACTGCAAAAAACTTGCAGCAAGACTTGGTGGCAACAGGCACTGAGGTTTCAGTGAGCACAGTATGGAGCGTACTAAATGCAGAAGGTTTCCATGCCAGAACTCCAAGACGTACACCTCTACTGACCCAAAAGCACAAGAAAAGTCAGCTCAAAATCATATAAACAAGCCACAGTAGTTTTGGGATTCTGTTCTGTGGAGAGATGAAACAAAACTTTTTGGCACAATGGATCAGTGGTATGTCTGGAGAGAGAAGAATGAAGAAAGAACACTCTGTCCACAGTCAAGCATGGTGGTGGCTCGGTGATGCTCTGGGGCTGCTTTGCATCCTCTGGCACTGGAAACCTGTAGCGTTCGGAAGGCAAGATGGATTCAGTGAAGTATCAGGATATCCTAGGCGAAAACATCGTGCTATCTGTGAGGAAGCTGAAGCTTGGGTGTCATTGGACATTCCAACAGGACAATGATTCCTCAAATTCCACCAAGGCTTGGTTGCAGAAGAAGTCCTGGCAGATTCTACAGGGCCATCACAGTCACCTGACTTGAACCCCATAGAAAATCTCTGGTGGGATTTGAAGAAGCACACAAACCCAAGACTATTACTGAACTGGAGGCCATTCCTCATGAGGAATGGGCTAAGATTCCTCAGGAACGCTGCCAGAAGCTGGTGTCTGGCTATGCATCTCATTTGCAGCAGATCATAACATTTACGGCATTTGTCAGACGCCCTTATCCAGAGCGACTTCCATTTATTTAATTTATACATCTGAGCAATTGAGGGCCTCGCTCAAGGGCCCAACAGTAGCTTGGCAGTGCTGGTATTTGAACTCACGACCGTCCGATCAGTAGCCCAATGTCTTAACCACTGAGCTACCACTGAGCTTAGTAGGGTGCTCTACTAAGTACTAAAGATGCTTGCCATGAAGGAGTTGAATAATTTTGAAACTGGAGAAGTCATTATAAGTTGCATTTTCAGTTGAATTTGGGGAAACCACTTGAAGCATTCGTTGTGTTGAACTATTTCAATTGCTTTTGTTTGATTTGTTCATTGCAAACATCTGAAAGTCTGTACATTTTGACAATTAACCTGTTTTGCAATTGAGGTTGAATAATTTTGATTGCAACTGTAAATCAGCTGTTGATGGAAAACTCCAGCTTTTTTAAACCAACTCTCTATTTACCACATCTGTACTGTATGAGTGAGTGCCACACATACATGACATTTCCTTGTGTTGAGAAAGTAACTGAAAACCTTTTTACTCCAAAATCACTTATAATGGAAGTTGTTTTAGTAATCACTTGCATTATTTCTTCAGTCGGAGATACTTGCAAACACTAAGATCTAAATCTGAGATTAGACCACTTGTGGTTATGCATTAACAACATGGTCAAAGTAGCTTAAAGTAAACATGGAAAGTACCTCGGTTTCTACATCATTACACATAGCTTCATCATTCCTACACGTCCTTCTCATCATTATTGATCAATTTTATTGATTCACAAGCCAAGTTATTCTTCAGATTCTTCAGGTTATCATAGTAGATATTCCACTGTAGCACTGTAGATGTTACATTTTAGACAAGCAGTCTGACATACAATGACATAATAAACCAGCAACCTTCACCAACGGTGATGCGGTCACGGGTGAGCCTATATTGAGGATTTTATGACGCCTTTGAACACAGTTCAGCCAATAAGATTTCAGTACCAATGTATAAATCAAAATTTAAAACCCTAATCATCCACTTATTACTCTGAGTACCAGTGAAGTTGATGAACAGTGTTCTAAAATGTGTTATAATGACAATACTCTCAGCATTATTCTGTGGTTGGTTATATCTAGATCATAAATCGACAAACAGCCATTCTCCATTTATTTTGAGGAGATTAGACTCGGAGTTAACATGGGAGTAATATGTGAGGGTGGCTCTTACCTCTTCACTCGCCTCTCTAGCATCAGGAAAGCAGATTCCCTCCATTAGCTTCATATGTTTGTGTGTGCTTAAACTGCCTCAAGTTCATCGTTTAAACTGTTACAGTATGAATCACTCTGAATGTATCTGCTGTTACCAGCTGTACAAGAGTGACTCTATCCTACTGGAACACATGTCCATTTATAGCTAGTTAGTCAAAATTCGGTAGTAAGAGCCACATGTGACAGATGATAACATTCTACGTCTAAGAATTGCTCCACAAAGGGTACTTCCTGCCTCCTCCACGCAGCTCATCATTTCCCTTGACACTCCCGCTCAGTGTGGTGAGTTTTTTTCTTCAGACTTTCATCTGATCATCAGGTTTGTTTTCACAAACATTTGAACATGAAGTGCATATTACTCTGCCCTATTCAAGCATGAATACAACGTTATACAACAACCGGTGAATCAGGTTTTTGCACGTGGGATTACCTGAAGCTGGTGCTGTGTTCTGTAGGCGGTAGCCCGCTTTGTTGCTGATGGCTTAGGTGTGCTTGGGTTAGAGGTTTGAAGTGGTGACATCACAGACTGCTTGTAGACCTCATGTAGTCTGTCCGCATTGGCTCGTAGTGTGAGGGGTTTCTGGGGCAGCTACAGTGTGAGAAAACACACAGAGGAAGTCAAAAAGGGGAAGCTGTATAGCAAAACACAATACTGAAAGACATTCAAATCCCACAGTAAGATCAGAAATACTGCTGAAATAAATCGTGGTCTGGTTTCTTCGGACACCTTACCAAACTGTTTTGGTATTAAACTAAAATATCTGTGTTTGTTAATTGAAGTAGTTACTGAGAATCACCTTTGGGGTGCACGGCGTCCGTCTCTGTGCAACGGTCCAGTTTCGGGACCGCGTGATAGGAAGACACATAGGAGACAGTTTGATGTCTTCATATGGGTTCTCCCTTAACACTTCCGCTACACGATTTGAGACACACAGAGAGTAAGTAGTTTCCATCATGAGACATACTTGCATCATTGTGTGCTTAATGTACAGTAACAGTGTAAAGTTTTAATCTAGAAACTTAAGTCTGGAGCTTTACAGTTTAGCTATGAGTATTAATAAGTGCAAAACAATCTGATAACTGTACAATAATCTGATAAGTGGCAATTCTTTAGTTTTACCAATGGTTTCAAGTAATCTGATTATGCGGAAAATCCAGGTTTACATGAGTCAATAATCAGAATTGTTTTAGTAGTCTCTCTACCATTAGTAAAGATAGTAGTTTAATGTCATGTCCCAGTAACTACATGCTGCTTAATTCTTCATTCTGATTGGTCAGAAAGTGGTAATTAGTTTTCTATAACAGCAGCTCGGACAATGCGTCCGACTACAAGGCAAATCTTAGGTTTATATTAATGCTCTCCTTCTAATACATTATTGTTTCCATAATAACAACTTACACAGAGACTTATACGGTGCACAGTTGTTATTGTGAAGTTTCAGGGTGGTAACAGTTATTCCTTACTTAATCCATGTTGTATTTTTGATTTCAGGGTATTTACAACTAACGAGTCGACTCTCAAGTCACTTCTCCACTACGCTAAATATTTATTGGGAAGTTTTAAAGCTAAGGGTGATAATTGCACATTAACTAACCCTAACCCTAGTTTTTCCCCTCTTTTTGGTTTTTGTGTGTACATGTCCAGATTAAATTAAACATATAACACAATGTTTAGGCTACAATCCTCATGACTTTATCAGATTTCCTGCAAGTATGATACATATATCGTATGTGTGCTGTTTAGGTGATCACTTGAGTAATCCTGTAACTGGCAAAATCAGACCGTAATCTTGTTATTAGTGTGAATTAAACCATCTGTTAAACACACATTATGATTAAACATTCTGTCAAATTTGAGGTTTCATGCTTTCACTGCCTATTCTGTGTTCCCTGAAGCGGTAACTGGTCTCTCACATTCCAGATTTCCCAGCATGCCTACAGACTGTGTGTTTAACATTTGCTTAGCTGCAGCTGTTCTGTCCCAATCTTGTCCAAAAACCTGTCATTTCGCACTCTGTGTTTCATCATCATAGCTTTTCGGTTACGCATGTGTTTTGGCTTCCTCTTTTTCTGAGTTCATGAGTCTGAGTCAAGACTCACGGATGATGTCTTCATAGATGCTGTCTTGTGACCGGGTGTGGTACAGCCCTGAGCGGCGTCCCTCCGTCTCTCTGGACCCCTGCTGAGCTGTCCAACGCACCACGTCCTCGAATTCAAATGACTTCCTGTTGAGTGACACGGTAGATGATACGTGAAATCACCTTTTGTGCAACTTCTGATCTCTGACTATCGTTTTTTTTTTTTTAACAGCATGTGTATGCTGAAAGTGCAAACAAATCATCTGAATCAATAGTACAAAATGTGCTTTGTGTGTAAACCCACATTAACAAAGTACAACCAGGCCACTTGAGGTCAGACGAAATGTGATAATTGGGGCAGGTGACATACTGCCTCCGTGTCCCATTGCAGTCATTAGTGGGAATGTGTTACAGAACAGCTGGAATTCTAAACCACACACCCAGCTACAAAAAAATGACTTTAAAGATTTTTAAATACAAGAGCGTGTGAAAATGTAAAAAAAAAAAAAAAAAAAGAGGCCCCATGTGACTGTTGGCTGAGACTGAAGTAGGGCAAGTGGAGACAATAGGCTCAGACTCTCGCAGAGAAAACCTGACATCACAGCTGGAATGGAGCCAAGACAGCTACATTCTCACCCTCTCCTGCTTCAAGGTCCTAAGCTTTGACAAGCAAAGAAGCGAAACTGATGGAGAGGATGTCAGAAACGGAACGCACAATCCAGGTTTCAGCCTCTCAATTTACCATTTGCATATGGTGTTTAAGTGAGATCGAAATATTTTGAGTTTGATGGCAGAATAAAAACAATGACATACAGGCTGTTTCCTTGAAACAACAAGCAAGCTTGACAATGAGCCTGTGATATACCTAAACTCTGGATGCACACAGCAAATTAGAAAATTAGATTTTGTAACCACATTGCTTAAGTCTTTTACAAAGTAAGTATCTGGATATTTGATTAGCTGACATCTGTTTCTTTGCTAAACCACAAACAAGACAGACTGTCATTAGCAAGTTTTGGTTGGAATCCCAGCGTCATAAAAGGCCATGCTGTCATTAGATGCATAATAAGCAAAGACATATATAATTTGTTACATTAGATTGAATAGAGACGGTGAACCCCCCCAGCTGGAGATGGCAAACAAATAAAGGCCCAAAAACATGTGGAACATGTTTCGGGTGGGAACATGGAGACTAGAGGCTTTAGTGTTTGAATAGAGATCAACAGAGTGAAAAATGGTGTCATAAAATATAAGTGACTCTTGCCGCTTATCTTTGCCTTGTTTTTGTTTTTTTAATTCACGTCCATTTTACAGCAATGAATCTTCCACGAATGCTTTTAGAAATGAGTAACACGAAGGTTTTTTTTTTTTTTTTTTTTTCCAAATTACATAGCCAAATGGAGCCTGAACAACCAACAAAAGATATAGTTATCAAAAATCTTTATATGAAACCAGCATTATAATGTTCTTTAATAAAACGTAAAAGTGTGTTTCAATTCTGTGTAGAATGCATAATTTCTTGTACATTAATTCAAAAAGATGGCTAGCTAGAGAGACATTTATTTAACATTTTACATGGAAGGAGTCTTCAAGAGAAAGTCTAAGAACGGATTATGTCCGTCCTGCGGCTATTCGGTAGCTACAGTGCCCTCCACTAATATTGGCACCCTTGGCAAATATTAGCAAAGAAGGCTGTGGAAAACTGTCTTTAGTGTTTAAGCTTTTGATCTTTTGTTTAAAAAATTCACATAAATACTCTGCTCTCATGGATACCAAACAGTTGCAAACAAAACAGGTTTCTAAAAAAAAAAAATCTTTGTTAAATATAGGTGTGCAACAATTATTGACACCCTTTTAGTCAATACTTTGCGCTACCTCCCTTTGCCAAGATAACAGCTCTGAGTCTTCTCCTATAATGCCTGATGTGGTTGGAGAATACATGGCAAGGGATCTGAGACCATTCCTCCATACAGAATCTCTCCAGATCCTTCAAATTTCGAGGTCCACATTGGTGGACTCTCCTCTTCAGTTCACCTCACAGGTTTTCTATGGGTTTCAAGTCAGGGGACTGGGATGGCCATGGCAGGACCTTGAATTTGTGGTCAATAAACCATTTTTGTGTTGATTTTGATGTATGTTTTGGATCATTGTCCTGCTGGAAGATCCAACCATGGCCCATTTTAAGCTTTCTGGCAGAGGCAGTCAGGTTTTCATTTAATATCTGTTGATGTTTGACAGAGTCCATGATGCCATGTATCCTAACAAAATGTCCAGGTCCTCTGGCAGAAAAACAGCCCAAAACATTAAAGAGCCACCACCATATTTAACCGTGGGCATGAGGTACTTTTCCATATGGCTACCTCTCTGTGTGCACCAAAACCACCTCTGGTGTTTATTGCTAAAAAGCTCTATTCTGGTTTCATCTGACCACAGAACCCAATCTCATTTGAAGTTCCAGTAGTGTCTGGCAAACTGAAGATGCTTGAGTTTGTTTTTGGATAAGAGTAGAGGCTTTTTTCTTGATACCCTTCCAAACAACTTGTGGTGATGTAGGTGATTCGGATTGTAGTTTTGGAGACTTTCTGACCCCAAGATGCAACTAACTTCTGCAATTCTCCAGCTGTGATCCTTGGAGATTTTCTGGCCACTCGAACCATCCTCTTCACAGTGCGTTGAGACAATATAGACACACGTCCAATTCCAGGTTGATTCATAACATTTCCTGTTGACTGGAACTTCTTAATTATTGCCCTGATGGTGGAAATGGGCATTTTCAAAGCTTGTGCTATTTTCTTATAGCCACTTCACATTTTGTGAAGCTCAACAACCTTTTTCCGCACATCACAGCTATATTCTTTGATCTAACCCATTGTTATGAATGCCTAAGGGAATTTGGCCCATGTGTTACCTCATATTTATACCCCTGTGAAACAGGAAGTCATGGCTGAAGAACTTCCTGTTCCTAGTCACCCAGGTGTACTAAAGAAAATGTTAAATATCCATGGGAATATACTCCAAATATATTTTTCTCATATAAATTCATAGGGGTGCCAATAATTGTTTATATTTAACAGAGTTTTCTTTTGGATAATCCTGTGTTGTGTTTGCAATTGTTTGAGAGCCATGAGAGCAGAGTATTTTTGTGAATTTTTTTTAACAAAAGATCAAAAGTTTAAACAATGAAGACAATTTTTCACAGCCTTCTTTGCTCATATTTACCAAGGGTGCCAATATTAGTGGAGGGCACTGTAGCTCCGTATTATATTTGTCTCATTAACTTGAGACAATGAGGTAATGACTGTTGAAATAGGTGCTACAACGCAAGTGATAACAAGGACTAACTTATTTCACAGATATTCCACAACAAGTATGACGCATTGTTCTTTAATAAATAAGGATTGCAGTCATTGGCAAACTGCTGTGGTAGTACCTTTTTTTGTGCTGTTGTCTTGATATGAGCTGTTATTGGAAAATAATCAACTCCAGGGTGGTAACAGTAACTCCGCTTCACACCAGGCTACATCACACCATCCCTTCATTGATTTTTTTCCTCTAACTTGACGTACACCAAACTTTTTAAAATATCTGATATGGTAATTAAAGGTATAAACAGGTAAACACTACCAGTTGTCATACCCTCATTCACTCACCTGTTCTTTCTGTTTCTCGAAATGCCATTGCTGGTGGTGACAGGACACGGTGGAGGCGGAACACTGGGTGGGCATATGACATCATGCTTTCTGAGATGTTTTGATTGGCTCACAGTAGAAGCTGTCTTCTCCCATTGGTCTGAATATACAGATGGGTTGTTGGCTCCTTGGTACTGGAATGTGCGTTGTGGTTTTGGTGGTGGTGTGATGAGATTCTGGGGTCTCAGTTCAGCACCCCCTGAGGTGAGATGCTTAGACACAGGTGAGAGATCTTTCTCCCTCTTCCAGGGAGAATCCTCGCCCTCCAGTCTCCTCCAAAAACCCCGAGAAGTGTAGAAGTTCCCAGGGGGCAGAGAGTCATCAGGATCTTCGTCACCCTCAGGCAGAGATGTGATATTGTCATCCATGACATGATCAATGGCATCATTATCGCTTTTCTGCTTTGAAGCATCCCATTTGTTTACAGGACGCTGCGCTCGGGTCAGGCCTGGTGATGACTTAGTCCTAGGAGTCGAGATTACACGTTCACTTAAAAGTGGTCGGTTGTGCTCGGGTTCAGATTTCCGTCCCACTGTGTACTGTCCGTGACTAGTCTGGTTTTCCCTGAAATCCAAACCCAGGCTTTTGGCTTTAGACAGGTCAGCTTTTCCATGCAGTCCATCAGTTTTATTGTCCAAGAGAATGACATTTCTCACATCCCCAGAACGAGTACATGAGACAGGGGTGCCTGGGGCCTTAGGCCTCCCTCCATGTGCATCCTCATGCTGACTGAGCCCCTCCCACTGTGAGATCTTCTGCTTGATGCTGATGCCTGACTCCCGCGCAAACGCTCTCCCCGAAACAGGCAACTGGCATGCAGTCGCTGATCTTCCTCCTCCACCTCTTCCTCCTCCTCCTCCTTCTGGTTTGCCATAGTCTACTCCCAGGGCCAGCATGGCGAGCAGGCCAGTCCTCACTGCACAGACATCACTGCAGGAAGCCTATGCATCTGTCTGCCATTGTTGGACAGGATAAAGTACTCAGCAGAACAGTGAATCTATTCAGGATGAATGTCCCCACCCTCAGGACAGGTTAACAGGATTCACTGTTGATGCTTTGTAGTAAAACACATTGATGTTTCCAATTCCCAGTTCCCACAGCATTATTCAATCAAACTGCCTCCTACGAAGTAAACATAAAAAAGTAAATTGATATGCAAGAGTCCAAATGTAAGACCATTTGACAAGTCTGGCTGAATGCCAACAACAGAGGCTACAGCAGCCCATCGAATGGATGTGCATAAAGGGAGGAAGCAGCAATGGACTGTCTCTGTCAAGGTCAGCAGTGTGGCCAAAAATAATCAAAAACAGAGAACGACAGAGACAACGGCAGGAACTGGAGGCATTGTGCAGGTCATCTGCAGGGGCCCCATCACCCACAGCAACTAGGCTATTTAAACCCCCACCCACTTGTCACATTTCCCTCTCTAGCTGGGTGTCCCCTAGTACCACTATGCATTAACACACTCGAGAATAATGTAATTCAGTTTCACTCCCTGAGAAAACGGGCCTTTCAGTATTGCACGAAAAGGACAGGCATTTCAAGTATTTTTATGTCCATACTCATAATAGACAGCTTTTTGTCAGGGCACAAGAGCAGCCTTTGAGGACCCTTAGGCATTTTTGATCAAAATTTTTTTTTTTTTTTTTTTTTTTTTTAAATCTGCAGCCTTTCATGCATGTTAGTAAGCTGGTGTCTGTGGAACAAGCTGAACTTAAATAAAGCCCACTCAAAATACGTTCAGGGATTCTGTCTCTCAGGCCTTTGCTGGAGCTGGGATGGAACCTGGCAGCCGTAACACGAGCGCCTCATCCACAGCCAAAGCGTATTGGACACGTTGCACACTGCGCTGAGGAGACTGAAAAGTGGTCATACAGGAAGACGTGATGGAATTCTTCTGTACCGAGCATCTAGAGTATTATAATAATAATAGTTTTATGTGCTACATTCCATTAGACATGGACACATATGGTGCCTTTATGCTGGTTGACCTAAAATAATTATGTGCTGGAATCCATGCAAGATCAGAGCCAAAACCCTGCCCCCAGGATCAGTGCACCACATCAACCGAATGACCCACTTGTGTGCATGTAAGTGTGTGTATGTGTGTGGGTCTGTCTGTCAGTCTGTTTTGCAGGAAGATTTCCCCTGTGCTTCCTGAGATGCAGGAAGTAAGGATCAGCAGAAAGTCCATAATGATGGTTTGTCATCGTGGTGCATTCCAGCCTTTCTTTTTTGGGAAAGTTGTTTAATTCGAGCCTGGATGTCTAATTCTGCAGGCTGAGTTTTATAGCTCTTGCATATTCTGGCCAGAATATTTTGGCTGCAGGGGCAAGGGTTTGTCACAAACAATGTAATTTTGGTGCAAACAAACCACATGACTCAGTATAACTCATTTTGTAGGCTGACTTAAAGCTTTGTTAAAAGTTTTTGGTCTCTTCTGAAGTGCCACTATGTAAGACCCTGTGCTTTTTTCAGGCTGTGTGAGGGGGTTAGAGGATACCAAAGCATAATTTAATGACAATGATGCTTGGAACATTTCAACAATCTGAGATTCACGGTCATTACTCAAACCTTTCCCTTAATTCCTTAGCTCTGGGACGTTAAAATACAATCTGTAGGTGCAGCATGAGCTCTAGGAGGTTTCGATTTCGATACAAGAATAGTATCACATACCGTATACACAAAAAAAAAAAAAAAAAAAAAAAAAAAAAAAAAAAAAAAAAAAAAAAACAGCATGGCAAAACAAAAGTCATCTGCCATCCATTACCCTGAGTTTAAAATAGATTATGCCATTTGGTAGTTCTGTTTTTGTATACTCATTGTTTCCAAGAGCATGAATCAAAAGTCTCTTTTAAAACACACAAAAGATCTGTTTTGACCACCAATGTGTTTTCAAGCTCACTTAAAATCAAGCCACTACCAACACTACCTAGAAGTTCAACTTTATCTGTTCTTGTAAAAATGCACCATCAGTATGTGGCGGTCCAGAAGGAAAACACCTGGTAGCGTTCACACCAGAGGTACTTGTGATGGTGTTCAACCGTGCATCATGAATACATTATGCTAAATGACCTGAGACAGTGTTGGGTGGCAGACATCACATCACGCATTTCAGAAAAAGGATCACTAGTCCTTCTGTCTGACACCACATTGGTACGAGGTACAGGACAAGGCTAAGGGTTTCCCTCTGACAAAGCCAGCTAATAGCTGCCAAAACACAGGAGCTGGCATTGCTGCCTCACAGCTCCAAGGTCCTGAGTTCGATCCTGAGCTCAAGTTACAATCCGTGTGAAATTTCGCATGTTTTTCTCCCCCAAGTTTGCGTGGGCTTCCTCTGGGTTCTCACTCACTGTCCAAAAACATGCCAGTAGTTGGACTGGCTACACTAAAATTGCCTGTAGGTGTGAATGAGCACGTGAGTGTGTGTATGCAATGGATTGGCGTCCCATCCGGTGTGCACAGCGTTCCCAGGATAGGCTCCAGACCCCCCACATGACCCTGACCAGGAAAAGTTGTTACTGAAGATCAATGAAGGAATGAAAAATGACACAAGGCTACTTGAAACACGCGTTGACGGATTTTGTCGAGTTATAAAGAAGCTGGCAAAGATGATCTACCAGATTGACCAGCTCGGTCTGTGTTTTGGCAGCTGGTCAGCCTAAGGATTTTCCAGCAGGGGTGAGAAACGGTAGTGCCTAAATTAAGGAAAAAGAAAACCTAGAAGGCTTTCATTTGTGGGAGAGGGATGAAGCTGAGACATTAAGATGAAACAGCTGCCTCAGACCCAGGATAAAGCAGTCGCTTTGTTGTCTGAGCCACCTGCTTACCCACAACACAACTGGAGCTCCAAATGACTGCTTGTGCTTTCAGACAAGAAATGAGCTACACCTACACGTGAGCATAAATGAGACATTAGTATTAAAACAACCCTTAATTATCCCACATAGTCCTAAATAAGGCTGATTGGCACTGAAAGACACTTTAGGTAAAGTTTTACATGAGGGAACTTGCCATGGATGGCTTGGATGGTGGGAAATAGTTAGAAACATGGATGAGTTCAGTTCATGGATGGAGTGCAAACCGTTATGAACAAACCATCTAAACTCGACTAAATGTGTATAATACATTATACACAAATACAGTATTCATTAAACTAGACGGTATTAATTCAACTAGACCTGGACACCCTGAGATGATGTTCATAGTTAAATATAAAACAGAATCAAGAGCAATTTATAACTTATAACTAGTACATAAACCAGTGTTTGCCGAGATAAATTATGAAAGTTAAGTCTGAATGATTTTTTTTTTTTTTTTTTGGATGAAAAATTAAACGGTAATAAGGATGTAGGAGTCTTTAAAAACACTCACCTCAGATGAATTTCAAAATAGTAATTTTAACCAAAAAAAAAAAAAGCGTTGATTTCCACACAGCTCCGCATTTTAAGGCGCTTTTTGTGTTTGGAAACAAAACCGTTAAACAGACTCCGTCAGTGGACTCCCTTCCAGGCGTTTCGTTATTGTAAGAATAAATTTTTTAAAAATATAAACGACACCAAAAATCAGTTTTGCCCGTTTAAAAATGTTTGAAAGTTGACATATCCGCGGCGCAGTCTTGACATGGAAATGGAAGCTAACGCTGCTAATTAGCCTGTTAGCTCACTCATATTCATTCTCCTCTCTCACTCTCTGAGGTTCCAGAGTCCTCTTCGGTAAGAAAAGTGGATTTTTTTTCAGAGGACGCGAATTTCATTCTCCTGTCGAGTTGTTAAAAACGTAAGACAACAACAACAACAAAAACTTAAACCCGACTAGGAGTTGGTTCGTTTCGGCGTTAATCCTGTGAGCTCCGTGTCCTGCTGTCAGTTTGCCATCTGAGCAAACTTTCCTCTCAGTGGATCAGCAGATGGGCTGTGACCATAAAACACTTCATCCTCTCCTGGTGATCTAAATGGGAAATGCACTGGTTTGTAATAATGCATTTCACTCCAGTGTTAGCAGAAAGCAATATGACAAAAAAAAAAACAACAACAAACAAACAAACAAAAACAACAACAAAAAACAAACAAACAAATACAACAGTTATTCATTTCATTAGAATTTATTGACTCAAACTTTTTTTGAAGGCTTCCAACAGTGACATCCAGAGTACATTCACAGAAAACACTGACCTGCTTGTATATCAGAGGATCACAGTTTTCACAAATGTATCAGAGATATATTTTATGGGCATAAATTCCAAAATATTTAATACTGAATTCTAAAATATTGTTATTAGGCACTTCCAAACATTGTGTGTGTGTGTGTGTGAGATATTTATTTTAGACACCAAACCAGTTAAAATTTTGAGTTTGTATCATATTAACACCACTTAGATTGAACTTGACAGCATTTGTACTTGTTTTTGATTAAATAATAATTATAAGAACTATAAAGACTTTGATAATGGATTATTGTGACGTTCATCACCTTAATATCTTTAAAAATATATATATAAATAAATAAAAAATAATACAGATCCCTGGAGATTCCCGGGACTCTACACTGGGAACCACAGTTATGTAATGGAGTAACAGTTAAACCTGTGTGAAGAAATCGCACCTTCTTCTGTTTACACCTTCACACATTTTAAAAGAGGTAAAAGAGTTTGCATGTCATTACTTAGGCTTTGACAAGTTTGTTCAGTAGAAAATCCAGTGAGCTGTCCAAAACTACATCTCATTTTGTATACTATTTTATTCTGTATACAAAACATTAATCAATACATCTAATATATAAAGTTAAGTGCTAAAGATTAAGGCAGAAACCTGTATGTGAGTGTGTGTGTGTGTGTGTGTGTTAGATAGCAATAGTTTATAACCCTTTAGTCAGCCTTGACGCCTTCTTTAATGAGGTTGAGCTCATAGCACAGTGTCTCGTAGCGATAGGCCATACGGATCTGAGCCACATTTGTCTTGCGTATATCGTTGCCTTCTGGACCTTCCTTCAAATAATTATCACCCAGGAACTGAACCTTCTCCTGTTTGGGGACGAATGAAAAGGTTGGCATACATTGTTAAAGATAGAAAAACAAATACAGTAAATCAATTTGTACTCAATCACTCATAGGTGTACATAGTTGTATTTATGTACATTTTATGTCAGTTAAACTACAATGAACATGTAAGCCTTAAGGATTTCCAAATATAAATAAAGCATAGTCCTTCATGAAGGACTGGTAATGACTTTTAATCTACCATACATAAAGACAAGAAACGTCTAGAAGTTCTTGCATTTTATTTATTGACCGTGAGCAGGTGTTATTCACATCAAGACTCAGTCATGTGTCAGTCAGTCAGGTCAGTGTGCCATAAAACCTCTATAAATACTCTACCATATCATACCTACCATAAATACTCAATGTAATAAACGAATAAACCATACCTCATGTGACAGGCCACTCTGCAGGACGCTATTTCTTGCGATTTCGCACATGTCACAGGTGCTGAGCTTGAACACCTGAGCTGCAATGGCATATTCCTCCATCAAGGGTTCCTGAAGGACAAAAAGACATTTACTTTACCATTTTACATTTTTTTCCAAAAGTATCTTGCACCATAGCCATTAGTGCCCCCAGCCATTATGTTTACTTATATTATAACACTACAAATACTACTATAATCTTATTTAAAGTATAAAATTATATGCTGAACTTGGGGTAGGGATTCCAAGTTGAGGGGACATTTTTGTAGGTTTTTTCTAGTTCCAGGTCAGAAATGACAAGATTTGTTCGAACATCATCATTGGTTTTGGTGGACTTTTGTGTACTTTAGCATTTATTCATAATGACTGTACATGAGTTGCGGTTGTGCATCAGTAACCTTTTTTTTCTGGCCCAGTCATATCTCACCTTGGTGTAGTGGAATTGCATGGGGTCATCAGTGGACAGAGACACCACCAGGCCCTTCTTGTGGAACTCCAGCAGTGGATTTTTGTTATACTCCAGGAAGAGACTGTTATTGCTAAGAGGAGACATGGCAATCGGGACCTGAGTCAGGAAGTACAGATACTGCAGAACTGGGCTCTGTGGGACAGAGAGATATACAGAACTCCTTGTATGTGTTGGATGACTTCCAAACCCAATCTTATAGTGAGTCTGGTAGTTTTCATAACTCAACATGGCAAAAAACTTTCTTTCACAAGAAGAGGTCACTGGTTTTGTATGTCATGTAGTGGGATGTGAGCATCTAAGGTTGAGATATGAATCCTGTGAACTTCACAAACCTTTATTTTCTGTAACACCAGCTTAGACAGTAGTTATGGCTGCAAGACTGGTTAATATTAATGCACTCATACCCATGTTACCATTTCTATAGTAGCAACCTACACAGGGATTTATATGGAAGACACTCCATAGAAATAGATTTTAAAAATTGTGTGTAATTATTGAATGGTTTCTGTGAGGAGATATGTATTTAGCTGGAATCTCCAGCTAACCCTAACCCTGTGCTTTGTAACAGTCAGGGGTAATGCTGTTCCTTTACGTTTTTAAATTGCTGTAGTATAAGAGGACTGAAACACTTTGGAACGTGCTGTTATAGGAAAATAATCAACTTTGGGGTGGTAACAGCATCTTTGCTTCATATCTGGACATCACCCAACCCCATCATTGAGTATTCACTTATAACAGCACACTTCCAAGTGTTTTATTCCTTACATATTAGACTGTTAAGGATAATTAGTGACAGTCTGCACTGTGCTTGAGTCTTGAGGTATAAATATACTAACGACATGGTCAGGGCTAGACTGCATTAGAGTTGGTGTTTTACTCTGTCTTTAATGTCTGTCTGCCTTGAATATTTTTCATAGTCTGATTATAGATATGCTTTTTGTATCCTAGATCTTTCCTTATCATTTTAAATCTATTTTTACTTATTTAGCAGATAGTTTTATTCAAAGCAATTTATGGGTAAGGAGAATATAATCCAAGCAAAGAGGGCTTTAGAGTGTTAACAGATAAACTTAACAATTGTAGCAGCCTAACCTCACCCCATCCCTCTGGTCACTAGCTCAGAACGTTAAATTGTGACCCAACACCGCATCAGTTCTCAGAACGAATACAGCTGCAACTGGTGTCACCTGTTAATACGGGCAGGTAACACACTGACCTTCTTGAGGTTGAGGCCATGAGAGATGTTGTCCGCTGTCATGAAACAGGCTAGCAGATGGGTGATAGCACCTGCCTCTCCACAGTGTGGCCTGAACAGGAACGTGTTCATTCCTCTTTCCCTGGTAAAACACAAATACACATTTTACCTAGAAATGTCTCAGAATCTATAAACAAATAAACAGGATGTCCAAATTTACTCCCGGAATGTCACAGAGCTATTCAATTTATAGTTGTCTAACCAGCTGACGAGTTGAATCAGCTCTATTAGGTCTCCAGGACCTCTGCTGGTCTAAACTGCATACAACAGGATTATGTACCCAATGCAAACTCATTAAATGCATAGCACTGATGGGACTTGGGTGATTATTTTCCATGCCCCACTTCCTGTGTTGTGGACACTTACTTGCGCAGCTGGTTGAGTATGGCAATGTTGGCATACATGTAGTAGATGTAGTAAGTGTAAGATGGGTTCTTCACAATGTCCCATTTGTTTGGCTTAGGGCTCTTGGTGGAGAACATGTGACCACTGTGCTTGGATTCGTCATCCACACTGTCAAAGCCTGTGACCTGTGGGCACGTTAAAGAAAGGAAAGATGTACCCATACAGTGTTCAGACAGTAGGACGGACAGTTGAGTGAAAAAGTTTGCAAATCATTAAGTGGAGGTGACAAAGAAATTTATGTTAAATAAAGAAATTCATGTTAGATTTTACTGATGGTCCACGGTTATCACAATTGAATTAATTCAATTTAATTATGTTAACATACTGCATTAGTAATGGACAGGTTATAACATTTTGCAGCACATCCTTTCTGAATGTGATATAAATATTTTCTAATAACTGCTTCCAACCTCTTTTCTATCCTCTGTATAGCTTATGGGTTCACCCACAATCCTCCAATCATTCATCCTGACATATCTGTTCTAACACTGTCAGAATGCTTGGCCAATCTTTGCCAATTCTTCATGACATTTCTGACATATCTGTCATGTATAACCTTTCTCTGAGCCTGAGAGTGTCAAAGTAGAAATGAATTTAGCCTTTTTCTGGATTATTAATTTATTTCAGGATACACTGTAGAAATAAAACCACTAGACTGAAGATAGGAGGTTGGATAACATAATAACTAGGATTTTGGTCTTTATTATATTTTATTTGTATACTGTATGTATGAATGATGTTAGGTTGTCTGTCACTCTCACTGAGTCACTTACATGTTGCAGGAAGATGCTCAGTTCAGGGTTGGACTGGGGGTCAATGGTGGCTTGGAAAATTGGCATGAAGATATTCTCCAGCATCTTCCCAAAGTGAGGCACGAAGTTCCTGGCTCTGAAAATGTCACTGGATGAGGAGACAACAGACTCAGAATGAATTAAAAGCCATTTAAAATCAATTAGGGACTGCAAAAATGTTGGATATGGATAACAGTGTGAGGTAGGTGTCTGGGGCAGAAAAGCTATAGGGTGGAATTTATTGTGTTAAGCGCATTTTAATAATTTTCCAGTCAAATGTTTGGGCATACCTGCTCATAAAAAGTTTTTTTTTTATTTTTTTACTTGTGCTATTTTCTATTTAAAAATAACTATGAAGACACATATAGGATTATACAATGACCAAGAAAAGTGTTAAACAATTTCAAACTTGTTGGCTGTACATGTGAACAATACTCCATGTGTGTAGACATACAATTGTACCACATTTCACAAGATTCCAGGACAAATGTGTGTGGATATATGCAGGTTCTACTTGTTTAATGTGCAAAACATTATCAGAACGTACTAGATTCTGGGTACTTGAATCATCCACTTGAGGTTACGGGAAAACACTCTGTTCTTATTGAACCAGCTGGAGAGTTTTGTCCACTCACTGGGACTGCAGCCATAGATGGAAAGACGAGGCTCAGCATACTGGTACTTAGCATCCTCGAGGTCACTGGCCACTTCCTGTGTCATAAAGATCCATACTGATTGGTTGATCAACCATTAAATCAAGTAATGTTTTTTATGAAAAGTCCGATTTTTCCCCAAACACAAATGAAGGACAGTTATCCAGTGGAGAACCTCCAAATGTTGAGGTTAACCTTATAGGAGTTGTCAGTCTTACTGTGTACCTTCAACTCCTCACCTTAATGATGGTGGCGAAGTATTCTCCTCCAATGTGATTCTCAGTCTTCAGATAAAGGTCACGTAGCTCACTGGCCCCCACAGGGTTGTACTTGGCATTGAATTTATCAAAGCGCTGGAAGGTTTGTCTACCCTGCAGGAACAGGACTGAAGATCAGATGACAGTGTAAAATTCAGATACCAGTTTCACAAGTTATCACCAGGGGTGATACATTTCTGTGATCACAATCTTAGAACCCTTTACATGACCAGAGGTGTAGATGGTTCAACTGGGATTTAATAGCATTTTTTTTAAAAATTGCAATATTAGACCAAATCAGCCATATGGATTCCATTGGTATGAGAGTAGAACCTACAGCATGCACATCCAGTGAATCCACGGTCAGGTCATAGGGATGTAGATTGAGGGAGGCAAAGACCTCCTTCAGGGTCATGTCTTTGCCTTTGATATTGTGCACCACTCGTTCAGCATCTACTCGGTAGGACTTCTTGATGAAGCGCAGAAGATGCTTCTGGTTCATACAGGCAGCAGCATGAATGTGAGTGTCGACCTACAGACAAAGCAGAAATGTAGGACCAAAATGCAGACAAAAGAACTTTCTTAACTTGGCAGCTTAGCTGCAAATATATAAAAGCTAATGAGGATTATATCTTTAGATCTGCAGTACCTTCCTACAGTTGTAGAAGTCCCTGTGGGGGTTTTTCTTCAGCTCCTTCATTTCCTCCATTTCGTTCAGCATCTCATGCACGTTAAACTTGGACATGAGGAACTTCAGACGACGGTGAGTGTACGTCTTTCTAAAAAGGCCCAATCAAATACACTTGAAACATTCATGGAAACAACTACATTTCTAATTATGCAATACAATTTCAATATCCTTGGCAAATATCTCTAGAGCCACTGTAATTATTGTGAGTTTGAGGCTTTGTATTATTTACTATTCGGTAGACCAGTGATCACCAGCCCTGTTCCTGGAGATCTACCTTCCTGAAGACTTTAACTCCAACCATAATCGTGCCCACCTGACCATCTAATTATTCCCTTAAGAAGTTCTTGATCTACTAAAACAGGTGTGTTAGATTTTGGTTGGAGATGAAACCTACAGGAAGGTAGCACTCAAGGAAGAGGGTTGGTTACCACTGCTGTAGACTATCAACCATTTACATCAAACTTCAGGTTCTTGGTCTTTCCATTTTATTGTGTACTACAGTTTTATTGTGTACAACTCACGTTGGGCCCTGGGCAATGAGGGCAATGAGGAAGTTCATGTCATCGATGAAGGTGTTGTAGTCAGGAGCAGGCAAGGGCAAGGGCTGGTGTTTGTCTGCAGCTGCTGCGTCTTTATAGACATAGATAACACCTTCCCGCATGCGAGCCACGTAGCCAGCGTCAGAAGCCAGAGACTTGGTGTTGAAAGGATCCTCTCCTTGTTTAGGAGGTGAAGTGAAGACTGCCACGCACAACACAGACTGTTATAAACTCATGTTTTGTGTTTTACTGAGCAGAAATAACTACTGTGTTAATGATATAGACTGCTCAGAAACAGTGATGTGGTGTAATTAAAATGCACTGAATAGAGTGAACAATCTTCCAATCAACTACATTTTACACTATATTCGATCGCGATAACTTGATTGGTCTGTTTCCTACCTGGCTGCACCAGATTCTCTGGTTTCCACTTCTCCCCCTCAAGCTCGCACAGGTACTGAGATGCGGTTTGGGGGAATCTCTGCAAAGCCAGCCTCATGTACTTTTCTCTGATGGTCAAAGCACGGAACAGACCCTTGCAGGCCACCTCAAAGTCATCCATTGTCACCTGAAAGAAAAACAGATTGTTATGGATTGAGTGCTTTATTATACTATTTAATCGAGCAGTTATAATTTGAAGCAGGTATTTATGTCGCCACTGGTAAAATCAGCTAGTTACAAATACTTACACAAATTATTTAGGGGGAAATTGCATAATGTTCACGTTAGGGAGTAAGGCAAAATGTTTTTTAGAGGCAAGTTGCAAATTTAAAGCATTATTTGGTACTTTATCAGTAAATATTCACCAAACTGAGTAATAGACAAAGAACATATAAAATTACATGATGCCAAATCAAGTTCCCTGCTTGTGTCCCTCCCCTGCATAGCCACTTTAAATTTACATTTATGGCATTTGGCAGACGCCCTTATCCAGAGCAACTTACATTTATTTCATTTATACATCTGAGCAATTGAGGGTTAAGGGCCTTGCTCGAGGGCCCAACAGTGGCAGCTTTGCAGTGTTGGGATTTGAACTTACGACCTTCCGATCAGTAGCCCAACATCTTAACCAATGAGCTACCACTGCCCTGTCATGGCTAGGTTCCTGAAACCCAATCTCAGACTGACTTCTGCACCTAAGTTCATGTTCCAAGGGAGAAGGCACTGGTCAGTGATGTGCAGGAGGTTGTCATGTGCATATTTCATGTAAAAACATTATGCTGCACAACACATGGTTTGGTTTCAGGTGCATTACAGTGGGGAGAATAGTAAAATTGACTACATGCGACTCCTTGATCAAGAGCCTAGCTTAAATACTTTCAAGGAACCAGAAATTTATGGAACATTCCTGCTTGTTTGTAAAAAAAAAAAAAAAAAAAAAAAAAAATATATATATATATATATATATATCAGACTCTCAGGAGATTGCATATGTAAACGCACCCCAGAGGCATAGTCTCCTGTGATGGTCACCCTCTGGAAGTGAGGCACCTCGAGATAGGTTGGTATATCTTCCAGCTGTTGGGAGCGAAGGAGATGCTTCTTGCTGTGAGAGAGTTAAAATCAGAGGTAAGGTCAGTGAATGACAATACTGACGATGATGATATTAACAGCAATGTCATTAACTGCATTGTTGTATGTTATTTTAAGCGTGTTATACAGGTGCATCTCAATAAATTAGAATGTCGTGGAAAAGTTCATTTATTTCAGTAATTCAACTCAAAGTGTGAAACTCGTGTATTAAATAAATTCAATGCACACAGACTGAAGTAGTTTAAGTCTTTGGTTCTTTTAATTGTGATGATTTTGGCTCACATTTAACAAAAACCCACCAATTCACTATCTCAACAAATTAGAATATGGTGACATGCCAATCAGCTAATCAACTCAAAACACCTGCAAAGGTTTCCTGAGCCTTCAAAATGGTCTCTCAGTTTGGTTCACTAGGTAAGCCACAAACATTCATTGCCAAAGAAGCTGGCTGTTCACAGAGTGCTGTATCCAAGCATATTAACAGAAAGTTGAGTGGAAGGAAAAAGTGTGGAAGAACAAGATGCACAACCAACCGAGAGAACCGCAGCCTTATGAGGATTGTCAAGCAAAATCAATTCAAGAATTTGAGTGAACTTCACAAGGAATGGACTGAGGCTGGGGTCAAGGCATCAAGAGCCACCACACACAGACGTGTCAAGGAATTTGGCTACAGTTGTCATATTCCTCTTGTTAAGCCACTTCTGAACCACAGACAACGTCAGAGGCGTCTTACCTGGGCTAAGGAGAAGAAGAACTGGACTGTTGCCCAGTGGTCCAAAGTCCTCTTTTCAGATGAGAGCAAGTTTTGTATTTCATTTGGAAACCAAGGTCCTAGAGTCTAGAGGAAGGGTGGAGAAGCTCATAGCCCAAGTTGCTTGAAGTCCAGTGTTAAGTTTCCACAGTCTGTGATGATTTAGGGTGCAATGTCATCTGCTGGTGTTGGTCCACTGTGTTTTTTGAAAACCAAAGTCACTGCACCCGTTTACCAAGAAATTTTGGAGCACTTCATGCTTCCTTCTGCTGACCAGCTTTTTGAAGATGTTGATTTCATTTTCCAGCAGGATTTGGCACCTGCCCACACTGCCAAAAGCACCAAAAGTTGGTTAAATGACCATGGTGTTGGTGTGCTTGACTGGCCAGCAAACTCACCACACCTGAACCCCATAGAAAATCTATGGGGTATTGTCAAGAGGAAAATGAGAAACAAGAGACCAAAAAATGCAGATGAGCTGAAGGCCACTGTCAAAGAAACCTGGGCTTCCATACCACCTCAGCAGTGCCACAAACTGATCACCTCCATGCCATGCCGAATTGAGGCAGTAATTAAAGCAAAAGGAGCCCCTACCAAGTATTGAGTACATGTACAGTAAATGAACATACTTTCCAGAAGGCCAACAATTCACTAAAAATGTTTTTTTTTTATTGGTCTTATGAAGTATTCTAATTTGTTGAGATAGTGAATTGGTGGGTTTTTGTTAAATGTGAGCCAAAATCATCACAATTAAAAGAACCAAAGACTTAAACTACTTCAGTCTGTGGCATTGAATTTATTTAATACACGAGTTTCACAATTTGAGTTGAATTACTGAAATAAATGAACTTTTCCACAACATTCTAATTTATTGAGATGCACCTGTATGCTCGGTACAGGTGCAGAGAAAAGAAAGAAAAGTGACGAGAATTTTCCCTCATATTCCTCCTACTGTATATCCTTCCGTGTGTTTTCATCTTATAATGTTTTATTCCAAAGAGGTTTGCTAGCTGCAACTAGCTAGGAAGTTTAATAATGACACTGCAACCGAAAGCAAATGTGTGCTCGTTAACGTTAATTCAACCAAGCTGGCTATTATAGGCTACAATTACAGGGATAAAATAGCCAGAACAGATGAGCCTAGATGTTCTTAGCTATCTAATAAACATCATAATATGTTAGATCATAATGATCATTCAGTAGTGCTTTCCCAATATTAGCTAGACATCTAGCTAGCTACAGAATGCTGTACTTGCAGGACATTTGCTAACTGACAGTCAAACAGCTACACAGCACAGATAGAGGGGGTCAGGGCTCAGTGCAGGACACTCGAGTTCTTCTACTCCAGCCTTGGCAAACCATGTTTTTTTGCACCGGGGCATTGTCATGCTGGAACAGGTTTAGGCCACTTAGTTCTAGTGATGGTCAGTTGTCCACAACCCTTTTGGCCATATAGTGTATTTTAATGAAAGAATATACCCCTGGCAAGGCATGCTTTATTGTTGTTGCATGTTGTATGGTTTTTCCTCACCGTCTCTCAGTATCATCATCCATGGTTACGTGGTCTGCCAGCTCCTGGTTGAGAATGGGGCAATCAGCCACTCCGAACAGGGAGATCTCCTCACGGACGTCTTCATCCTTGGTTTCAAAGGCGAACACCTTCTCAGCGAATGCACGCGTGTGCTCATCTGTTTCTAATGAAATAAATACACATACACCTTTTACTATCGTGACTTTTGTGCTAGGCCACAAACACTCAAAACTGATTGGTGTAATCAGCACAGGTGATGATGGATGAAGGAGAAGCTGAAGACACGATTCAAGAAGCTGAAGACAAGGCAAAGACATAACAAATCAAAACAAAACAAAACAACAAAGTATCAACCCTTATGTTCCTATGCAACTTCAAAACGCTATTTATTTTGCTTATACTATATGTATATTCGTTTTAATATATGCAAAAAATATTTGGCAAGCAAAATGCATACATAGCACAGTGTGTACCAAACTATATTTTGGGACAATTTAAAATAATACTTAATCCAAGGCATGTGTGCAGAGCAAACGATGGTGCAACGTGACACCTCAATGAAGCCAGAACATTGACAGCTGGTACTGGTAGAGAGACCCAACATTCATCATAACCATGCAGAGATTTACACAACGGCATGTAAACCTATTTACAGCTTCAAGCCACTCATTCAAACTGAAACTATAGTGTATTAAAAACACAGGGAACCTAAATGAAATTCTCATGCACTTCAGCTATGTATCTAATGGCCCAAATGACAGCAATGCCACGTAGTTTATTCATTTGTCATGTAATTATATAACAAATGGTGAATGAGCAAATGAATAAAATGGATGGTGGTTCCCTTCTAACTGCTCAAGTCTCTTGTGAATTAAATGCATAAAAAGGCGTGGTCAAGCACAATATGAAGTGCTTTGTTTTCTATACTTACTCTCAACTGAAAACGTGTTTGCGCAGAAGCAAACATACAGGATCCATCAGCCAGGAAGAAGAGAAAGGGAGGCAGCAGGTTAGACTGAGGAAAGGCATGTTAATCCCACACTACCACCTTTACATTTAAGTTATGAAAACAAAAATGTTATCCCAAGTACATTATAAATTGACTTCAGTTAAGTTAACGCATGCATACTGAGCCATTGTACGGTGCTCAGTTCACCCTCCTGAACATTTTGTAGTGTTAAAACCTGGAACTGAAATGGATTTAATTGGGATTTTTTTCATCATGCTGTTTCTTCAAGAACAGGAAGAACTTCTTCAAGAACTCCAGTCAACTAATTGTGACTAAAAATTATTATTATTTTTTTTTTTACATTTTATTTTTCAGTAATCTTCCACAATACTGTATATTGCCCTCTCTTAGTGTTTCAGCTTGTAACACTACAAAATGTAGCACTGTAGGTGTTCCAGGAGCGCTAACCCTTCTGGAAGTCATGATAGAGCCCCAAGGTGCCCGAGAAGGTTTTCAGTCATCCAATTACCTAGTAATAATAAATCAAAACTATTCAAATGTATTGGTATAATCTTGGAGATGTTGAACCTCACATGCAAGGAGCTTCATCAGGTAATGATGAAGACATTCACACACACACGCACACACAATCTTGCAATCATTAGGCAATTAGAGTATATTTTACAGAACAGAGAAAACAAAGAGTGATGAATGTTTATATGAAGTTCTGTCCAAATTGGGTAGTTCATCAATGGCATCTCATTAATTTATCTCACCCCCACAATTCTCAATTTTCAGTGTTTGGTCCATGGGAAACTGGATGTATCTAGCAGTACATGCTCAAATTTGCATCCCCCCCTGTGAATCCCCCGATACTTACGCTGTTCCTCCTCTGAGGTAGTAAATGTCCCAATGACACAGAGACATAGGGCATGGAGAAAGGGCAAATGAAAAAGAAATGTAAAGCATGGAACCAGATCTACCAAGCGCTGTAGTGTACATAAAGTAAAATTTAGTCCCAGCCCTGGTTGCCCCTAGAGAGACAAAGGTTTTCATTCATTCATTCATTCATTCATTCATTCATTCATGAATCAGAACCTGTAATGGGAACACTGGGCATAAGGCAATAAGGGAATACACCCCGAATGGGAAGCCAGTCAGTACAGTAACCCGAGCTCAGGATAAAACTGTGGTTTTACAGTAATATACCGTTATTAATATGTAATTAGAAAATATAGTACAATATGCCATTATTGTAACCAAATACTTCAATAACAATGTTGTAGATATTAACTACTGTAACTACAGTAACTATCTGCTGGCAGTAAAATACTGTACATTTTTACAGTGTATTATATGTGAGGTTTGTCCGGTGGAGCCCCTCGAAGCCAAGCCACTTCAACTTTCTCTCAGCTGAAGTGTTTCTATCTTTTGCTCCTACAAAAAAACAAAACCCTGGTGACATCAATGACTGAACTTATTTTTGTCAATTGGCTGTTAGAACTGTGATTGTCTTTGGCTGGCATGAGTAGGGGATCACATCCAGCTGCTTTTCTGGTCACTCTTTATGACAAAGATGACAGTGGCTCTTGGTGGAACCATGGTGTTATACGAGGCCTCTTCAGACTTGAACACATACTTAATTCAAATACTTTGCACATATACCTAATGCAATGTTCATGCAAGTGAGCCCCCCCCCCTCCCCCTCAATCATTTCAGAAAAATTAATTATCTAAGGTAATGCTTCAACCACACCATGCTTAGAGAACAAGGGTTCTTTGGTTTGTTTTCTGAAAGAAAGGTTCTATATAAAATCCAAACAAACCTTTCTGTTTCAGAAAAGGTTCCAAGTAGACTCTTTTTAGGAAGCTAGACCCCTTAACCATCATTGAGGAACCCTTGTTCTCTAAGGGTCTCTAAGGGTCTGGTTGAAGCTTTACTTAGATCATTCTTTAATGCGTTTATCTTTAGTGACCACTTTATCATGATTAATGTTGCCTTGGATCTGGAGCCTATCCTGGAGAACCCAGAAGAAACCCAATGCAGACATATGAAGAACATGAGAGTAACCCAAGCTCAAGATAGAACTGTTGACTCTGCTGCACCACTGTGCTGACCAGGCTCTCGGTTCTAATCCATGTTCCACCTAATCCATGGACAACATATCCCCTCTACCACAACTAAATCATCAACTCATACACGACTGTTCTACAGGTATAAAGTGGTCACCTTAAAACAGATGTGTAAGTATTAATCCTTTTTGCATGTTCTAAAACGGATAAGTTGAGAAGCAGTGGTTCTCAGTTCCAGTCCTGGAAAACCCGTGCTCCTTTCCTTGCTACAAAATGTATGGCGTGTACGGTTAATGATTGGCTCAGTCAGGTCAGATTTTTAGAGCAAAGAAAACACTAAAGCAAAAGGTCATCAATCAAAGTCCTGAATCTAGCACGATTTAGTGATTTACCTGTTCAAACTTAGGCTAATCCTGGCAATTAACTGGTGAATTGCATTAGATGTCTTTAAGCAGGGGAATTGGCCAAATTGCAATGGGATTGTTGACCCATGAATTAAGTGCCCAGTGCTGAAGTCCCTATGAAATAGCTGACTATTCTGGCACCACAACCAACTCTAAAAATAAAGATCACTTAAATCCTGTGGCCCATGGAAGTCCAGACACACATACAAAAAGTGGATTATATGTTTCCTCATGTTACTTAACCAGACTGGAAGATGAAACAGTAACCTGGCTTCTACCTTTTGCCAATCATCGTGCCAGATGCAGCAGAGCAGGGACAGGAGCAGGTGTCCAGGATCACCCTGTATGAACCAGTCCCACCTGTTAAGACTAAATGTCAAGGCTGTGCCTGAATTTCTTCCCTATAGTAACCCGTTAATTGATTTTTAAGTGTATTGCTAGTATCAACCAATCATTGGGGCATTGGTTTGATAATGTGGCTCATGTTTAGTTCAAGAGAAGTCTCCACATTAGTAAGATTTCACAAAGCTGTTGAATCATTTTTTTTTATTCTAGTGTGCTTTACTGTAGTTTGACACATCTAATTAATTGTGGTGTGAATGTTAGTGGTGTTAAAACAGTAGCTTGCAAGGTGATATAAAAATAGTGGCACTCAGTCTCCTCTGAGAAAACAATCGTGTTGTCGGGTGGTGCAAAAATAATGAAATAATGATTTAAAATCGCATACTAAACATTACACTACAGAGTTCCATTAAGTTCCAGAGTCATTAAATATAGTTCACATTTTCTGAACACAGCTCCTTTTTATGTTTGCTCCTATAGAACCCGAACTAGTTAACACGGAGTTCAGAACAGTTTGTATCCTGTTAACAGCACTTTTTACAGTTTTATTAAAATCGCAGTTGGGCTCAAGCTGAAAACCTAAAGTTATTTATATGTAAATTAAACCCATTTAACTCAAGTGACTTATTAGGCTTTTAACTATAACAGCTTTAATAGTAGCTGATCTCCAAGATATTAAAAAAAAAAAAACGTATAACCCAGGGGTCTGCGGTTCTAATCAGAGGTGTCTGGAGTTTCATGGACTCAATTATAGAAATGGAAAAGTCACACAATTGTGTTGCAAAACTTATAAACAGGTGTCTGGGTGGTGCTGTCTGACACTCACCTGGCAATTGAACCTTAGGCATGGTGGCAGTGTGTAGCACCTTATCCCTGTAGAATGACAGAGCTGCTCACAAACACACACCGTGCACCGGCAACGGGAAAGTGTGCAGCTCACCCGTGTTCTGCTGCAATAAGAAACATCAGCTGGCGAGTGTAACCAGAGCCATGTACCGACACTGGAAAGGAGCTCCAAGCTCTATTTTAGGCTCGATCTGACAGCTGAGGCTTGAATGACAAGCACGCCAAGATGTGGGAGAAGGGTATTATATAAGGACAGCACTAGTGGAATCACACAAACAAAAATGGCACAAAAATGAGGACAAATTTGAGTAACGCTGATCACTGTTTACAATTAATTTACTATGAAAAGAATACAGTGGCATATTAAACATCTTTTAAACAACTCAGTCATTGTTGTGACATAAAATGTTCATTTATAGATTTCTTGATTTCTTGAAAGCCATGATGATGGGGGGGGGAAAAAAAATCATAGAATAAAACATCAAGCATCAGCAAAGGTGAAGGAAAATAATTCCAGTAAACAAGAAATCCGTGTTTGTGAAAAGAAAACTCACGTTGAAATACATTTTTTGGGAATAAAACACTCGTTTGAGCACCAGGCAACGATCGGATGAGGTTGTCGAGTCTTTGTAGTAAGACGAAGTCATTACTGGCACCACAGTCTGAAAACAAATGAGGATCATATTCCTAGAAAAATGTCTTGTGGGAAACTTCTAAAGGCAGCGCATACTTTTGGCCAAATTTAAACACAAACAGAGATACAGAGAGTGCATTAGGGCACATAACAGCAAGTCTTCAACTTTCTCAAATGCTTCTTTCTAAACACTGCTGAATACCAAACCCACAACATTCTCAAACCTTAATGCAGTCTGCAGCTTAACCGACGTCAGTTTGCAAGCAAAAGAAGAACAGACGAGTAAAGGCACTCAAATGCACGATCTTCAAAGAAACGGATGCCATCATCAGCCATAGGTCCTTTCTATGTGAAATCTGACCTTTATGAAACAATAAGGCACGCAAGTTAAAAACAAAACAAAAAAAAATACATGTTAACCTTTTTGTTGTTGTTCCAGTGTTTTATGCAGAGTAAAGACATTCACTGCAGCAGCATACAAACGTTTTTAAAAATGTGCATTTTCCTGGAAGCAATTGCTGCCTTTCTACTGCTCAATCACTGCTCTCTGAAAGTGTTCTTGCATCAAACTCATGGCTAAAATACATCGAATGCCCTCGTGAATAAAATGCCATAGATGCTACAACAAGCTAAGATGGAAAATAATACAAGTGGGAGCAGGAATATATAGATAAGAAAAATCTATTGTGAAATGGGTATGCAAATGGGCTAAAAAAAAAAATAAAAAATTAGAAGCACTTTTGCCTTCACAGTATTCCTGAGTACTGAACTTACAAATTATAATCAGGTCAAATTTTAACAGGGAAAGATGAAAGATTTCATTGCTTAATGACTTAGGAGATAAATGCAGAGGCCAAATGTCTCTTATCGAGCCTCTCTTTTCCATCACAGCAGGCCAGTACAGTCCACACAGTGAGCAGGTTTGAAATGATCCCTTTTAGCCAGCAGGTGGCCCAATGCAGAAAAACTCCACTGTGGAGGCCGATTTCAGGCCACGTGAATACAATGTGATGAAAAATTGGACCACTTCACAAAGCTTTTCAGTCACAAGTGAGTGGGGGGTCAAGTTTTTAGCTGCTGGCCAATGAAATTGCAAGGAATCTCTGTAGGGGTGGTGCTTTTCCTGATCACATGACTTCACAGGAGACTCCAAGACAACCCTGTTTCCTGTCCTCCCTGCTGTTGAGTTTCTTCATGCGATAATGACGGATCTCCCGGACCAAGGTGTAAAAAGCATCCTCAACTCCCTGTGCATTGGGAAGGGGGAACAAAAAGAAACAATTAGTACTCAAAAGTGACCTCTGAGCAAGACATGTCTTCAGCTGTGTAATCTTTTACTTTAAATTTACGGGAAAAAGACAAGTAATCCACAAAATTTTGCTTGCCTGTCTGGTCTTGGCTGAAGTTTCTACAAATTCAATGCCGTAGCTCCTGGCTAGTTCCTGAGCCTGCTTGGTGTCGACAGTTCTGGCCAAATCACATTTGTTTCCAACCAGGACCATGGGCACGTCATCAGAGTCCTTCACTCGCTTGATCTGCTCCCTGGAAGGAAGAAATGAATTAGGCAAAGGAAGCAAGTAAGGAAGGAAATAAGGAAAATAGAAGTAATGAAAGAAGGAATTAGTTAAATGGGTAAAAAAAAAAAATAGTCAAGTAAAGAAGAAAAAGTATGGAAGTCAATAAGTAAAGAAGTGTAGATAGAAAGAAAAATAATGAGTAAGAAAGAAAGTAGTGAAAAAGACAGGAGCATGAGAGGAGGTAAAGAAGGAAATGAGTGAAAAGGAAGGAAGAAAGCTTGAAAGGAATGAAGGAAATAGAGGAAGGAAGGAAGGAAGGAATAAGGAAAGCAAGTATGGAACAAAGGAGGGGACAAAGGAGGCATGGAAGTGAGAAATAATGGACATAATATAGTAAGTAACTAAGTAATGAAGCAAGTAAGGAAGTATGGACATAAGCAAGCAAGTATAGAAGTAAGTAAGGAAGTATGTAAGTGTGCAAGTAAGAAAATAAGGAAGTAAGAAAAGAAGTATGGAAGTTTGTAATGAAATATAGCAATGAAGGAAATATGAATTTAAGTAAGGAGGTATGAAATAAGAAAGTAAAATAAAGGAGCAAAGAATTTCAGAATTAATTAAGTAAGACAAGAGGAAAGCGATGAAGGGAGAAAGTAATTAATTAAAGAAGAGAGTACTGAAACTGGTAAGGAAGGAAGTAAGGAAGTACAGAAGTAAGATAGATAAGGAAGAATGATGATCAGGATGGAAACAGATCGATCACTTGAGCAGGAAGGCAGGTAATTGGTTAGGTATAGTAAGGTATATTTAGGACAACTCCTCAAACAGGTGTAATAAATATTGCATAGTAACTCTTACACATAGAAATCTCAACTAGTTTGCTGTAACTTCTATGTTTTAGTAGAACATTCAAACTGATTCGCTGTAATTGCCAATGTAATGCCACATTAATCACCTACCTGTACAAATGCACATCTGCGAAAGACTTGGTGTTGTTGATGGCGAACACGCAGAGGAAGCCCTCGCCAGTCCTCATGTACTGGTCTCTCATGGCGCTGTACTCCTCCTGTCCTGCTGTGTCCAGGATGTCCAGCAAACACGTCTCCCCGTCGATCACCACCTGCTTCCTGTACGAGTCCTGGACAAAGATCCAGCCATTTAATCAACCAAAACAAGAATGTGGAAAAACAAGCTTGCACTACACTTTGTGAACTACTTAACTGTGGTCCTGGGTTTGCAAATATATAAACACTGAAGATCACATCTTTTCACACACATGGCTTACTGGAATTCAGTAAAGCAGGGGTTCTTAACTCCTGACCTGAACGGTTTGGTTTTTTCCCCCCTACTGATGACACACCTGATTGGCTGTTACTTCAGTATGCAGTGGCTGGGTTCGCAGGTGACGCAATTGAAAAACGTTCAAGAGATTCTGATCCTGATGATGGCAAGAGACCACCACTGGCTGTGCTCTCTGGATGGGAGGGAAGGCATTACTGTCGCCCCTGTCAATCGTAATGACACTAACCAATCTATGAGCTCATGTATGTGGAAGAGGGTAGACAGTGCATTCCTCGGAGTGTGTTTAGCTGCATAATTCACATTCGCAATGGTGGCGGAAGAAGCTCACGTTAGGCTTCATCCACTCAGATTAGTAGCTGTCGTATGATAGGTGAGAGCTAGCCAGTGGGTGGGAACAGAAAGTCTTCAACAGAGGTGCATTACATAGTGTTCCGAGTTCTGATATACAGGGTTTATGATGTTCCATGCTTTGCAGTACCTCTATGGTGGGGTCATATTCGTCCACAAAGTGATTCTGGATGAGCTGGATGGTAAGCGCACTCTTCCCTACACCACCTGCTCCCACCACCACCAGCTTATACTCAGTCATTCTGATGCCGTCGTCTGACCTGGACAAACAAGGACAGACTGGTTATGAACTATACTGATCATAAAATCCCATCAATCTATTTACAGAAGACCATCTTAGATGTAAAAGATCTCTTCAGACTGTGCCCAGTAAAAGAGAGGAGGTAGGGAGGAGGGGCTGAGGCTCTGACACTGATCTACTTTGCAAATCAAATTAAAATAGCACACTTCATAATGGAATGCCGCCATTACATAAGGGTTGTAAGGTGACACATGACAAATCTTATACAATAGTAACGTCAAGAAAATAAATTTTGGTGGCGATTTTGCGTCATGTTCTTAATACTGACTTTAATCCTTTGGATATGTCAGACTTAATTTCCAAAAGTGGTAGAACTCTAAACCTGCTGGTCTCCATTCTGTTTATTAGGAGAACTCTAATATATCATATGCAAAACAACTGTGCTAAGCAGTAAAGTGCTTGCTGAGTATTTTGCCAAAATACACACATTAAGGCTAAACCTTCCCACCAATCATGAGTGTGAAATTCCATCTATTTTCCATTTGTCTGTCTTCTTTGCAGCCTTCTCAATCATCATATCATCGCTATCTTCATCTATATCCATCTCCATCCCTCCATCTCAACCCATCCATCTTAATCCCTGTCCATCTATCTCTATTCATCCATACGTATCTCAACTTTATCCATCCATTTATCTCTATCATTCCATCACAATTTAGATGTCCATCTCCCATCTATAGCTCTATCTCCATCCACAAATCTCTATCCACCATCCCTATTTCCATCATTATCCCATTCACCTCTATCCATCCAGACCACTCCAACTCTTCACTCATCTGTCCATCACCATCTCTATATCCCCATATATCACCATCTCCATCCATCCATCTCCATCCACCCATCTCTATTTCCATCTTTATACAATCATTCATCTCTATTCACTCCATCTCTTTGTCTATATCCGTCCATCACCATCTCTCTATCCATCACAATCTCCATCGACCCATCTCTATACCTATCCATCCTTCTCTCTCTATCTCCATCCACCCATTTCCATCCATCCTTCTCTATCCAGCCATCTTTATCTTATTCCACTCTTCTGTATCTCCAGCTCCTTCCATCCATCTCTATCCATCTTCTCATCCCTACCCAACCAATTATCTCTATCCATCACCATCTCCATCGACCCATCTCTATATCCATCTCCATTGACCCATCTCTATCTCATTCCACCCTTCTCCTTCTCCCTCAATCCATCCTTTCATGCCATACCCAACCATTAATCTCTATCCATTACTATCACTATTTCCATCTCAACTACTCATCTCCATCTCCAATCCACCCATCTATATAAAAGACTAAAAAGACTGGAGGCAGGCTTTAAGAATCCTAAAAGTACAGGTGCATCTCAAAAAATTAGAATAACGTGAAAAAGTTCATTTTCTCAGTAATTTAATTCAAAAAGTGGAATTTTCATATATTATAAAGTGAAATATTTCAAGCCTTTTTTGTTTTAATCTTGATTATGGCTTACAGCGCATGGAAATCAAAAATCCAGTATCTCAAAATATTAGAATAAAGAATTTATAATACAGAAATGTCGACCTTCTGAAAAGTATGTTAGTTAATGCACTCAATACTTCGTTGGACCTCCTTTTGTACGAATTACTGCATTGATGATGTCGTATGGCATGGAGGCGATCAGCCTGTGGCACTGCTGAGGTGTTATGGAAGCCCAGGTTGCTTTGATAGCGGCCTTCAGCTCGTCTGTATTGTTGGGTCTGGTGTCTCTCATCTTCCTCTTGACAAAATTCAGGTCAGGTGAGTTGGCTGGCCAATCAAGCACAGTAATACCATGATCAGCAAAACAGTTACTAGTAGTTTTGGCACTGTGGGCAGGTGCCAAGTCCTGCTAGAAAAGGAAATCAGCATCTCCATAAAGCTTGTCAGCAGATAGAAGCAGGAAGTGCTCTAAAATCTCCTGGTAGACGCTGCATTGACTCTCGACCTGAGAAAACACAGTGGACCAACACCAGCAGATGACATGGCACCCCAAATCATCACTGACTGTGGAAACTTCACACTGGACTTCAAGCAACTTGGATTCTGTGCCTCTCCACTCTTCCTCCAGACTCTGGGACCTTGATTTCCAAATGAAATGCAAAATTTACTTTCAACTGAAAAGAGGACTTTGGACCACTGAGCAACGGTGAGCAACGGTGTTTTCAGTAAAAAGGGGTTTTGAGTTAATTAGCTGATTAGAGTCTTCTCAGGTCAACATTGCTGTATTATAAATTCTTTATTCTAATATTTTTGAGATACTGGATTTTTCCAGTATCTCATTTCCATGAGCTGTAAGCCGTAATCATCCAGATTAAAAAAAATTAAAAAAAAAAAAAGGCTTGCAATAATTCACTTTATGTGTAATGACTCTAGAAAATATGAAAGTTCCACTTTTTGAATTAAACTACAGGAAAAAATGAGCTTTTCCACTTTTTTTGAGATGCACCTGTATGATGCTCAGTGCATGAGTGCATTATGAGTCAATATGAAACTGAAACTACCAAACCAGACGAGACAAGAATTTCATTTCGCTTGAACTCAAGTTAAATCACAGCAAATCTAGTAATGTTATGTCTGGATGGATTACATAATGTTATTCAAATAAACAACAACCACCAAACCAGTAAACTATGATTGTTAAAGGACATTAAAAGATATAATATCCCTTCCTACTGACTTCACTCAATATTTTCTGTGGTATGATTTCCAAAATGAATTGAGCGCTTTTCCTGTCTTACACACATTAGGACTAGTCCAAGCTCTGACAGTGTATTCTGAATCATAATAAAAATCATGCTACCTCAAGGGGTGCTATAGTTGTGATGAGATATACTATTGTCATGGTAAGATATTACATCATGGTACACCTTTCTGATTGTATGGCGGGTTTTATTCGTAGTTCTAAAACTCCGATGAAGTAAAAGCTTCATAACAGAGACGGCTCATTGTTAATCAATCAAATGTCAAATCAGAACTGCATAGCATCAAATAACTGATATTAGACCATTATGTTAACTTACTCTTTTCATTCCATGTTTCTTATTAAACACAACCTGAAATCGAAACTGACCTTTAAAAAAAATACTATTGTTGGTGATACTGTGCATGCATTATCAGTACTTAAAGTACTTAAAAGAAGAAAAAAAAAATGCAATGGCTTTTGCCCAAATCAAAATTTCTTGTATCTTATACAAATTTATTATTAAATTAAATTATATGTTCTTATACAAGTTTGTCGGTTATTTTTAATGCCTTGTACATATATTTGTACACAATGTTGAGATACCTAACGTACCCAAAGGTGAACATGTTTGTCGAAAAAGGAAAAAAAAGAAAAAGAAAAAAAAGTGCTATGTGGCAGCCACAAGCACCACGAGAGTGCCACTGCTTTCTGCCTGAACTGAGCCAAAGAGCAATTTGGAATCGACTCCGATTCCGAGACCACGTGTTAGGAATCGACCGAGTCGATTCTTTGCAAATTTTTGATTCCAAAACAAAACCACAGAGCAGGAAACCATGGCCAACACACCATAATGATAAATATTAGAATATTTATGAAAATAGTATAAATACCCAGGAATCTTAATACATTCACAAACTTAAAATGCTGCTATTCATTAAAGGCTACATTTAAGGCCATTTTATTTGGCAACGTTAACTTGGGAGAGTTCATGATAGCTAAATTAACTTAGCTAGCTCCTTTGGGTGGGTAGCTTTAACGTTTTAAAATTTGCGACTTTTTTTATATGCTATTTCATTATAAAACCTATATTTTGACGTACATTTTTTTCCCAAAATAATAAAATGGTGCCAGACTGTGGTGTGGAGAGAGACAGAGACAAGCGAATCTCATACTTTCTCACTTATATATAAAGAATCGAGTCCATAGAGATAGAGTCGATTCTGATTGATTACGTTCTGATGATTGGATCAGAGAATCGACTCCTCATTTGGATCGGCTCCCAGCCCTAACAGACTCTTTAACCTTGTTTAGCTTTGTATCGCCGTTGTCATACGATGCTAGCTTTTAACTCTTATAACAGCAGTTCTCAAAGCGGCAGTTTAAAATGCCATTGGGTTGAAAAGTAATTAATAGGACCGGCGTTATTAAGTAATGCCCAGTGCAAACCAAAGGCCAAAAAATGACCTAGGTGAATCGCTAGCTAATCGATTGAACCACGTTAGCTCGTTGATAAGCTAACTACAATTTAGATGGAACAAGTCTCATGTTTCTGAAATCATGAACTTCGCCTTTTATTTTAAAGCTAAGCGTAAATCGTCTAGAAGGCAACTCACCAGTGAAGCCTGCAGGTCTCCCACTCCCGGCTGTTAGCTAGTTTCTAAATGCTAATTAGTTAATCTTTCTACAAAGAATCATGTTTCTCCATTTAGCTAACAGGACCTTTTAATTGTAATATGGGTAATACGATAAACAAACTGTCAATATGAAACAAACTAGTGTACAGATTTAAAATATATAAGAAATAATAATCTCGTTTGTAAGTTTAAAGTTGGCAGGTCAGATTTTTCCCAGAACTAGCAGCGTTTTTCTTTCACACCCATATTTACTAAACCCCGCCTCCTACCTTGGGATTGGCCATAAGTCCAGACCGTTAGTGCGCATGAACTACTGGCCAATCATAGCCTAGAAAATTACTTACCACTAGCCAATCCTAGAACATAAGGCGGGGATTCATAAAAATACGGGTGGAAAACACATAACCTAAATCTCTTAAATGTTGGGCTGTACTTCCTGGTAGTTGGTTCTGCTTCTTCTTCGGCTTTTGATGGTTTACTTTAACGGACCTTTTAAGAAGACTGCCACCTGTTCTGCTGGATGATGATGATGATGATGATGATGATGATGATGATGATTATTACTATTGTTATTATTATTAATGAGAACATATATTGATCAATACCAATAATTGTTAACAAAAATTATGTTATTATTAATCATTAAGAAAATCAGGTGGTTTTGACTATTGAATGTTTTTTTTAACTCCTTGTGCCCACTCCCCCATTCACACCAATGTTCATGAAGCTCCGCCTCTCCTAGGATCCATGGTGGCCCATAAAGTGTTTATAAAATGACTGACAAGAGGTCAGACCAGAAGTCAGTTTTCTAATTGGGTTTTCCTCAGTGACTTAATACACTTTTGCTAAGTCCATGGCTTATTGCGATGTTTTTCCTACATATCTTCCAGGTTATTTGTACAAGTAAAAATTATTAGACTATTACACCTTTAACAATCAATTTCTATTGCCATTAATTGCATATGTAGATTTTTACTCTCACTGTTGAACTGTTATATGTACAGTGCTGTGAAAAAGTATTTGCTCCATCCTGATTTCATCTGTTTTTGTGTATATCTCATACTAAATAGTTTTAGATCTTCAAACAAACTACAATATACAGTGGGTATAGAAAAGAATCACCCCCCTTTAAAATAATCACATTTTGTTGCTTTTCAGCCTGAAATAAAGACGGACACAGTTTTTGTTTTATCCAGCTGTATTTACTCAGTGCAACTTATAACATCCAAGTGAAAGATATAACACCAACATGTCAGAAAACAATAAAAAACAAAAAACAAAAAAAAAACAAACAGAATCACTGAGTTGGAAAAAGGATCACCCCCCTCCTAAAAATGACTTGTAAACTCAATCAGGTGTAGCTAATCACCTTCTCAATGGCATACAAAGCCATTTGACTTTCAACTGTGATCAGCTGTGGTCATTTTGATTAGCTCAGCATGAAAAGAGATTTCCTGGAGCATTTTGTAGTGCAACTGAAGCAAACAATCAACTATGGGTGGCAAGGTGCTGTCAAAAGATCTCCGGGATAAAGTTGTGGACAGGCACAAGTCAGGAGATGGATACAAAAAAATTTCAAAGGCTTTATCAATGCCTAGAATCACAGTGAAGTCTATTATTAAGAAGTGGAAGGTATTTGGTACAACACAGACCCTCCCTGGATCAGGACGTCACTCCAAACTGGATGAAAGAGCCAGGAGGAAACTGGTCAGAGAGGCTACCAAGAGGCCTACAGCAACTCTGAAGCAGTTGCAGGAATTTATGACAGAGTGGTCATTGTGTGCATGTGACAACAATATCACAAATTCTCCACAAATGTGGCTTGTATGGGAGGGTTGCAAGAAAAAAGCCATCCACGACTGAGCTTTGCCAAAACGCACCTTGAGGATTCTGAGGCCACATGGAAAAAGGTGTTATGGTCAGATGAATTATTTGGCCTCAACACCAAACGATATGTCTGGCGGAACTCCAATACAGCTCACCATCCAGATAACACCATTTCTACAGTAAAGCATGGAGGTGGTAATATCCTGTTATGGGGGTGTTTCTCTGCAGCAGGGACTGGAGCACTTGTCAGGATAGAAGGAAAATGGATGGGGCAAAATACCGTCAAATTCTTGAGGAAAATCTGCTGCTCTCTGCCAGAAAGTTGTCAATGGGAAGAAAGTTTACCTTCCAACATGACAATGACCCAAAGCACACAGCAAAACTGACCACACAGTGGTTAAAGGAGGAAAAGGTGAATGTCCTTGCATGGCCTAGTCAGAGCCCAGACATAAACCCCATTGAAAATCTGTGGAATGACTTGAAGACTGCAGTCCACAAACAGTCACCATCAAATTTAACTGAACTTGAGTAGTTCTGCAAAGAAGAGTGGGCAAATATTGCAAAGTCTAGATGTGCAAAGTTAGTAGAGACATATCCCAACAGACTAAAGGCTGTAATTAAAAAATTAAGGCAAATTAAAGCAAGGGGGTGATCCTTTTTCCAACTCAGTGATTCTGTTTTTTTTTTTTTAAATTTTCTGACATGTTGGTGTTGTATCTTTCACTTGGATGTTATAAGTTGCACTGAGTAAATACAGCTGGATAAATTCAAAAACTGTGTCCGTCTTCATTTCAGGCTGAAAAGCAACAAAATGTGATTATTTTAAAGAGGGGTGATTCTTTTCTATACCCACTGTAAAACAAAGGCAACCTGAGTAAACACACAATACAGTTATTATTATTATTATTTTTTTTATTGAAGCAAAAACGTTATCCAACAACTATCACCAATGTGAAAAAGTAACTGCCGCCTTAAAATCTGGTTGTGCCACCTTTAGCAGCAATAACTGCAACCAAACACTTCCGATAACTAGAGATCAGTCTTTCACTTACTTCTAGGACTAGGACTTACTCCTATGCTTTGGATCATTGATTCGCTGCATAATCCAATTGCGCTTGAGTTTCAACTTACGGACTGAAGACCAGATATCCTCCTTTAGGATTTTCTGGTAGAGAGCAGAATTCATGTTTTCCTCAATTATTGCAAGTTGCCCAGGCCCTGAAGCAGCAAAACATCCCCACACCATCACACTTCCACCACCATGCTTGACCATAGGTATGATGTTCTTTTTGTGGAATTCTGTGTTTAGTTTATGCCAGATGTAACGGGACCCGTCTTCCAAACAGTTCCACTTTCGACTCATCAATCCCCAGAACATTCTCCCAAATGGTTTGAGGATCATCAAGGTGTGTTTTGGCAAAATTCAGATGAGCATTAATGTTCTTCTGGGTTAGCAGTAGTTTTCACCTCGCTACATGCTAATGGATGCCATTTTTGCCCAGTGTCTTTCTGATAGTGGAGTCATGAACAGTGACCTCTATTGATGCAAGAGAGGCCTGTAGGTCCTTTGATGTTGTCCTTGGCTCTTTTGTGACTTCCTGGATGAGTAGTTGCTGTGCTCTTGGAGGAATTGTGGAAGGTTGGCCACTTCTGGGAAGGTTCACTACTGTGCTGAGTTTTTCCATTTGGAAATAATGGCTCTCACTGTGGTTGTTTGGAGTCCCAGAGCCTTTGAAATAGCTTTGTAACCCAGACTGATGTATTTCAATCACCTTCTTCCTCATCATTTCTGGAATTTCTTTCAATTTTGGCATAGTGTGTTACTGGGTAAGATCTTTTAACCAACTTCATGCTTTGAAAAAGTTCTATTTAAGTGTTGATTTGATTGAACAGGGTTTGCAGTAATGGTTGCGTCTAGTCCAGCTGAACCCCATTATGAATGCAATTTCATAGATTTGGGGAATTAGTAACTACGGGGGCAAATACATTTTCACACAGGCCCAGTTGGTACTGGATAACTTTTTTGCTTCAATAAATAACATTATCATTTAAAAACTGTATTTTGGGTTTACTCAGTTTGCCTTTGGTTTATCTTAATTTCTTATACAATTTAGTATGAGATATACACAAAAACAGAAAAAATCAGGATGGAGAAAATACTTTTTCACAGCATTGTATATGTTATACATCCAGTTTCTGTACTGCTTATCCTACACAGGGAATTTGGGACACGAAGCGGGGGACACCCTGGTTGGGGTGCAAACCGACTGCAGGGCACAATCGCACACACACTCTGGACAACTTAGAGATGCCAATCAGCCTACAATGCATGTCTTTGGACTGGGGGAGGAAACTGGAGTACCCAAAGGAAACTCCCAAACTCTGCACACAGGGCAGAGGCGGGATTCAAACCCCCAACCCTGGAGGTGTGAGGCAAACATGCTAACCACTAAGCCACTGCGTCCCCTTGTATATTTTATATTTACATTTATTCATTTAACAGACACACAGAACACAGAAGATAAATAAACAGGCAGCAAAACAAATACTGAGCACAGCCATGAGCAGGACTGGACAATATGCACTTTACATAAAAGTTAAATGAATGTTAAACAGGTACCTCAGGGTATTTGCATTCAGCAACACATTTATTGTCTCTTGTTTTCTGCTTAGTGTACGACTTTGTCAATATGGTGTGTTGTCTTTAACCAGAAACATCAGCTTGAAAACTTATTCCACAGATTTATTCATTCAGATTTTTCATCATTTTGAAATTTATCACTATTACCGCTTTTAAAGAAGACAATTAAGACAAAAATGTCAAAATACTGAACACTATTCAAGTTTTTTCCACTACCAGTTTCATTATACGTGGCATCACAGTCACTCTTGGACTTGTTTACAAAAACAACAACAGGATTAGAGCACATTTTAATACTTTTAAGCAAATCCAGAGTGATATTTAATCATTTATAAACATTTTACCTTGTGAACAGAATATGTACAATGCATATTAGGATGAAATTAGATTACAAATATACAATTTACAATATATACTTCACTTTATACAAATGAGGATGTAAATATATCTTACAAATACAGTCCCATCTGAAAGTATTGGAACGGCAAGGCCAGTTCTATTGTTTTTTCTCTACACTGAAGATCATTGAAGATGAAGGGTTTAAGATCGAAAGATGAATGAGACGACAGATCAGAATTTCAGCTTTCATTTCCTCATATTTACATCTAGATGTGTTAAAACAGCTTAAAACATGGTACCTTTTGTTTGAGCCCACCCAGTTTTTCAAGTGATCAAAAATATTGGAACACAACGACTGATCTGTGTGGATAGGAGGGGACTGTAAACGCTGCACAGACTGAGAATGAAACAGCTGATTTTAGCGATCACACACGTGTTTCTTGTTTGGCCAGCGCAAAAGAAAAAACTCATGTTGAATTTAGATCTGAGCATGAACCGAACCTTATTTATGCACTGCAGTTTTAATAATAAGACAAGATATATTTCCAGACATGATTAACTGTGTAGATTTCCTTATTCCCCAGAAGCATTGGGGAAATCGGTCTGCCTCAGTTCGGTCAGCTCGGCTTGTGCGCTGGTCAGGAGCTCGGGAGGCGGAGTGGGCATGTAAGTGAGGTAGCAGATCAAACGATTGGGCAAACCCAGCTGTGGCACCGCCTCCAGCGCTCGTTTCCCCAAAGCACTCCTGAGTGCAACCCTGCTTAACTGCTGAAGACTAAGCGGTTCAGCTACACAAGCACAAACAAATATACACAAAACAAACAAAAAAAATGTTACTGTCTTGTTCACACTGCAAGTCTAGCTTCATTCTACATTCAGTTATCCTGACTACATTTTACAGATAAACAAAATTAAGAATAAAGCTGCTTGCCATCAAAAATGAGGCCACGCATTATCGTTTTTTTGCTTTCTTGTTTTCTTGTGATCATGACTTTTCTGTGTATTCAACATAACAACATGTTTTTATAGCTTTGGATGCAGCAAAATCTCGCAGCATCATGGATGAACAAATTCGTTTTTACTTTGATCAGGGACTCACTCAACCTGAAATAGCTCTATGTCTGACAGTGATTGACAACTTCCACAATACTGTCCCACACTTGAGAAGGGGGACACGCCTCTTTCTTCATGCGGAAGTAAAGTCCATCTCTACGGCAGCCAGTTATTAAATTTATGATGGTGATGGCGAAGATGCCAACATACATGCAACACCAGTCCCATTTCACAAGGCGTGAGATTTTCTTGTGATACAATTATGTTATGAGAATCAGCTTTTTGTTATGTCAAGATCATGAGAAAACAACTTTTGTTATGTCGAGATCGCGAGAAAACAAGAAAGAAAAAAATAATAACGCATGTCCTCTTAGGGCTTCCGTAAAAATGAGTCCTAGGACCTTTAAAAAACTTGTATTGAATACTCAATTCTGATTGGTCTGAAGGTGTTGAATAATTTTCTACAGCAGCAGCTCTGAGAATAGGTTATCATTTCTATAGTAATGGCAATTTTTTTTTTTTGTCATTGTTGATATGGTAACGTTTTCTTTGAGGAGATTTAACATTTATTTAACATTTTTGGAAGGAGTCTCCAGCGTCAGTGCATTTTGTGTGTCTTGTAAAAAGTGATGCTGGTGAGGGAAAGACTGCTAGTCTTTAGCTGCTATAATGTAAGTGATAAAAGGAAGTAACTTGGGACAGTTCACAATGTTAAATAATGTCAAAATGTATGACGTGTCATTCTTTAATTTATACAACATTGTAAACGCTGACAAATTGCTGTGGTATAAGAGAATAAAACACCACGGTATGCGCTGTTATTGGAAAATAATCAACTTCAGGGTGGTAACAGTAGCACTACTTCATCACACCAATCCATCACTGAGTATTTTCCTATAAAAGCATGGTCTGTCGTATTTTATTCTTTACGTAAAACACACGGTGAAGCTTACTTTCGTAGAACTTGAGGCAGAGCGCTGCAGCCGAGCCAGGGCTGGTGTAATGGATCGGCTTTTTGTTGAGGTTATCTCTGGCAAACACGTTACCCCCAAACTCAACCAACAGCTCAATCATCTCCAGGTTGTTTGCTTTAGCAGCATGGTGGAGGGCCGTCTCATGAATCTTTGCAGCATTTACATTCGCACCTTTTAGATAAGATTAAAAAAACAAAAAAACCCCCAAACATTGACACCATATACTGCTACAAACCATGTAAATCAGGATATCATTGAACAAAGTAAATAATTCTACCAGCTCAGCCTATGACTCTCAAGCAAAGTCTTTACCTGCATTCAGTAGAATCTTGGCACAGTCTAGATGCTGCCTGGCACAAGCCACGTGAAGAGGAGTCCCGAAGTGGCAGTCGTGAGCCTCCATGAGCGCTCCTTCGGCTATCATGAGCCTCACACACTCAGGGTTACCTGGTATACAAATACGTATTAATATAGCGTGTTCACTTGTTCTGCATTCATTCTATTTCGCTATTTACATACATGTTACAGAAATAGTTAAATCTGATAAGAAGCTGCACTTGTAGGTCTCTGAGGAATAAAACACAACATGGCATGCTGTTATTGGAAAATAATCAAGATGCTACCCTGAAGTTCATTATTTTCATTCATATGTCTTTTTTTTTTTTTTAAATTAATTATTCCATCTAAATGTCATACTTTTTATCCTTTTATTGTTACATTTTATTGTTGTGGAACATCCACAAAACAAGGTTTTCCTTTAGAAATCAGTTTAGGTTTAGGGTGCTCATCGTACACGTCCCTGTGTCACTTGCTATAGCAGGGTTTCTGCAGGTTTCACCAAGTCAAATTTAAGACTTATTAAGAACTTTTTAAGACCATTATGAATGAAATTTAAGATCTATATAATGACATTTAAAAAAAAAAAACGTATAAAGGAAATGCAGTCACAAAATTACTTGCAAAGTAAATTAATTTATTCAAATTGAACATAATACTGAAGACAGGTTAGATGCATTGTTGAACTACAGAAAAAAACACAAACATCTTGGCATGAGTTTGCGAATACGTGTGTGTGTGTGTGTGTGTGTGTGTGTGTGTGTGTGTGCACTACATTAATCTCAGCTCTTCTCCCTTGGCCAGAATCTCCTCCTCAATGTTCTTGAGCTCAGCTGAGTTCTCCTTGCTGGCCCTTCTCAGAGCGTTTGACTTGGTTATTAGCTGAGCCATCTGACTGCCAGCCTTGCCCTCCGCCTCCTTTGCAAATTTGTCTGCATCTCTGGAAAGGCTTTCAGCAACTGTTTGTATAGTGTTCCTCCTCTTTTTGAGTTCCTCCAAGTAATCCTCTGAGGCCTTTCTCTTTTGGCCCTGTGCAAGGGACTCTTTCTTCTTTCTCTCTGTCTCAAGGTAGAGACGGTACCCGGTCCTGGCTGAAGCCACCGAACTCAAGAGTTCTTTTGTCAGGAGGACTTTGGTAACACCCCTGTGTCGAGAGACATACCAGCCTCTGTGCTACTAAAGTTTAAGATTTCTTTATTAACAGAAAAGCCTCTCTCAACAGTGGCCTGTCCATGAGACAAAATCAGAAGCTTCTGGCAAAAAGCAAAAAGCTCTGGGTAGTTACTAAGGAACCTGCTCGAGAAGACGTCAAGCCTCTTTTGCATCGGTGGGAAGGAGAGGAACTCCTCACTTCTGCACTCAACAGACAGGAAGGCTTCAAATTGTTGGAGAATGACATTCCTTAAAACAAAACAAGTGAAAAAGACAAAAAAATGAAATAAATATATTGATAAATCATTACAATACATCATTACAATATATCAATAATCTGTAATGGTTATAATCAGCAGAATCACTACTGTATCTACATTTGTTTATAATGGTGGACAATATCAAAGCCTATTTCAATACCAAGTCCACCAGTGCACACAGAACAGGTGCTTAACCATGAATATGACAAAAGTAACAGATCCGCACTCAAAAATATGATCCTGACTAGACAAATAGAAAAGAAAAAAGTGCACACAACAAATGATAAGTCTACTGAAAAGGAGAAACTTGCAGAATCATTGCTATTTGATGTGTGAAATTAAACATCTTTAAAAAGGTAAAGCAAAAAAGGTCTGGCCGTAACACAGATTGTGTTAACAGCACCATTAAAATATTCAAAATGTTTCTTTGTCCTCTTACGTTTGTTAAAAGCCTCTTCTACAACTATTCCTACCAGCAGAAACGCCACCTGTCAGTTGTTTGTCTTGCAGAAATGTCTGAACAAGACATTTCATCTGCCTCTTGTACTTATCTGGGTCTCTGAACATGACAGAGGGGTCCAGACACGCCATCTGCTGTTGTATATTTGAGAGGGCTCTTCTCCTGCATTTTCCTGACGATGTTTGAAAGTCCCTGCAAAGAGACTGAAAGTCTCTTCTAAACTCAAGGACTCTGAGCTCAACAACTTTCCTCAACTATCCGGCCCTTGGCAGAGGTTTCCTACTGTTATTGAAATAAATGTTATATAAAAATGTTATATAAATTGTAAGTTTCATTGAATACAATTGAATTATTTCTTGCAAAATAGCCACCTAGCATAGTTACAGCTAAGGGAGATGGACACCATACTGTAGAAACAATATGAAAATATGACAAATGGGTAACAATCCACTTAATACAACAGAAAAGATCACTCTAATAACCCTTTTGTTAATGAAAAAAAACCCCCAAAACTATAAACGTGACAGTAAAAATGTTTGCTAAAATAAAACATTTACTTACTTTTAAATGTTTCATTAAGTCCTCGGCTGTTGCATGCCCCATGAACTGGGATCCCAGGTATCTTGACCGTACCTGCCCGCCCTCCCAAAAACATATGTGCAGGTAACGCTGTTTCGTTTTGGTGGTGCGATTCAGACTTTCGTCGAACATCAGCACGAACGGTCCCGTCACTTTGGAAATTAGGTATCTCTAGTCCAAAGCACGCAATGTAGGCAGTTCTATCTTTCCCGTACCTGAATGATTTAGCGATGTCAGAGTCTGGAAACATCGTCTGAAACAATTCCCTGATCTCCTCATTCGCATTATAGGACTGGTGTCTAATCACAGTGTGGAGGACCCAGAGCACCTTTAATCCAAAAGCGACACGGAGGTCACTTACAGGAGTTGCGGAGCTGCTGTGTGGGTCTAACCTAGGCAGTGTGGAGCTGCCAGATACTTGGCAGAACTGGTTGATGGCTGTCATTTGCTGGAGACCCTTCACAGCAGTTAGATGTTTCTCACTTTTTGCATGAGACTCCAGCGCCCGTACACCCAACGTTCCCAGTTTAAATGCTTTCTTGCATACGAAGCAGTAAGCTTCAAATACTTTGTTAGCAACTGGCTTTAACCAAGCCCTAAATTCATTTTTTTCAAGCCAAGTATCGCTAAAATTCCCCACAGCTGAAGAATAAAATCCGCTTCATGTTCTGTGGAACAATCCAAAAGAGATTCGCACCAATAACACGAAGCTGATTGGCTGCGATATAAGCTGCATGTTGGTCTCATTTGTAGTCGTAATACAACGAATTACATTTGGACTAGCGAAAGAAAGAACTACAACAACACGGATTTAAAAAAAAAAAACACTCTAAAGTACTGCGCGAGCATTTCAATGAGCATTAGAGGTAGCGTTACATGGATGTAGGAAAATTAAGACCTGTTTAAAATTATTTAAGACCTAGAACACAATACTTCAGCGAATTTAAGACTTTTTAAGACCTAAAATTTTGATTTTGAAATTTTAGACTTTTTTAGACTTCTTAAGACCCTGCGGAAACCCTGTATAGAAACGATAACATATTAAAAAGAGTGCATTAATATAAATCTGTGATTTGCTTCCGGCACTACTGTCAGAGCTGCTGTTATGGATAATTAGTAAACCGCTTCTGACCAATCAGAATCAAGAATTTAGCAGCGCTGTGTGTACTTGGAAAAAGTATCTTTAATCTCCTGGAGCCCAACATACACCCAGGTTCTAATATGTTATTGTTTCTATATGGTATGAAATACTGTATTTATGGTACGACAATCTTTTGAAAATTAAACAACAATTCAAATGAATGCAACAGGTTCTCTTACCCCCCATACAGGCTTCATGAAGGGGAGAGAAAGTGAAGAGAGGAGGGTTTACCATGGCTCCATACTCCAGCAGCAGCTTCACACACTCTAGATTACCAGCTGCACAAGCATCACATAACGGCGTGCCCCCATCTATGTTACGGGCGTCCACCTGAAAACAAGTCAACAGACAGGATAAGCAATTTATCAACCATCACCAGTGTTTACATGTCCAATATAAATAAAGCTTACATGAGCTCCAGCCTCCAGTAGCAGCTGAACGCACTGTGTTTGGCCTTGAATACACGCCTCATGCAGTGGAGTTATGGAGTCCACAGCCACAATGTTGACCAAAGCTCCATTTTTAATGAGCTGCTGAAGTTCTGCTGCTCGTCCATGAGCTGCTGCTTCGTGCACTGCTGATCGGTCTGTCCAGAAGCCTAGGCCATGTGCTGAACACACAAAAAAAACAATTGAGAAATAATGCACACTAGACATATGGCAGTTATTAGTTATACAGTGTAGTTTGACAGGCAACACACATAGTGCAGTGATGCATGATGACAGTGAAGCATGCTCTAAACGTGAAGAGGCTTCAGTAATCTTTATATCATGATAATATCAGCACATCATGGCACATGACTGTTACAGCATATTCTAGTGTTAAGTCTATCATTGAGCTAGGAGACACTTGAACAAGTATCTTTATGCTCCTGGAGCCTAAAACTCATCTAGCCATATGTTACTGTTTCTATAGTAATAATAATAGTAATAAACAGTAGTAAACAGATTTTAAAATGTGTTGTTATTTAATACACTATATATACATATATATATATATATATATATATATATATAGTTGCTATGGTGACGTTTTCTGTGAGGCGACATATATTTAGCATTTTGGAAGAAGTCTCCAGTGTCAACACCTGGTAACAGTCAGAAGTGATGGTTGGATGGATGATGGATGGATAAATGGATGAATGGGTGGATGTGTGGATGGGTTGGGTTTATGGATAGATTGGATGGGTGGATGGAGGAATGGATGGAGGAATGGGTTTATGGATGGATGGGTTTGGTGGGTGGATGGATTGATGGATGAATTGGATGGATAGGTGGATAGATGGATGGATCTATGAGGGATGAGTGGGTAGATGGATTGGATGGGTTTATGGATGGATGGATTGGATGGGTGGGTGGGTGTTTAAATGGATGGATAGATGGCCCTATGGGTGGATGTGTGGGTGGATGTATTGAATGGACGGGTGGATGGATGGGTGGATTCATGGATGGATGTATGTATGTATGGATGAATGGGTGGATTCTCTGAGGGGAAATTTGTGAGTAAAACTTAAGACTGTAGCTTTAAAGTTTCTGTAACTTTACATTTTCTGCTAGAGGACTTTGTGTTTGTTTGGTAGTGTGACAAGATGCCTTTTTTACTGTTAACTTTAAGAGAGAGAGAAAGTCTCTTATTCCTTATATAGTGGACTGTTTCTCAGCTCAGCAAGTGACACTGAGGTGTTTAACCCCCCCACCCCCACCATCAGCTGAACTCATTCATCCCAGGGCCAAACTACAATGTGTGTGGGTGTGTTGTACTGAGAAAGATCCACTATTCAAATAACATCCGCTCAGCAGTGATCATGTGGTTGTACCTTTCCATTGATGGATGTGGTAAATAGGGTGTTGATAAACTGTGCATAGCAATAGATGAGCTACAAAGTTAAGTACATGGTAGGTGTATAATCACCATACTTGCAACCTTTTACATTCTCATTTGTATAAAATGAACAATGCAGAACCAACTGTACATACAGCACTATACTCTCTATAATCATGGAGGACACAGAGTACAGTTACTTTATGAAGTGGATCAACAGAGCCTTATTATATTGTATAGGCTCAATATAACCCTAGCTACGATAATTAGCGACTCCACAAAACATGCATTTGCAAACGTGATATTTGTTTAACATTTAATTCCTATTTAAATTCTCGGATTTTTTTTTTTTTTTTTTTATGGCGGAGTGAGCATGCTTTTTAGCTTAGTAGTTGTTCTAGCTTTCAACCCGTTTCCTAGTTAATGTCTTACCTATTTCACTAAATAGCGTTGGCCGTGTGTGTATGTCCATTTCCTCTTTTCATTCTTAGAAAAATCCGTATAATCAAGCACTAATATAGATCCGCATTGCAAGTGAGTTGTCAGCTAGCTAACTCCTCTTGTTTACATTCTCGTAGCGCTGTTAGCAACGAGCTAATTCTCCTTCCGGTATACTGCTGTGGAGTCAGTGACTGAGGCAAGGCACCCCGTGCTGCACTAGTATAAAACAAAATGTACACTACATACCGTCATTGCATTAATACGTTGTACGGTATACAGTATTCGAGAAATATCATTTTCATATTAGCCAAATCAGTTTTTTGTTTATATGAACAAAAATCACAAATATATTAATATTTGTTTTTACCACTGGACTGTTGAATTCTCAAGTTTAATTGGTCAGAGAGTGTTGATCAATTTTCTAACAGCAACTCTAGTAAGTTCCGGCATCGAGACAAATCCCACCTTTATATCAATGCACTCTTTCAAATAAATAATCTTTTCTATAGTAACAACTTTCACAGGGACTTGTATGGCAGATATGTGGTCTAATGTTAATAATAAATGACAAAGGAAAACATATAACTGTTGATATGCTGTAGAAGGAGCCTCGGGTGAGAGCGCTTTGTAACCGTCTGTAAGTTTTTCGCCACAGCAGAGACTTCAGGACAGAGGACTTTGTGCTTTCCAGTTAATCAGTAACATGACAAGCTGCATTTTGTCTCTGTTTGTTTTATTACCTTCAAGAGAGAAAAAAAAAACACAAGACTTGTGAGGGAAGAACTTTTTATATCTGCTATAGCATAAGTGATAACAGGAACTAACTTGTCTTGCAGATGTTCCTCATGTGATTGTAAATGGTTCAAATGTAGGATATGTCATCTATTAATAAGTTCACTCACTCACTCACTTTCAGTAACAGCTTCATCCTGATTAGGGTCGCGATGGATCCGAAGCCTATACCAGGAACGCTGGGTGTGAGGTGGGAATACACACTGGATGGGATGACAGTCTATCGCAGGATACCATGCACACACATGTTCACACACTTATTCATATCTATAATTTATCTTAGCCAATCCACCTACTGGCATGTTTTTGGGAGGTGGAAGGAAACCAGAGAACCCAGAGGAAGACCATGCAGGTACGGAGAGAACATGCAATCTCAAGATCGAATCTAGGAACCTGGAGCTGTGAGGCAGCAATGCTACCACGCTCCTCTTGTTAATGAGTTAAAATTTGTAACTGCTGGCAAACTGCTGTGATACAAGAAGAATTCACAACATACTGTTACAGAATAATAATAAACTTTTGCAGTGGTAACAGTAAGTTTGCTTTGTGTCAGGCTGCATCACAGATCCCCATTATTTGCCTATCATTGTGTTTATTTCTCACGTACTGAGACGTTACATATATAACTACACATCTCCGACTGCATGGAGGATTGTCCGGGCGGTTTTCTGTGGATCTAATGAATATTTTCCATTTGCTTGTTTCCCAAAGTTGCCACCTTGTGACCCAAAGTTGCCACCTTGTGACCATGACCCCAAGTGGTAGTCTATGAAAGGTACCTGCAATGTCATGTCTGACGTCTGGACATTCTCATCAACCTGAGTGACCTGGCGGTCCATCACCATGGCTATAGACATATCCAGTTTTACTTCTAGGTCACCATATTGAACTAGTGAATGTCACATATCAAAGTTACATGAGGAATCCTGCCAGACAGTAATGGACAGCACTTACAAAGAGTGACCATACTTTATTGAGGATGAGAATCACTCAAAAGTGCTGATATTGTTCTCTATTTAGGGTGAGAATGTCTGATACTCATCACAGAGTAGAGGTGTGCATGAGATTTATTTAAGAAAAAGAAAAAAGAAAAAAAAAAGCCCACTACCACCTGCTCCTGAAGGAATTCTGACCAATCTTCACATCACTCACATGGATCCTCAGCTACTGAGAGTACACTAGGGTCTCTGTATACAAGGTACTAACTCCTCTGAATTCTTCACTTCATTGCACTGTTGCATTTTCACCAACAGCTCATGCATGTATCTCATGCCTGCTGCCAACTTCCCTTAGTTCCAACTCCTCTCATTCCGGGGGACTGAACAGCCAAGCTTTCTGCCCATTTCTGTTCCTGCTGCGACAATGCAGTGAAGGAGCTTACTTTTTTTTCCCCTCTGCCATGTTTACTCTTCACTTCACTCCCTTCAATCAATTTGACAGTGCAGATTTAACAATTAGCAAGAAAAGGCCTGTGGTTTCACACCCCGTGTAACACAAAAGGGAATATTTGCAAATTAACCAAAGTAACATTTTTAAAATTCATATATCTGCAGCATATGTGCCTGAAATGCATGTGAACAGTTCCCCCAATTTGTATTTTATTTAAATTCTTTAGCGCAGCAGCATTTTATGCACACTTAAAAAGTACAATACAATCAGAAACAAACCTGTCAACATTTTAACTATCCATAATACTTTTAAGTGTATGCCATACATGATCAATTGTGGAGCAAATACAAGTATGTGGTCACTCATAAATGAAGAACTCTCTATATTCACAAAAGACTATACAGCTTGACTTAGTCGTATTATTTCTTATTTTAGTTTCTTTTTTTTTTCTTTCTTTTTTTTTTTTCACACACAAAAAAGGTATGGCTCCTTCTTTCAGCACCTTTCATAAAATATATTCACCTGTACACCTGTCTCACCAATGAGGATCTCAAAGCCATGTAGCCGTGTTCGATGCTTTCCATCAGACTTATGTCTAAAAGCATTTGGATGTTGTGTGAAATTTGAAGGCCTTCATTTGAAAGAAGAAAAAAAAAATAAAAAAGCACAAATAAAATATGAAAGATAATGCAATACAACAAAGTGTGCTGGTGAGCAGCAATAGCAGAAAACAGATTTAGACATCAGAGGTGCGTATGTGCATGTCCATATCCATGGCAAAGTGTGGGTCTGTGGCAGATTGTTGAGGCTGAGAGTGGTGTCTCTGGCGTATCCTGGACTCCGAGCTCTCCTGTGGGTCTGAGAGAGAGGGCAGTGAGCAGAAGGCGCTCTCTCTTAAGTCTTCGTCAGCCGAATGAGTCGTTTTCTTTGGGACCGGGGTCCATGGCTGCCAGGACTGTGCTGTGGAGCAGGATTTTATCAGGGGTGGTTTCACCTGGCTGGATCCGAAACGATAACTCTGTCAGAGAGACAGATAGAGAGAAGGTGAAAATGGAGAGGCTATTCAAGAGTCTTTTAAGAGTCACTGGCTCTTATTAATTAAAGTTAAATCAAAAAGCACAGATTCTGAAGTGCAGATAACAACGTGTGAACTGTCTCTCCTTTACACAAGTCTTATATGGCACTGAATAAATTTTAATCAAAACCACATCCGTCATTTCCTCGTACACATATTTATATGACACACCTCTATTTACCACATCATGCTGGTTATGTATGTTACACAATCCCCACCCTAATTTATGATAGCATAGGGATAGTGAGCAACAGCTTTTTTGCACTATTATCTAAATAAAATACACAAGACCAAAGTTGTAGTATGTAATACTATAAAAAAAAATGCAGTCCGTTTCACAAATAAGATCATACAATTAAACTGGTAGCTGAGATGGAGATATCTGAAGTGATCTGACCCTTTGTTTTCCCATCACATCCTTTGAAATTGATTTATTTATGTATTTAAAAAACAAAAAAAACAAAAAAAAAAACAGTAGCCCTAAAATGCATTGTAGGAAAGCATGAATCAAGCGAATGATCACAGATGCTGAACACAGAAGGAAGGAAACTGAGAGGAAAAGAACATTTTTCACTGAGGTTTAGCTAGAAGTGCTGACTTCTGAAGGCCTCACAAATGGGTCTGCTTTTGATAGTCAAAAAGAATAACACAGAGATTCCACATTTATTATTATTATTATTATTATTATTATTATTAGTGAATTTCCCTCTGGGATGAATAAAGTGATCTATCTATTAATATTAAGAAGGATGACAACCTGTGGATAGATACAAGACACCACTGTCTGTGAATTTTTATTTATCTATTTTTTTTTTTATCTATCAAACGGATTTTTGGTTTTGATGAATAAAAGCACTGTGTATACATGTATACATTACCTTTGATGGTCCTCTAAAATCTTGAATTTTTGATGAAATGTCTTTTATCCAGCCATTCATTTCTTCGGGTGTGTCTGCCTGTAAAAAAAAAACCAAAAAAAAAAAACCAATCATTTTGAGTGAAACACTACATCATTATTACCTTGCCATATTCAGCAATCACAACAAAATAATCCAAATATTATCCTCAAAATGTTAAATTCATTCATTCTTTTAACCTTGAGTATTATCATTAAAGAAGCGAAATACCTACAATAAACACGTGTAAAACCTAGTATGGACTAGTTAGCTTTATGCATCATTAATTATGCAAAAACCCATGACTTCCTTTAATGATAAATCTGCAGAATGACATATGGCAAGATTTAACCTGTTTACTACAGCTTATTAAGCATGTTTAGAAAATGCTTCACAGCTCAACTGAGTCACTGTATGGTCTAAAAACAGGTGTTTACACCACGCTTGGGCAACAGTCCGTTTAGACAGACATAATTAAAAAAAACCAGTCACATTCAAAATGTGCACAGGTGCACAGCACACGTACGATCTGCTTTAGGAAGAAGATTAGGAAACTTCAAACCAACCTGAATGTAGAAGGTTCTTGCGTTTGTGATGATCTCAAAAAGGTTGTCACGTGACAGCAGATCCCTGACAATTTAAGAGGAATGTCAGGAAAAATTCAATTAAGCTGCAGAAAAGTACTCCATTAATCAGTCTCAATTATGATCCTTAAGTGCACAAAGGAAATATCACTATAATTCACAGCACCACTGAACTTTATTCAGTTTTCCCATTTTGATTTCCCATTTCAGCACAAAGTTTAATAAAACATCTAATAAATACCAAACCTTACAAACTGCCCAAAAAATCCAGCATCGTGACTCTCATTGGCATTTATTATTAGCTTTCATTTGTGGAAGGAGTCTCCAGTGTCAGTGCATTGTAACGATCAGTCATTTCTGACACAGTAATCTTCAGGACAGAGGATTTTGTGGTTTTACAGCAACATGACAAGCTGTGTATTTTTAATCTAATTAACTTCAAAAGAGAAAAAAAAGATGTAAATTAGTGGTCACCAACCCTGTTCCTGGAGTTCTACCTTCCTGAAGACTTGCCCACCTGACCGTCTAATCATTGCCTTAAGATCAACTAAAACAGGTGTGTTAGATTTTGGTTGGAGATGAAACCTGCAGGAAGGTAGATCTCAAGGAAGAGGGTTGGTGACCACTGATGTACCCAGAACTAACTTGTCTTGTGTACATTTCACAACATTAAATGTAACTATAAACTGATAAAATGTATATGTCATTCTTTAAAGAATAAAAAAGTAACTGGTGGCAAATTGCTATTGTATAAGAGAAATTACACACTGTGCTGTTTTAGGAAAATAATCAACTTCAGAGTGTTCATGTCAGGCTCCATTACACCATCTTGTCATTGATTATTTTCGTATCAGTACACCCTGTGGTATTTTATTCCTTACAGAGTAACCACCAATTCACAGGAATCGTTCGGCAGATGTTTTGCATTATTTATAAACACACTTAAAGTAAATTCTATAATTGTTAACAAGTTGCTAATGTCAATATTTTTCTAAGTGGAAAAATATAATAGCATGGACTTAATTTTTCTGTTGACGTTCTGCAACATTAAATGTAGCTTTAAATGGATAAATATGATGGCATATTTCTCCTCTTAATGAAGGAAACTCTGTAAATGTCGACAAGTTGTCATGGTACTGTATAAGCAGATAAAACCCTCAGGGGTGTGCAGGAAACTAATAAACCCATGGGTGGTAACTGTAACCTTGCTTCGTATTTTCCTTTAACTGCACACCCCAGAGTGCTTTACTCCTTACATACTGCACCATGATGTCTACTTACCCTGATTTTACAAGGCACTCGTGAACCTTCTGTATGTCCCTCAACCGAATACTGCGTAAGGGATCTTTATCCTACAAGCAAGATGTTTTAATGGTTAATATATTCATTTCAATTCTAGGCCAAACTGCGTTAGGGAGTGTTTACAGTGTCTCACCGTTTCATTTTTAAAGTAACTCACAGTCTGGTCATCTAAAATGAAAAATCTCCTTTTCCAGCTTTTTCTCTGCAACAACATGTGGAAATGATCAGTAAAAGCAGATACATGCAGTGATTTACCTAATTTCATTAGTACCATGAAAGTCACGTGACACATGCGGCGTTACCACGTTGCCTTGTTTGACACAGTATCCCGATCTCAGAACGTTTGGCCGTAAACTCTGGCATCTTCTCAGAGTCCCATGTGGAGGCACTTCGTTAGTGAACACATCATCTGATTCGTTCTAGAAATACATACAAATGCTTTGAGTTTTCTTGCTCCATCACCAGCTAATTAATCCTGTGAAATGCGGAAAAACACAAAAGCAATAAACAACCTGCTGGACCGGTGTGTGGACCACCACGCCTCCCACAATCGCTGTTTTGTAGGCCTGCCGACTTGTTGACTGAATTTGGCTCGTCACAGGGGCAGTGTCTGTGCTCTGAGTGACCGGTGATGGATTTTTCGGAACCTGAACATGGAATAAGAAAATGATGCATTTCTGCCCTGGTGGGTATTTTTTTTTCTTTCTTTTTTTATAATTTAAATCACAAAAATGCACCTGAACAAATGTGCAAATAATTTTAGCCTTTGTAAACCAGGAATTAGAAAGACCATATTCAAATTTACAAATATTCTCCAAACACAATATGGTGAAGAGAGGAGCACTGTGGTCAGAGAACAAAAGAGGAACAGCACGTACATACGCACGCACGCATGCATGCACGCGCGCTCACACACCACACACATCCCCCCAAGCTAGGGAACCAAATTCAAATCAGTACTTTACTTCCTACTGTGAAGCCCTCACACAGTGAACCACTGCAGCCTTCAACAAAATCTGAATTCTTGTTATGTTTTAATAATGTTCATGCATTCTCACTCAAGTGTGTGATAACTACTGTAAAGTGCTATGTGTTTATTATAAATTAGTATATGTAAACTGTACATTACTGTATCATGTAAATTAGTGTGTATTGTGTATATTATCTTTTTAAAAATTTTTTTTTAAAGTATTTTGTGTATTGTATATTGTGTGAATTGTGTTCTCTTTTGTTGACACATTTCTTAGAATCTTGTACTAGGCAAATAAAAGTTTCTAATTCTGACTCTGATACTGACTCTGGTCCTGATCTGATTGTGACTCTGATTCTGGTCTGTTTCTGATTTTAAACTGATTCTGGTCTGTCTTTGACTCTGAACTTTTGACTCTGACTCCGATCCTAATCTCATTGTGACTCTGCCTCTTATCCTGATCTGATTCGGGTCCGTTTCTGATTTTAAACTGATTCTGACTCCGATTCTGATCTGTTATGACTCTGATCCTAATCTGATTGTGTGCTACTGAAGGAATTGTGTTGCATCGATCGACAGCGCACCAGACACATTTAAAAAGACAACAAAGTATTGTATATGCGTGTTTGTCTTACTGTAATTTTAGTGGCATTATTCAGGGCGATGACCCACTCCTTTAAGTCCACGGCATCGTTGGCTTGCAGGAAGTACCGTCGTGACAAAGCATTTATCACTGCATGTAACAACACGTGTTATTTTATGTTAAATGAATTCACACAAGAGACAGAACACACAACAGGCACTCACCAAAGCAGAACTCTGTCTTGGGCTTCTGTTTGATGGAGACTTCGCTGACCTTTAAACAGTTAAGAAGAAAGGAAAGACAGAAAGAAAAAGAAAGAAAGAATGTAAGGCTGCAAAACAGTGTATATTAAATATTATAATGTAACAACACATACAGCATATTTGACAACACTTACAAGTGTAAAAATAAAAAAAAAAAAGGCTTAACATTGCTGTGGTTATGGGGTCATTGTTTTGATAGCAGACGGTATTTAAAGTGCAGGGTATTTTTTTTGTCTCTAGGTCACTGTTTTAACACATTAAGCCACATCAAGCTGTTTATTATAATAAGTATATAATGCGAAAGTCCGTGACTGATATTTATATCTTTTGATAGTGCGCTGTAGTTATGAACAATAGTGTGGGAGAAATGTGGTGTTTCTAGGTCGCCGTTTTAACACACTAAACAGACACACTAAAGCTGTTTCCTCATAATGGATATCTATAGAGCTGAAAACACTTAAAGTGAAAATTATTAAGCTACTTTTTGATTACTATGTCCTTTGGGTGGTAGGTAGTGTGTGAGAGATTTGGTGTTCCTTGGTTTCTGTTACCTTAGCTTAACTCATGTTAAGCCTTTTCGAATGTCCCATATTATCAAAACTTTGAACACTGTCGTGTGATGAATGCGAGTTGCACTCATTTCCATTAATTTCCATTTAGTAAAATTTAGCATGGATCAACATTAAGGAGTCCAAGCAATAATCATAGTAGTTGTTAAATTTACAAATGTAAATAAAAAAAAAAGAAAAAGAAAAAGTTTTTGTTGTTGCAGCTGTACAGTCTCATGAGCACAGCAAAATCCTTTCTATGCATTCTTTTAATATTGCACATAATAATAATAATAATAATAATAATAATAATAATAATAATAATAATACCTTTGAAATGTAACTCAGCCTCAAACTTCCAACAGATTCTGCTCCCTCTGGCAAATTCTGCCCTCAAGAAGACATGC